>JAANYP010007487.1:0-399016 GCA_020465985.1 Centrapalus pauciflorus
GAAACTGTTCTTGCATTATTTTATTTTGTTGCTCAGAGTGTTGGGCTAACAATTGTTGCATCATTTCGAACATTTGTTGTGGGGTCATGTTTGGTATGTCACCTGATCCTGATCCTGACATCTAGTCTGAAAATTAAAATCATTCAACTATCAGTTTATAGACTTAGATCTATGTACCCTCTTCCCATCCTAATAGTCTGTACAACCTATCTCAGTTCAAACCACCTAAATGATTGATACATATGTATTGCTTCAGTTTGAGACCAAGTATACTTACGTAATACTTGATTTACTCAAACTATGAGCTCTGATACCATCCAGTGAAGACCACCCCTTACGGGGCAGTTCTCACGAGTCTAGGTCCCACATCATGCAATACGATATCAACCATAACTAAGATAGAGTAATTAATTGCGGAATATTAAATTACAGAACAAGCATATTAGGATTAAGTTTAATACAATTTTAAGGTTTTCAAATTAAACTTATAAAGGGTACTATCTAATCTAGTTACATCATCATACAATCAAATCAATCTACCCAGAACACCACAATATCATCATCCAATCTGTACCAAAATGGTTTGCTGAGTAGAGGTCTATGAAAACTTCACTTGATTCTTGTATGACCTAATTACTAGGTCCAGCAGGTGACTTTCCTTTATCTTTTCCTGTAAAATGTGAATGTAGCAACTGTAAGCAACGCTTAGGGAGTATATAGATTTTCAAATTAAACATGCAATGTCAAGCGGATCATCAATCTAGCATGATATGTCTTGGCTGCCGCTACAGCCCTCATGATTGAGACATAGAAGTCATAGAATCGGATGATGCTCAGGCCACGCTCACGCTTAAATCGTGGGGATCAGCCACATACTGGGCTAGCTACCAGTAAATCAACGTGGCGGAACATCGGAGGTCATTACCAAGTTCAATAGAACTGGTGAAATAGCCAGGTCTAGAACAATAAACCAATCAAGGCTAGTCAAGCTGAATCAATATGTCAAGTATATGCGATGATGAAGCATATGTAATCAATATCATGATAGCAATAATCTCAAAGCAATGACAGAAATGAACTGTGAATGCAATATCATATGAAATGATAAGTCAAATAGCTATCATGATCCACTGGGCAACACCGAACCATAGTGTGCACAGGTCACAATCCAGCTGATAATATGAATGTCAAATCAATCTAGCATCAACAATATGTCTCAACCGGAAATCAAGCATGTTAAATCTGAATATCTAAAACTCACTGATCTGGGTCTGTATCAAACAGATGTAAAATCTGCCACCTGAGTTATCTCAGGATTTTATCTTTGTCAATCTGTTCTCTGTCAAATCAAGTCTTTGACCCGCTTTTAAGTCTTTAAGTCTTTAAATCAATGTTCAGATATTAACTGAACCTGTCCAGAATCATATCATATCAAGGTCATCAGCTTTTAGCTTTAAAGTCTTTATTTTATCTGATTCTGATAACTGATAATTCGTCAATCATTTTGCATTCTTTTTTGACTTTTTGAAATCTTAATGAGATATAAATATTAATATATCTCATATTGCTTTAATCATTCTTTCATTATAATTTATGGATATGGTAATTATAAAATATCATTTATTTATGATTTAAAGTATTTAAAATAAAACATTTGGATTCGGATCCACCTGGTTCGGTCCATCCGGATTCGGACCTATCCGGATCAGGCACCCGGATTCGGGACTATCCGAAATGGTTCATCCGGACTCGGATTTGGAACCGAGATCATGCCAACCGAATTGGTCATCCGAAAACACATAGGAACCGAAGTGGCAAATTCCGAATTTGTACATCACCCGAAATCTAGGTGGGTCCGAAACATGGGATCCGAAATGGGGCACCATCCGAATTCGGTTATACCCGAATTCGGATCCCACACTTAGAATATTTTCCCAGATTTGTTCTTCATGTTCTTCATATATTCATACGGGTTTTTTATAAATTTTCACTAAACTCATTTATAATTAACATGCAATGAAACATATTGGTACATTATCATATTTGGGTTGATTTTATACTATTTTTCCTATCAATAACATTATAAATTAATCAAGATCGTCCAAATTCCTTTATTTTTGTCAAGAACACTTTGTTTGATAAAATTCCGATTTGTTCATAATTTGGATGATCTAACCATAAATTTTCGTTTCTTTCACTTTTATATACTTTATTACATATTAATCTACCAATTATATACACATGCAACATATAATCTTCCACATTTTTGAACCTTGGTTTCGGTTTTTACACAAAACCGAACCAAACAATCAAAATATCGAAATTTAAGTAAATTTACCTCAAATTCTTGTAGATTGATGATGTTGGATGCTTATTGTAACACCTTCTTGTATTAAATCTTCACTTAATTGTAGTTTATGATCAATTTTTATGAATCTTTGATGATGTCCGAATGTAGAGAAGAAAAAGTAGAGAGAGAGTGGTTTGGGGTTAATGATCTTAATTGATCATTAATTTAGTTTTTTTTTTATATATCAAATTTATCATATTTGAATTTAACTCACTAAACTTTTGTATTTTACATATCTTTTAATTTGATCATTTAATAATTCATAATAGTTATATAATTTAATTAAATAATTTCATATTTAATTAAATTGCAACATAAATAATATAATAAAATTACATTATTATCTCAAAAATCAAATATTACATGCTTGGCAAAAGTTAGGTTGTTACAGTCTGTAAGTAGAGTTCTTTCCCCTGTCATGTGCCTGGAGCACCCACTGTCGACGAACCATTTGTTGTTTAGACCTGTGGTTATCTCCTGCACATGAAAGAAAATAGGTTAGTTATCACGGGGAACCCAAGCCATAACTGACTTGGTAATACCATTCTCGTCCACATACTTAAACTCTTTCAAATACCCATCTCTCCTTTCAGGTGACTTGGGTCTTTGAACTGGAGTTTGTTGTGGTGCCGAGTGATTTAAGTTCACTCTTTGCCTTTGTGTAGGCATTTTCTATGGAGCTCTTGAATAATTACGATTATAATTCATTTCAGACTGATATCCCTGAGCTCTACCTGGTGTTTGATGTCTAACAGGAGTGTGTGACCTAACCGGAGTGTAAGCTCTGCTAGGTGTAGTACTCCTATATTGTTGTTGCGGTCCAGACCTAGATTGATTACTGACTCGATTCGGTGAATTAGTCCTAATCACTTTTGTTGGCCCACCTTTCACCGGTGTTTGTTTCACAGTAGATTTTGGTGTAGCTTGCACAGTTTTCTCGGTATTCTGAGAACTACTAGTGCTTGCAACACTTGTAGAAGGCTTAACTTGTTCTGGCTTCCCTGTCTTAGGTGTATTGTCTACTTTCCTATGCGGACAGCTAGAAGCAACATGCCCCCTTTCGTTACATCTAAAGCAAGACATTTTATCAACTGACTTCTTGTGTGTGCCCTTTGACTTAGGTGTCTCACTAGTGTCTGGCTCTGTTGGTGCATCTATAGCGACTGGTTCATCATCCTGATCATTAAAGTCAATTATGTGTTTTCCTACAAGTTTATCACTAGAGGATGGCACAAATTTAACTTTCTTAATCTTGACATTAGTATCAGTCACCTTAGTTGCATTTCCCTTTACAGGTTCAGACACTGGTTCCGGTATTTCCTCTAAGTCTACTGATTTCTCAGTTTTCTCCTGAGGTTGAGGTACATAGTTGTCATTGAAAGGTGGAGGACTCTCATGATATCCTAGACCTACAGGCTTTTTAAATTGACGCTGTGCATCCAAAATTTTCCCTAAGTTAAGAGATGAGTTCCTAAACTTTTCAAGTTTACTATTTGCCTCAGCTACCTTTACCTTAGACTCAGCTAGCTCTATGTCTTTGGTTTTCAGCTCCTTGGTTAATGCCTCAACATGTTCATACATGAGTTCTAACCTAACACACTGTTCGCTCAGTTTGTCCTTTAGAACTATAACATCCTGTGCATCAGCCTTAAGCTTATCCCTAAGATCTTGCTTTATATCTATGAGGCTAGCATTATCTGATTTTAAAGTTTCATTTTGAGCAGATATGTTTTGATGTGATTCTAGTACTAAATTTAACCTATCGTTAGATGTAGCACATAAAACACACAACTCATGGAAAAGAGAAAAGTTCAGACTTACCTTGGTATGATCTGATTCCACGTTGGCCATCTGAGCGGCAAACTCCAGAATTGTCTGATGATCTGACTTCTCTACCCACATCGGACTGCTTTCATTCAGACTGATGTCCCCTGTGATCTCTTCTGCCCCTCCACCTCCAGTCTCGGTCACTTCAGCCATAAAGGCTCTAGCATTCGATTCTGGATGGGTACTCCAGTCATAAGTGTCGTCTAGCTGTCTGTCTGATGTGACATTAGATAACAGACCAACTATATTTGCTTGACTGGTTGAAGTACTCGGGAGATATCGTCCTTGTGATTGGTTCCGATACTGTCCCTGATTCTGATACTGTCCCTGGTGATTTTCTACCTTCGGTCTCTGACACTCTCTAGCGAAGTGTCCTAACCCTTGACAGTTGTAGCATTTAACCTTGGACTTATCGAATCCAATCCTATTGTTACTCATATTCAGATTTCTTCCCGTCCTTTTGATGAACCGCTTAACTCTCTGAGTTACCATGGCCAGTTGCCATTGTAGATCCATCTCTTCAAGATCGTCAGGGTCTACCTGATCGTAATCCTCATCCCAAAGTGCAGGATCGTTGATTTTGCCCCGAACGCAATTGCCGTAAGCGGCCACGAATGAAGCCAACAGATTCAGATGGTTTTCAGCCGATTTTGCGCTCATAGGCATTTTAGAATATCCCTGAGATGTAGATGCAGGTGTAGCCTGATGCTGCTATTCTTCTGGTCTAGTAAACCCTAAGAAAGCCCTACTCTGTGAGTCTTCTGGCTCAGCCGGTGACGATGTTTCTCCCGAGAAGAAGGCTGTAGCTGTCTTCATTTTAGCTGCCACTGAAGATTTTGATTTTCCGAAATACATAGCTGGATCTTGAACTTGATCATAATCCGTTTCTGTCTTCAGTAACTCAAAATGATACGCCCTCAGCGTTCCCACAACATTCTCTAGAGTCAGAGTATAGTATTTATCCTCATCATGCTTTATCAAGGCCACATACATTGTCCAATTGGCCGGTAGAGCATCCAGAAGCTTATTATTCTTTTCAGTGTCACTATACTCAATGTCATGACTGTCTAGCTCAGTCAACAGATGATAGAAACGTGTGATAGTGTCTTCCAGCTTTTCATCCTTCAATGCTTTGAAGATTGCAAACTGCTGCTTGAGCATTTCCATACGTTTCCTTCTAACCCTCGGGTTACCCTCACACCGTTTTTCCAATGCCTCCCACAACTCTTTTGTTGTCTTCTGATTACGGAAAGTGTGTAGTATGTCCTGAGGTAACGCCATTCTAATGATAGCTTACGCACGGTTCTCTGCTTCAAACAGCTTTTTGTCGTCATCCTTCATTTTAGAATAAGGAACAACCTTTTGTCGTCCTTCGACCTCGGCTGTCGGTGGGATGTATCCCTCGTCGATGCAAATCCACATGCGCATATCATTAAATCGTGCAAAGTCGGCAAACCGATCCTTCCACCAGTAATAGTCTTCAAGTTTCATCAACTTCGGCGGAGTATTTGCTTTTCCGACCTCGTGATCCATCTCCAGAAATCGTTGTAGACTTGTCATTGTTTCAAAGATAATTGAATCTAAACTTAATTAATTTAATTCGAAATTAATTTAAATTAATTCTTTCGAATTTAGGTAAATTCGAATATAATTAAATTTAAACCTATTTGGGATTAAATTCGAGTTAAGTTCTTAAATCCAATTAAAATCGAAAATGATGACAAATTCGAAGGTCTCTAAAGTCGAAAGTCCACTTAAATTCGAAACCCAGTTAAACTCGAAAGTCCCCTATTCGACTTTAGTGCAAAATCCAAATCCAAAGTAAAGTCGAAATGGCCAAATTCGAAACCACTTTAAGGAAATTCGAAAGGAGCGTATTTTGGTCAAACTCGAATCTGAGCAAACCCTAATTTCTCCTTAACAAAGTCGAGCGCCGTAAATTCGAAAAACGGCTAATACCTCGAGTTTTTCACGTTTTTCATATTAAATCAATATTTTTACAAGTAAAAATATTGATTTTGATCAAAAATGTGAACTACAACAAAGAATTTCCCGGAATCCAATTTGATAAGCTCGAAACACTCAAAAATACGTGAGATTAACCATCCAAAAGCGTCAAGAAACCTAGGATGTATCTTTATGAACACGAAGAACACGAAGAAAACCCCATAGGCTTTGATACCACTTGTAAGGTCTTGCAACTACACAGATCTATCTAGACGCGACACACACCAACGAGTGCGGAATCCTCGTTAGCGGCTTGACGGATATAACACTCACACGGAACACGGAGACTACCACGGCGTTGTATGATCGACTACGAACAAACCTACGCGATGATTCTCTCCGAACAAACACAATATCAGCTGATAAACTCGAGATCCTCTTTTGCTAATTGCTCACACGAATTCTGCAAAAGTCTTCTAATGATTCGAGTTAATCCCTAATTATAGAGACCCATTCGAGTTTGTCATGGGCCAAACTCGAAACAGGCCCAAGGCCCATTCGAATTTGTGCCCTTGACAAATTCGAATCTGCCTTATTCGAATTTATACCAAATTCGAATCTGCCTTATGTGTAAATTCGAATATGCTCTAAATTCGAATTTCACAAGTCAAACTTCTATTTGAACATATTTGAACATATGATTAACTTATGTTTGAATTAATCTTTGGCTTTTATGTTTAAACTTCTTGTAATACATTACATCAAGTTCAAACATACAATCAATAAATATCAAACACACAAAATCACATATATCAAACACTAGTTAATCATTCAACATCTTGTAATATCACTTAGACTGCTATCGTCACACAGGGTGTACCAACACAGATCATTACCTAAAATCACTACATATCATCACTTAATGTTTGAGACCAAGACCTCACGGACACTTGAATCTCAAACTACTGCTCTGATTCCATTTCATGTGACACCCTTGCCACAACAACCATCATTACAATACACCCAGGATAATCACCAAAACATAAATTACATAATGATCTGAAAGCTTAATTAAAGTGCGGAAGCATTAAAGTACAAGACAAAGGTAATACAACAGTATTAAACACCCTACGGTGCTACAAGGTACCAAATCTAAGTCTACATACTCAAACTTTATTACAACCGTCCCAAAATATATTACAACATTGGTCCCTTAGCACGATTACCGAGTGAGTAGTAGTTATCTTCCAAAACTTCACAAAGGACTTAACTAGATGGTCCAGCAGCAGATTTTCCCTTTCCTGTAAAAAGTCAACAACTGAGGGGTAAACGAATGCTTAGTGAATACACAAATTTACGCGTTTTATAAATCTTTATGAAGCCCACAAGAGTACACCGACGACACACGTCGTGCATTCTCCACGTACACAAAGTACGACACACATGAGTCGTCGCTCCTACGAGCCCAAAGCTCGGTATGTCACCCAACCATCTGAGACAGACATAACATCGGGGATGACATACTGCCTACCAGAACCTCAGAGGGATCAGCTCTGGGTCATATAGCGCAGTAACATCGGAGTAACAGATGCGACCCGCCGGTCCATCACTAGATGCACAGCAAAAGAACGGACATGCAACAAGTATGAATGTGCATCTAAATCTACGCAATTTAGTAGAATTCCAAACGATAATGAAGCAACATCTCTCAGCAGGCAATAGCTAAGATAAAGCAGATATAAACATGCGAAATCATATGTACTCACAGTGGGTGCGTTATTAAACTTTAATCAATATTATTTCTCCTCGGGCTTTCAACCGGATCCACAAAGTACCCCACTTTAGGTTAAACAACACCACAAGGAACCTATGACATTTTCATATGATAAACATATCATCATTACATGCTCTTTAACAAATTAGCATTAATTTGTACAAATAATAGTATTACAACATTCAGAACCGTCATCTGAAACTCACGTTTAAATCTCATCATTTGAGGTGTTATTATTCCCAATTAACCCTCTTTTATTTACATTAATATAGTACAAAAGATATCCCAAAAGTTTGATTATTTGCCCATCAATTCGGGTCCTTTTAAATCCCATCCGAATTGCCCAAGAAATGCATAGATTTTTCGCCGAGTTGGCCAAGTGTACTCGCCGAGTTCAGGTCCGAAGTTCGGACCTTCGATCGGATTTCGGACCCATCCGAATTACTTGGCCCATCCGATTTTGGTTCCGTCCGGATTCGGTTCCATCAGAGTTCGGGTCTCATCCAAATTTCAAGTCTCATCCGAATTCGGGTCCCAACCGAATTCGGATCCAACCACTTATGAATTTTTGAAGATTTATTCAAGTATTCTTGGGAACTTGCTGAGTTCACCAGCAGTTTTGCAGGTCGCAGCTACGGGTTTTGCACTAAAATTTCCATAAATCCATTTCTAGCCACATGTAGTGAAATCTAATGTTATATAAACATATATGGGGTATTTCTACACTATTTCCTCCATTTTTAACACCAACATTCGTCCAGATTGGACCAAATATGAAGAAAAACCCTAAGAACACAAAAACTTACAAAAGTTAAGATTTCTTACTGATTAGGACGAATTAACCAACAATTCTTGTTTCAAAGGCTCCAGAAATCTTACAAGAATGATTTCCAACTATTAAAACATACATGCAATCAACATTTATTCAGATTAAAATCCGAATTTTGTATCCTTATTCTTCAAAATAAAACCTCATACTTGAAACTATAATTTCTTACCTTAATTCCTTTGATTTCTTGTTAATATTCAGATGTAATCCACGAATTTGATTCCGCAATTTCAAATTCCAGCAGAAATTTTAGAGAAATTTCTAGAGACAGAGAGAGCTTGAGTGAACTTTTTGAATTGAGAATGGACCATAATAAAAGACCAAAGGTCTTTTATTTCTCAAGTTTCGGATTTTGGCACATTAGCCCCCTCAACTTATCTGATCCCACTAAATACTGATTTTCTCTTAATTTTATCATTACTAACAATTATAAATCATAATCTTCCATAATAATAAATCAAATTTCTCGAATTTCTTAATTTCTTAAAATAGCAACCAACTTTTAAATATCCAGATGCATAATCATTTTTCATAATTCAACTTAATTATACAAAAATTAATCTAATTATCCAAACATAAATTAAATCCGAGGATGTTACAGCATGGGCTCCACCACGCTCAAACTTCGTCCTCGAAGTTACTCGGATCCAAACAGTTATGGATATTTCTTCAACATTTCAGACTTTGCTTCCCAGGTATGATTCGCTCCCTTATGATGCTTCCATCATACAAGCACCATCTCTATCTCCTTGCTTCTTAATTTCTTCACTTTAGTATCCAACACACATTCCGGCTCCTCCACGTATCGAAGCCTTTCATCAATCTGCAGTTTTGTATGATCAGCCCAATCCTCATTGCCAGTAGTAAAAGACTTCCTAAGATTCCCAACATGAAACACCGGATGTATGCCCGACATCTCTTCAGGCAATTCCAAACGGTATGACTGATTACCCACTTTCTCTGAAATCTTAAACGGCCCAACAAATCTCGGAGCTAACTTGCCTCTCTTCACGAAACAAGTAACACCTCTCATAGGTGATACTTTCAGATATACCCAATCATTTACATCAAAACTGATTGGTTTGTGCCTCCTATCATGATAACTTTTCTGACGATCCTAGCCCGCTTTCATATTCTGTCTAATCAGCTGTATCTTCTCGTTTGTCTCCTGTAACAATGCCGGCCCAGCAATCGGCGTTTCTCCAGTTTCTCTCCAACAGGTAGGAGTCCTACACCTTCTCCCATATAAAGCCTCAAACGACGCCTTCTTTATCGTCGCATGGTAACCATTATTATACGAAAACTCTATCAGTGGCAAATGATCGTCCCAATTACTACCGAGATCCAATATGCACGACCGCATCATATCTTCAAGTGTTAGGATGGTCCGTTCACTCTGACCATCACTTTGCGGGCGATAAGCCGTGCTTATCACAATCCTTGTTCCTAACCCTTCTAGCAAAGCCGACCAAAAGTTTGAAGTAAATCGGCTATCCCGATCCGATACAGTAGACTTAGGAACTCCACGTCTAGAAACAATCTCGCTCATGTAAATCTGAGCCAACCTTTCCAATGAATAACTTTCCCTAATCGGTATAAAGTGTGCGAACTTAGTTAACCGATCAACTATCACCCAAACTGCATCATGTTGACGCCTAGTCTTCGGCAACTTCGTAACAAAATCCATTGTTATGTGTTCCCACTTCCATTCCGGAATGGGAAGCGGTTGCAGACTACCATATTGTTGTTGGTGTTCGTCTTTCACAAGCTGGCAAGTCCTGCATCTCTCCACATACTGACCAATGTCCTTCTTCAATCCGGGCCACCAAAAGTCTGCTTTTTAATTCGTTATACATCTTTGTGCTCCCGGGATGTACAGAAAATTTCGACTGATGCGCTTCTTCAATGATCACCCTTTTCATACCACCAAACTTCGGCACCCAGATCCTTCCATAAATTCCTTTCAATCCAGATTCGCTCGTTTCCATATTCTTAATTTGTACCCTTATATCCTCAGCATTAACATTTTCGTCTTTTAAGGCTTCCTCTTGAGCGGCCTTAATATCATTTATAATCGTGGATGTTAGCATAGTAGACGTCATCATGTAGCAACAATCCTTAGAGTAAGCTTTGCGACTCAAAGCATCGGCTACCACGTTAGCCTTTCCAGGATGGTACAGTATCTCACAGTCGTTGTCCTTAATAAGTTCCATAGATCGTCTTTGCCTCATATTAAGTTCTTTCTGACTAAAGATGTACTTTAAACTCTTATGATCTGTATAGAGTTGACACTTAGTTCCATACAGATAATGTCTCCACAACTTCAAAGCAAAAGTAACAGCTGTCAACTCAAGGTCATGAGTTCAGTAATTGTTTTCATGCTGCTTAAGCTGTCTCGAGGCATAAGCAATTACTTTTCCAAGCTGCATCAGTACAGCGCCCAATCCCAACCTTGAAGCATCTGTGTACACCACAAAATCCTCATTGCCCTCTGGTAGAGCAAGTATCGGTGCTTCGCTTAATGTCTTCTTCAATATCTCAAATGCTTCTTGCTGCACGGCTTCCCAAACAAATGGTGCATTCTTCTTCGTTAATGCAGTCAAAGGAACTGCAACTTTCAAAAAATCCTTCATAAACCTCCTATAATACCTCGCCAATCCAAGAAAACTCCTGATTTCTGTAGCTGAGTGAGGCGGTTCCCAGTTTCTTGTGGCCTCAACTTTAGCTGGATCAACAGAAATCTCAGCTCCAGGTATATTCTGAATAAATGTTGATTGCATGTATGTTTTAATAGTTGGAAATCATTCTTGGGAGATTTCTAGAGCCTTCGAAACAAGAATTGTTGGTTAATTCGTCCTAATCGGTAAGAAATCTTTACTTTTGTAAGTTTTTGTGTTATTGGGGTTTTTCATCATATTTGGTCCAATCTGGACGAATGTTGGTGTTAAAAATAGAGGAAATAGTGTAGAAATACCCCATATATGTTTATATAACTATAGATTTAACTGCATGTGGCTAGAAATGGATTTATGGAAATTTTAGTGCAAAACCCGTAGCTGCGACCTGCAAAACTGCTGGTGAACTCGGTGAGTTCATGGGTAAACTCGGCGAGTTCCCAAGTACACTTGAATAAATCTTCAAAAATTCGTAAGTGGTTGGATCCGAATTCGGTTGGGACCCGAGTTAGGATGAGACTTGAAATTTGGATGAGACCCGAACTCTGATGGAACCGAATCCGGACGGAACCGAACTCGGATGGGCCAAGTAATTCGGATGGGTCCGAAATCCGGTCGAAGGTCCGAACTTCGGACCTGAACTCGGCGAGTACACTTGGCCAACTCGGCGAGTTCTATACATTTCTTGGGTAATTCGGATGGGATTTAAAAGGACCCGAATTGATGGGCAAAAAATCACACTGTTGGGATATCTTTTGTGCTATATTAAGGTAAATAAAGAAGGGTTAATTGGGAATAATAACACCTCAAATGATGAGATTTAAACGTGAGTTTCGGATGACGGTTCCGAATGTTGTAATACTATTATTTGTAAAAATTAATGCTAATTTGTTAAAGAGCATGTAATGATGATATGCTTATCATATGAAAATGTAACAGGTCCCATGTGGTGTTGTTTAACCCACAGTGGGGTACTTTGTGGATCCGGTTGAAAGCCCGAGGAGAAATAATATTGATTAAAGTTTAATAACGCACCCACTGTGAGTACATATGATTTCGCATGTTTATATCTGCTTTATGTTAGCTATTGCCTGCAGAGACATGTTGCTTCATTATCGTTTGGAATTCTACTAAATTACATAGATTTAGATGCACATTCATACTTGTTGCATGTCCGTTCTTTTGCTGTGCATCTAGTGATGGACCGATGGGTCGCATCTGTTACTCCGATGTTACTGTGCTATATGACCTGGAGCTGATCCCTCCGAGGTTCTGGTAGGCAGCATGTCATCCCCGATGTTATGTCTGTCTCAGATGGTTGGGTTACATACCGAGCTTTTGGCTCGTAGGAGCGACGACTCAGGTGTGTCTTACTTAGTGTTCGTGGAGTGTGCACGACGTGTGTCGTCGGTGTACTCTTGTGGGCTTCAAAAAGATTTATAAAATGCGTAAATCTGTGTATTCACTAAGCACTCGTTTACCCCTCAGTTGTTGACTTTTTAAAGGAAAGGGAAAATCTGCTGCTGGACCATCTAGTTAAGTCCTTTGTGAAGTTTTGGAAGATAACTACTACTCACTCGGTAATCGTGCTAAGGGACCAATGCTATAATATATTTTGGGACGGTTGTAATAAAGTTTGAGTATGTAGACTTAGATTTGGTACCTTGTAGCACCGTAGGGTGTTTAAAACTGTTGTATTACCTTTATCTTGTACTTTAAAGCTTCCGCACTTTAATTAAGCTTTCAGATCATTATGTAATTTATGTTTTGGTGATTATCCTGGGTGTATTGTAATGATGGTTGTTGTGGCAAGGGTGTCAAATGAAATGGTATCAGAGTAGTAGTTTGAGATTCAAGTGTCCGTGAGGTCTTGGTCTCAAACATTAAGTGATGATATGTAGTGATTTTAGGTAATGATCTGAACTAAGATAGGTTACGATCTAGTAATCATAGGAGATTGACTTTCATACGGGACAATGGGTGGTGTCTTTAAATAAATGACATGTTATTAAACAAGTTATATGTTTTTATATTTCAGACTTGTCTGTAGGAGGAATGACACCCGAAGAAACCAGAGAAATGATGCTAGCCATAATGGCTGAGCAGAATAAGATGATTCAAGATCAGTTTCGGGCTAGAGATGAGGCCGAAGCTAAGAGAAGGGAAGACAAGAGAAAGAATAAGGAAAAAGAGGGAAACGATGATGAACAAGATGACAACACTGGGTCATCAAACAAGCCCAAAGGTTGTCGTTTCAAGGACTTCAAAGGAAATGGAGTTGTAGAGTTTAATGGACTGGGAGATGCTGTTGCTGCACTTGAATGGATAACGGCAACCGAACGGACATTCCGAATCAGCGACTGTGCTGAGAAGAACATGGTTCGGTATGCTACTGCTATGTTCACCAACGAAGCGATTATGTGGTGGAATTCCATGGTTAATGCATTAACCTTGGAAAAAGTGACTGTTATGACTTGGGCAGAGTTCACTGACTTATTCACTCAGCAGTACTGTGCTGTTGATGAGCGCCGAAGACTTGAGGCAACGTTCATGGCATTGATGCAGGGGACTAAGACTGTGTCCCAGTATGCTGTGGAATTCACGAGGCTGAGTTTGTTTGCGCCTCATCAGGTTCATACTGAGGAAAGGAAAGTGACCAGATTTGAGGCTGGTTTGGATATTGAGGTTAGAAGAGTTATGAGCAACGTACGCTACACTACGTTTGCTGGCTTACTTGAGGCTGCAAGAAATGTAGAACGAATTCTGATCATGTCGGGTTACTCAATTGGGTCTGCTGCTGCTTCCACCAACCCAACGCAACCGTCACCGCCGAAGCGCCAACGTGAAGGGGGATACTCGGGCTCTTCTTGTTCATCACAGTATTCACCGCAGCAGTCTTATCGCCAATCATCTTGGTCTTCTGGTCGTGCTCGTGCCTACTCCATCAACACCGAGCCGCGATATTGTAATAAGTGTCACTTGGAACATTTCGGCAAGTGCACTAAGGGATGTGCTTGCTTTTGCTGTGGAGAGTTGGGCCATATTCAGAGTGAGTGTCCACGGAAATCGGATGCCTGCCATAAATGTGGTGTATGGGGGCACTACAGAAGGAATTGCAGAAAGAACGATCCAGCTACTGCTGCTCCATCATCGACCCGATCATCTGGAGGATCTAGTGGTGGTTCAGTCAACCGCCGGAACCAGCCACAAAGGGCACCGGCTCTTGCTTTTCAGATAACGGCAGAGGAGGCTAGGGAAAACCCGGAAGTGGTTACGTGTATGTTTATTGTAAATTCCTTGCCTGCACGAGTTCTTTTTGATTCGGGTGCCAACCGGTCCTTTGTGTCTACTGTTTTTGCACAACGACTTGCCATGCCACTGTCTAAGTTGTCTACTATACTTGATATTGAAACTGCTAGCAACACTCTAGTCAAAGTAGATCACGTATACTGTAACTGCACCTTAGTGATTGAAGATGTAGTCTTCAATTTGGACCTGATTCCGATAGCATTCAGTGAATTTGACGTGATAGTAGGAATGGACTGGTTGATTGATAATGAAGCCCATATAGTATGTAAGAAGCGTATGATCAAGATAACTACTCCGGAGGGGCGTGAGATCTGTATTTACGGGGATAGGAGGAGCGGGGATCTGTGTTTGTTAACTATTTCAAAAGCCCGAAAGCTTGTTGCAAAGGGGTGTGACGCCTACCTGGCATATGCTATTGATGCCAAGGCTGAGAATAAAACTGTGGCCAATGTGCCTGTTGTATCACAATTCCCAGATGTGTTTCCGGAAGACTTGTCTGGCATGCCGCCTGAGAGACAAGTGGAGTTTCGAATTGATCTGATCCCTGGAGCTGCACTGGTAGCTCGTTCTCCATATCGCCTTGCTCCTACTGATATGCAAGAAATGATGAAACAACTCCAGGAGTTGTTGGATAAGGGCTTCATTCGACCGAGTTAATCTCCGTGGGGAGCTCCGGTATTGTTTGTTATAAAGAAAGATGGCACCATGAGGATGTGCATTGATAACCGAGAGCTGAATAAGTTGACAATTAAGAACAAGTATCCGCTGCCGAGGATAGATGATTTGTTTGATCAGCTACATGGAGCAAGTGTGTTTTCTAAGATCGACTTGAGGTCGGGATACCATCAGTTGAAAGTACGAGTAGAAGATGTACCGAAGACAGCTTTCAGGACACGTTATGGGCATTACGAGTTCTTGGTTATGCCATTCGGGTTAACCAACGCGCCGACTGTCTTTATGGATCTGATGAACAGGGTCTGTAGATCGATGTTAGATAAATCGGTAATAGTATTTATTGACGATATCTTGGTGTATTCCAAGACTGAGGCTGAACACGCTGACCATCTAAAGGAATTGTTGGAGCTATTGAGAAAAGATAAGTTGTATGCCAAATTCTCAAAGTGTGAGTTTTGGCTGCAACAAATTTAGTTTTTGGGACATGGTATTCTCACTACATATCATCACCTTCTCCCATATAAGAATACCATAAAGGAAATGGTTATCATAAAGTATGTAGCATTAACTTTTATTAAGAGAAACTGTAGGGTACATTGTGTTGATAATTTGACTTAAAAGGGTTGTGGTTAAGAACCATAGGATTTGAACTGTTCGTGAGAATTTTGATGTAGTTAGAATCAAAGAGACTGTTTCAATATTGGTATATATATATAAATATTATATAACGAAAACAAATCAAGAAGTTATTGGGAAAGCATACGAGGGTATGATAATACATGGAAAATACATGTTAATTTTAAAGGAGAATTTGAAATATGCAATATTAGGTGTGAAGTAAGAAATGTATGTGAAGTATAATTAATCGAAATGGGGATATAATACTTAATGAAATGGTGATTTAATCAACCATAAAAAGTTTAAAGAGACTTTGGGCACTAATGAAATTTGCTTATACAGCAAAGAAAAGTCTAATACTAAAATCCAGAATCTAAGGACGACCCGGAGGTGGTCATGAGTTCTGTTTAATTCTGGTGCCGAACGATTATTGTATCTACTGCTTTTGCACAACAAATATTAATGCTTTGGTCTAAGTTGTCCGTTGTGATTAATGTTGAAACTGCTAAGTAACAAATAATGAAAATAGATCGTGTGTATCCTGATTGTACTCTAGTGATTGAAGAGGTAGCCTTCAATCTTGACTTAACTCCAATAGAGATCGGTGATGTGATATGATAATTGGAATGAACTGGTTGCGTATATGTGATGAGACTCATGTAGTTTGCAATAAAGGAATAATAAAGATAACTACGCCGGATGGCAAGAGATTTGTATATATGAGGATAGGAGAAGTGGGGATCAATGTCTATTGATGATTGTTAGGTCCCGAAAGCTGATTCCTTAGGGCTGTGAGTCTTGTTTGGTATATGACTATTGATGCCAAGACTGAAGAGAAAACTGTGGCCGATGCGTCTGTTGTCCCAAATTTTTCCATATGTGTTCCTGGAAGACTTGTCTGGTGTGCCACCTGAAAGACAAGTGAAATTCTTGTGTTGACTTGATCCCTGGAGCTTCTCCAATACCTTGTTATTCGTACTGTCTTGCACCTACCAAAAATGTAATAGATGATGAAGCAACTTCAGGAGTTGTTGGATAAGGGCTTCGTTATATTGAGTTCTTTGCCATGGGGAGCCCGATATTGTTTATGAAACAAAAGATGTCACAATGAGAATGCGCATAGATTAACTTGATTTGAACAAGTGGACTATAACAAATAAGTATCTGCTACAAGGAATTGATGATTGTTGATCGGTGGAATGGGTTTGGTTACTATTCAAAGATCGATTTATGTTCGAGGTATCTCTAGTTGAAAATCCGAAAGGAAGAAATATTGAAACCGATTTCAGGATTAGTTGTTTAGCCCACAGTGGGGTACTTTGTGGATCCGGTTGAATGCCCGAGGAGAAATAATATTGCTTAAAGTTTAATAACGCACCCACTGTGAGTACATATGATTTCGCATGTTTATATCTGTTTTATGTTAGCTATTGCCTGCTGAAACATGTTGCTTCATTATCGTTTGGAATTCTACTCAATTGCGTAGATTTAGATGCACATTCATACTTGTTGCATGTCCGTTCTTTTGCTGTGCATCTAGTGATGGACCGGCGGATCGCATCTGTTACTCCGATGTTACTGCGCCATATGACCCGGAGCTGATCCCTCCGAGGTTCTGGTAGGCAGCATGTCATCCCCGATGTTATGTCTGTCTCAGATGGTTGGGTTACATACCGAGCTTTGGGCTCGTAGGAGCGACGGCTCAGGTGTGTCGTACTTTGTGTTCGTGGAGAGTGCACGACGTGTGTCGTCGGTGTACTCTTGTGGGCTTCATAAAGATTTATAGAATGCGTAAATCTGTGTATTCACTAAGCATTCGCTTACCCCTCAGTTGTTGACTTTTTACAGGAAAGGGAAAATCTGCTGCTGGACCATCTAGTTAAGTCCTTTGTGAAGTTTTGGAAGATAACTACTACTCACTCGGTAATCGTGCTAAAGGACCAATGTTGTAATATATTTTGGGACGGTTGTAATAAAGTTTGAGTATGTAGACTTAGATTTGGTACCTTGTAGCACCGTAGGGTGTTTAAAACTGTTGTATTACCTTTATCTTGTACTTTAATGCTTCCGCACTTTAATTAAGCTTTCAGATCATTATGTAATTTATGTTTTGGTGATTATCCTGGGTGTATTGTAATGATGGTTGTTGTGGCAAGGGTGTCACATGAAATGGTATCAGAGTAGTAGTTTGAGATTCAAGTGTCCGTGAGGTCTTGGTCTCAAACATTAAGTGATGATATGTAGTGATTTTAGGTAATGATCTGAACTAAGATAGGTTACGATCTAGTAATCATAGGAGATTGACTTTCATACGGGACAATGGGTGGTGTCTTTAAATAAATGACATGTTATTAAACAAGTTATATGTTTTTATATTTCGGACTTGTCTGGAGGAGGAATGACACCCGAAGAAACCAGAGAATGATGCTAGCCATAATGGCTGAGCAGAATAAGATGATTCAAGATCAGTTTCGGGCTAGAGATGAGGCCGAAGCTAAGAGAAGGGAAGACAAGAGAAAGAATAAGGAAAAAGAGGGAAACGATGATGAACAAGATGACAACACTGGGTCATCAAACAAGCCCAAAGGTTGTCGTTTCAAGGACTTCAAAGGAAATGGAGTTGTAGAGTTTAATGGACTGGGAGATGCTGTTGCTGCACTTGAATGGATAACGGAAACCGAACGGACATTCCGAATCAGCGACTGTGCTGAGAAGGACATGGTTCGGTATGCTACTGCTATTATCACCAACGATGCGATTATGTGGTGGAATTCCATGGTTAACGCATTAACCTTGGAAAAAGTGACTGTTATGACTTGGGCTGAGTTCACTGACTTATTCACTCAGCAGAACTTATCGAAGTAAATCGGCTATCCCGATCCAATACAATAGATTTTTCAAAAGTTGCAGTTCCTTTGACTGCATTAACGAAGAAGAATGCACCATTTGTTTGGGAAGCCGTGCAGCAAGAAGCATTTGAGATATTGAAGAAGACATTAAGCGAAGCACCAATACACAGATGCTTCAAGGTTGGGATTGGCCGCTGTACTGATGCAGCGTGGAAAAGTAATTGCTTATGCCTCGAGACAGCTTAAGCAGCATGAGAAGAATTACTCAACTCATGACCTTGAGTTGACAGCTGTTACTTTTGCTTTGAAGTTGTGGAGACATTATTTGTATGGAACTAGTGTCAACTCTATACAGATCATAAGACTTTAAATTACATCTTCAGTCAGAATGAACTTAATATGAGGCAAAGACGATCTATGGAACTTATTAAGGACTACGACTGTGAGATACTGTACCATCCTGGAAAGGCTAACGTGGTAGCCGATGCTTTATGTCGCCAAGTACTCTAAGAATTGTTGCTACATGATGACGTCTACTATGCTAACATCCACGATTATAAATGATATTAAGGCCACTCAAGAGGAACCCTTGAAAGACGAAAATGCTAATGTTGAGGATATAAGGGTAAAAATTAAGAATATGGAAACGAGCGAATCGGGATTGAAAGGAATTTATGGAAGGATCTGGGTGCCGAAGATTGGTGGTATGAGAAGGGTGATCATTGAAGAAGCGCATCAGTCGAAATTTTCTGTACATCCCAGGAGCACAGGCACAACGAATTAAAAGCAGACTTTTGGTGGCCCGGATTGAAGAAGGACATTGGTCAGTATGTGGAGCGATGCAGGACTTGCCGGCTTGTGAAAGCCGAAAACCAACAACCATATGGTAGTCTGCAACCGCTTCCCATTCCGAAATGGAAGTGGGAACACATAACAATGGATTTTGTTACGAAGTTGCCGAAGACTAGGCGTCAACATGATGCAGTTTGGGTGATAGTTGATCGGTTAACTAAGTCCGCACACTTTATACCGATTAGGGAAAGTTATTCATTGGAAAGGTTGGCTCAGATTTACATGAGCGAGATTGTTTCTAGACATGGAGTTCCTAAGTCTATTTTATCGGATCGGGATGGCTGATTTACTTCGAACTTCTGGTCGGCTTTGCAAGAAGGGTTAGGAACAAGGATTGCGATGAGCACGACTTATCGTCCGCAAACTGATGGTCAGAGTGAACGGACCATCCTAACATTTGAAGATATGATGCGGTCGTGCATATTGGATTTCGGTGGTAATTGGGACGATCATTTGCCACTGATAGAGTTTTCGTATAATAATAGTTACCATGCGACGATAAAGAAGGCGCCGTTTGAGGCTTTATATGGGAGAAGGTGTAGGACTCCTACCTGTTGGAAAGAAACTGGAGAAATGCTGATTGCTAGGCCGGCATTGTTACAGGAGACAAACGAGAAGATACAGCTGATTAGACAGAATATGAAAGCGGCCCAGGATCGTCAGAAAAGTTATCATGACAGGAGGCACAAACCAATCAGTTTTGATGTAAATGATTGGGTATATCTGAAAGTATCACCTATGAGAGGTGTTACTCGTTTCGTGAAGAGACGCAAGTTAGCTCCGAGATTTGTTGGGCCGTTCAAGATTTCAGAGAAAGTGGGTAGTAAGTCATACCGTTTGGAATTGCATGAAGAGATGTCGGGCATACATCCGGTGTTTCATGTTGGGAATCTTAGGAAGTCTTTTACTACTGGCAATGAGGATTGGGCTGATCATACAGAACTGCAGATTGATGATAGGCTTCGATACGTGGAGGAGGCGGAATGTGTGTTGGATACTAAAGTGAAGAAATTAAGAAGCAAGGAGATAGAGATGGTGTTTGTACGATGGAAGCATCTTAAGGGAGCGAATCATACCTGGGAAGCAAAGTCTGAAATGTTGAAGAAATATCCACAACTGTTTGGATTCGAGTAACTTCGACGACGAAGTTTGAGCGTGGTGGAGCCCATGCTGTAACATCCTTGGATTTAATTTATTGTAATTTGGATAATTAGATTAATTTTTATATAATTAAGTTGAATTATGAAAAATGATTATGCATCTGGATATTTAAAAGTTGGTTGCTATTTTAAGAAATTAAGAAGTTCGAGAATTTTGATTTATTATTATGGAAGATTGTGATTTATAATTGTTAGTAATGATAAAATTAAGACAAAATCAGTATTTAGTGGGATCAGATAAGTTGAGGGGGCTAATGTGCCAAAATCCGAAACTTGAGAAATAAAGCACCTTTGGTCTTTTATTATGGTCCATTCTCAATTCAAAAAGTTCACTCAAGCTCTCTCTCTCTCTCTCTCTCTCTCTCTCTCTCTCTAGAAATTTCTCAAAAATTTTTGTTGGAACTCGAAATTGTGGAATCAAATTCGTGGATTACATCTGAATATTAACAAAAATCAAAGGAATTAAGGTAAGAAATTATAGTTTCAAGTATGAGGTTTTATTTTGAAGAATAAGGATACAAAATTCGGATTTTAATCTGAATAAAGGTTGATTGCATGTATGTTTTAATAGTTGGAAATCATTCTTGGGAGATTTCTGGAGCTTTTGAAACAAGAATTGTTGGTTAATTCGTCCTAATCGATAAGAAATCTTAACTTTTGTAAGTTTTTGTGTTCTTGGGGTTTTTCATCATATTTGGTCCAATCTGGACGAATGTTGGTGTTAAAAATGGAGGAAATAGTGTAGAAATACCCCATATATGTTTATATAACATTAGATTTAACTACATGTGGCTAGAAATGGATTTATGGAAATTTTAGTGCAAAACCCGTAGCTGCGACCTGCAAAACTGCTGGTGAACTCGGCGAGTTCATGGGTGAACCTCGGCGAGTTCCTAAGAACACTTGAATAAATCTTCAAAAATTCATAAGTGGTTGGATCCGAATTCGATTGGGACCCGAATTCGGATGAGACTTGAAATTTCGACGAGACTCGAACTTTGATTAAACCGAATCCGGACGGAACCGAACTCGGATGGGCCAAGTAATTCAGATGGTTCTGAAATCCGGTTGAAGGTCCGAACTTCGGACCTGAACTCGACGAGTACACTTGGCCAACTTGGCGAGTTCTATACATTTCTTAGGTAATTCGGATGGGATTTAAAAGGACCCGAATTGATGGGCAAATAATCACACTTTTGGGATATCTTTTGTACTATATTAAGGTAAATAAAGGAGGGTTAATTGGGAATAATAATACCTCAAATGATGAGATTTAAACGTGAGTTTTTGATGACGGTTCCGAATGTTCTAATACTATAATTTGTACAAGTTAATGCTAATTTGTTAAAGAGCATGTAATGATTATATGTTTATCATATGAAAATGTAACAGGTCCCTTGTGGTGTTGTTTAACCCACAGTGGGGTACTTTGTGGATTCGGTTGAAATCCCGAGGAGAAATAATATTGATTAAAGTTTAATAACGCACCCACTGTGAGTACATATGATTTCACATGTTTATATCTGATTTATGTTAGCTATTGGCTGCTGAGACATGTTACTTCATTATCGTTTGGAATTCTACTAAATTGCGTAGATTTAGATGCACATTCATATTTGTTGCATGTCCGTTCTTTTGCTGTGCATCTAGTGATGGACCGACAGGTCGCATCTGTTACTCCGATGTTACTGCGCTATATGACCCGGAGCTGATCCCTCCGAGGTTCTGGTAGGCAGTATGTCATCCCCGATGTTATGTCTCTCTGAGATGGTTGGGTTGCATACCGAGCTTTGGGCTCGTAGGAGCGACGGCTCATGTGTGTCGTACTTTGTGTTCGTGTAGAGTGCACGACGTGTGTCGTCGGTGTACTCTTGTGGGCTTCATAAAGATCTATAAAATGCGTAAATCTGTGTATTCATCAAGCATTCGCTTACCCCTCAGTTGTTGACTTTTTACAGGCTAGGGAAAATCTGCTGCTGGACCATATAGTTAAGTCCTTTGTGAAGTTTTGGAAGATAACTACTACTCACTCGGTAATCGTGCTAAGGGACCAATGTTGTAATATATTTTGGGATGGTTGTAATAAAGTTTAAGTATGTAGACTTAGATTTGGTACCTTGTAGCACCGTAGGGTGTTTAAAACTGTTGTATTACCTTTATCTTGTACTTTAATGGTTCCGCACTTTAATTAAGCTTTCAAATCATTATGTAATTTATGTTTTGGTGATTATCTTGGGTGTATTGTAATGATGGTTGTTATGGCAAGGGTGTCACAATATATATATATATATATATATATATATATATATATATATATATATATATATATATATATATATATCTATATATGTATATATAGGGAGTGGATCAAATGAGGACCAGCCTTAAAATAAAGCCGGTAAGAACTAATAAGAGATCGCCACGTAAGCAATAGTTTTCTCTCACCTTAAAGGGCATTATGGACAATTACAACATTTATATATGTGGTAACATGAATATATATATATATATATATATATATATATATATATATGGAAACATGACTAATAGTTTTTAAAAAAAATTAAATATATCAATTTCAAAATTTAAATTCAATTAACAACTTTCAAGACAAAGGTTGGTCAACATATATTTCAAAATTTCGGTAGAATGCTCGATCAACATATTTCAATTTCAATTTCAAAAATTAAGTATATCAATATCCATATTCAATTTCTTAATATATATTGTAATCTCGGTTGTGAACATTTGGAGGGTTCACAAAATTTCAATCATGTGAACCACTTTGACTCTACCAAACTGTATCGCTGTGAACCACTCCTTTGACTCGTCACTCACTGTGAACCACTCGTCACTCGCCTTCGCTGTGAATCAAAGTTCGTAGTGTGCACCTTGCCATGAATCAACCAGTCGTGAACCGTGCACCTTGCCGTGAACCACCAGCCAGACTCGTCACTCACCGTGCACATTGCAGTTAACCACCAGCCTTTAGAAGCCCACCTCCTTATTATCCGCCGCCATGAACCACTCACCTCCGCCGTGAATCAACTATTCGTAATGTGCAACTTTCCGTCGTTAAACACCACCGTGAACCACCCGCCTTTAGAAACCGCCATGTACCACCTTCTAAATTGTCAAAAAAAAAACCCGCCGTGAACCAAATTGGATGCCATGGTATGCTATGTGAATCCTTAAACATATACCTGAGTTCGACATCCTTAAACAATGAACCACCGTGAACCACCTTCGAAATTGTCAAAAAAAACCCGCTGTGAACCAACACCTTCGACCCCAATCTCCTGGTGAACCAACCGCCGTCAGATACGTCGCACCATCGGCGCCGTGAACCGCAAACCAACAATGTCGTGAATCACCAATGCCGTGAACCAACACCTTTGACCCCAACCAGCGCCGCCGTGTTTCGTCGATCCCCGCTGCCGCCAAGAACCACCAGTGCCGCCTTGAACCCCTAAACAACCAGCGCCGCCGTCAATAGCCGATACCCGGTGCCGTCGTGAACCTCCAGCGCCGCCTTGAACCCCAAAAGAACCAGCGCCGCCGTGACTAGCCGATACCCGGTGCCGTCGTGAACCAACAGCGCCGCCTTGAACCCCAAAATAACAAGCTCCGCTGTAAGTCGTCGTTCCCCCTTGCCGCCGTGAACCGTCGATCCCAAACCCCCAAAAACCGTGAATGCTAAAATTATAATGGTATATTTACAACCTAATTAACATTGTATATTTACCAAAATTATAATGGTGCACAAATGACTAGAATACCCTCTACATGATTTAAAAGGAGTATAAAAGTCTATATAATTACAAAATTGGCACCTTGAATTCTATTGGTTGATTCACAAATTCCAACGATTTCATTGGTTCTTACCGTCCTCATTTTAAGCACGGTCCTCATTTTATCCTCACCCTATATATATAGATATATATATATATATATATATATATATATATATATATATATATATATATATATATATATATATATATATATATATATATATATATATATTGTTGGTACATCCTGTGTGACGATAGCAGTATAATTTTATCCTCACCCTATATATATATATATATATATATATATATATATATATATATATATATATATATATATATATATATATATATATATATATATATATATATATATATATATATTGTTGGTACATCCTGTGTGACGATAGCAGTCTAATTGATATTGCATTGTGATTTTAACAAGTGTTTTGATATATAGGTTATATGTGGTTGATATTTATTAGTGTTTGTATGTTTGAACTTGATATAACGTATTACAAGAAGTTCAAACATAAAGAACAAAGATTAAAATCAATCATAAGATAATAACATAAGTTTCATCACTTAAAGTGTTTAAGTGTTTTGGCTAGATTCGAATTGCACAAGGGAAGACATTCGAATCTGTGATAGATTCGAATGTGACCTTAGATTCGAATGTGCCAGATTCGAGAGTGTCCTTGTGGACAGACTCGAATGGGCCTTGGGCCAGATTCGAGTTTGGCCCACATCAGACTCGAATCAGGGTCTATAATTAGGGATAAACTCGAGTCATTAGAAGACTTTTAGCAGAATTTGTGAGGAATTAAGCTTAAGGCGATCTCGAGTTTATCAGCTAGGTGAGTGCTGTTTCAGAGAGAATTAGTTCGTAGGATCGTTCGTGTGTCGTTCGTTCAGCGTCTAATACTCTCCGTGTTTCGTGGTTGAAAGTTGTCCGTCTAACCGTCAACGAGGATTCCGCACTCGTTCACGGATCCGCGTCTAGATAGATCTTGCAGTGGTAGACCTTACAAGTGGTATCAGAGCCTACGGAGTGTTCTTGGTGTTCTTCGTGTTCATCAGATACATTCTAGGTTTCTTGACGCTAGTTGGACGGTTTTGCTCTCAAAAACGTATTTTCAACCTTAGCAAATTCATATTCGGGAAACACTTTGTGGTTTTTCACGTTTTTGATCGAAATCATTATTTTTCGTTAGAAAAATAGTGATTTACTCTGCAAAACGTCAAAAAATCAAAGTGTTAGCCGTTTTTCGTGTTTGCGGCGCTCGAATCTATTGGGGTAATTAGGGTTTCACTTTAGTCTCGAGTCTAACCTAAATACGCTCCTTTCGAGTCATTTTCAGAGGTTTTCGAATCTACCTAGTTTCGAATCTGTTGCTTCATTCGAATAGGATCTCGAGTCTAGCTTAGTTTCGAGTTTATTTCGAGTCTAGTATTGTTTCGAATCTGGTGTTTCGAATTTGCTGAATTTCGAGTTTGCTGACCTTCGAATCTAAGGACCATCGACTCTAAGGATATCTCGAATGTGACATAATTTCGAATCTAATTGAATTTTAAAACTTCATCGAATTTAATCCCAAAAGATTTACTCTTAATTAGTTTCGAATCTACCTAGATTCGAAAAAGTTAGTCTAAATCAGTTTCGAATTAAATTAATTAAGTTCAAATTCAATTTCGTTAGAAAAGATGTCAAATCTTCAGAAATTCTTAGAAATGGACCACGAGGTTGGGAAGGCAAATGCCCCGCCTAAGCTAATGAAGGTCGAGGATTATTACTGGTGGAAAGACCGATTTACCAATTTCGTACGATTCAATGATATGCGCATGTGGGTGTGCATAGATGAAGGGTATATTCCACCGGTATCTGAAGTTGAAGGCCGTCAAAAGGTCTTGTCATACCAGATGATGAAGGAGGATGACAAGAAATTATTTGAAGCTGAAAACAAAGCTTTCTCCATAATCCGTATGGCTTTACCTCAGGATATACTGCACACATTTCGGACTCAAAGGACGTCGAAGGAACTTTGGGAGTCTCTCGAGAAAAGGTGTGAGGGTAATCCTTGGGTGCGTAGAAAGCGTACAGAGCTGTTGAAACAACAGTTTGCGATTTTCAAGGCGATTAAAGATGAACAGCTGGATGATATTATCACGAGGTTCTATCATCTGATAACGGAACTTGAAAGTCATGGAATTGAGTATTCTGACACTGACAAGAACAACAAGCTTCTTGATGCCCTACCAGCCAAATGGGCTATGTACGTGGCAATGATTAAGCTGAATGAGGACAAATACTATACTCAATCCCTTGATGACATTGTGAGAACGTTGAGGGCATATCACTTCGAGTTAATTAAGGCCGAGACTGATTACGAGCAAGTCCAGAATCCAACAATGTATTTTGGAAAGACAACTAAATCTTCAGTGACAGCCGAACCGAAGACTGCTACAGCGTTTTTCACCGGAGAAACGTCATCACCAGCAGAGTCTGAAGACTCTTTGAATCGCGCGTTCTTAGGATTAGGAAGATCGGAAGAACCGCAACCTCAAGTCCAACAGGCATCGACAAGTCAGAGCTATTAGAAGATGACCATGAGCGCAATGTCAGCGGAAGAGCATCTGAATCTACTTGCTTCTTTTGTGGCCGCATACGGAAATTGCGTTCAAGGGAAAATTAACGATCCTGCTCTATGGGACGAAGATTACGATCAGGTCGACCCTGATGACTTAGAGGAAATGGATCTTAAGTGGCAACTGGCCATGGTGACCCAGAGGGTTAAAAGATTCATTAAGAGAACTGGAAGGAATTTGCAGATGAATAACAAGGGGATCGGATTTGATAAGTCCAAGGTGAAATGTTATAACCGTCAAGGACTAGGACACTTCTCCAGGGAGTGCCAGAGGCCAAAGGTAGAGACATACCAGGGACAGAGCCAACATCAGGGACAATTCCAAAATCAGTCCCAACAAAGATACCTTCCGAGTTCCTCATCTGGACAGGCCAATCTAGCGGGTCTTCTATCCAATGTCACTTCAGATAGACAGCTAGATGGCACGTATGATTGGAGTTCACATCCTGAGTCGAATGCTAGAGCCTTCATGGCTGAAGTCACAGAAACTGGATGTGATGAGGACGAGCAGACTACACGGGACAGTAGTCCGATGTGGGTAGAGAAGGCGAATGATCAGACAGTGCTGGAGTTTGCTGCTCAGATGGCCAACGTGGAATCTGATAACTCTAAGGAGATAACTACAGGTCCAAACAACAAGTGGTTCGTCGACAGTGGTTGCTCCAGGCACATGACGGGGGAAAGAAGTCTACTCACAGACTTCAAGGGAGGTAATAGGGGATTCGTATCATTCGCGGGTAACAAGGGTGGAAATATCACTGGAACTGGAGAAGTCACTAATGGGACGATTACATTGGATCAAGTTTATCACGTTGATAAACTGGTTCATAATCTCATTAGTGTATCTCAAATCTGTGATAAGAAGAACTCGGTGTTATTTACTGACACTGAGGCGTTAGTGCTTAAGCCTAGATTCAAGATACCTGAAGATTGGATATTGATGCGGGCGCCAAGGAAGAATGACTTGTACATGCTCGATATGAACAAGCTAGATACTTCGATGGGTCCGATCTGCTTACTATCAAAAGCTTCGGAGACGGAGTCCGTACTATGGCACAGACGCATGGCTCACCTGCACCTAAGGAAGATGAATTACATAACGAAGAATGGACTGGTGCAGGGTGTGCCATTGAAGAGTTTTCAGTTCGAGGACAAGTGTCTACCATGCATGAAGGGCAAACAGCATAAAAAGTCACACAAGTCCAAGAAACAAAATTCAATCGCCTCAACATTCGATTTGTTGCATATGGACCTTTTCGGCCCTATCAACAAAAGGAGTATAGGAGGTAGTTGGTTTTGCTTAGTTATCACCGACGATTACTCACGTTTTTCTTGGATTTTCTTTTTAGGTACGAAGGACGAGACGGCTTCCAAGCTTATCGGGTTCTTAGACCAAGTGGAGAACTCATACGGAAAAAGGGTTAAACATATTCGTAGTGATAATGGGACTGAATTCAAAAACACTGTAATTGGTGTATATTGCCTATCAAAGGGCATAGTGCATCAATTCAGTGCACCATATGAACCTCAACAGAATGGGGTGGCCGAACGTAAAAATAGAACTTTGATTGAGGCTGCAAGGACTATGCTTCCGGATTCAAAGCTTCCTACCATGTTTTGGGGGGAGGCAGTGAATACCGCGTGCCACATTTTAAACCGAGTCCTTACAGTCAAATCATTGAACAAAACATGCTATGAAATTTTGAATAAACGGCCACCTAACTTAACTGGATTCGAACCGTTTGGAGTACCCTGCACTCTTTTAAGAACAAAACATCAACCGAAGTTTGGTGAAAAGGCTGACGAAGGATACTTCCTAGGTTACGTGCCGAACTCACCAAATAAACGGGTTTTTAACAAAACGAGTGGTACTGTGGAGATTGTGTATAATATTGAAGTCACAAGTTATACACATGAACCCCAAACTGGTCCGGAATGGTTATTTGACTATGATAAATTGTTTGAGTCATTTAACATTCCTTTGGATGATACTGCAGGTACAATCGAAAAAGACATAGCGACGTTGCACCTAAATGACGAAGGCCAAATCTTTCCGAGGACCACGTTCGAATCTACATCCGAGCCTACTGCGATTGTAGATGGGTCTCCAGAAGTTGCTGATCAAGAGACACCTACCACTGAGAATCAGACTCAAGCATCGAGTTCCAACTCTGAGGAAAATGTCCGTGAGGAGGAAAATGTAGAAGCTGAGCCTGTTCCCCCATTAGGTGAAATAGGATCCAACTTAGGAGATAATTTAAGAGTTGATGATATAGATACCTCTAGGATTAACAAGAACCATCCAATAGAAAGCATCATAGGAAATCCTAACGAGGGTGTGAGGACTCGGAGTAGTGTAAATAACAACACTGTGTTGTTGTCGATGATAAACGACTCTGAGGAATATCACACATGTCTATATTCGTGTTTCATATCACAAGTAGAGCCTAAAAATGTGCAAATGGCACTTAAGGATAACTCCTGGGTTGAAGCGATGCAGGAAGAACTTTCGCAGTTTAGGAAACTAGAAGTGTGGGAGTTAGTTCCGTTACCTCGAGGGGAGATTGCCATATGAACCAAATGGGTTTTTAAGTGCAAAAGAGACGATCGGGGTATAGTCACGCGCAACAAGGCGAGGTTAGTTGTAAAGGGTTTCAACCAAGAGGAGGGAATTGATTACAACGAGGTTTTTGCACCAGTAGCAAGGCTGGAAGCCATTAGGTTGTTTCTAGCGTTTGCCTCCTTCAAAGGATTTAAGGTATATCAACTAGATGTTAAGAGTGCTTTCCTGTATGGGAAAGTGAAGGAGTTGGTGTATGTAGAACAACCGCCCGGATTTACAGATCCAAAATATCCTGATAGAGTATATCGCTTAGATAAGGCTCTTTATGGATTACATCAGGCACCTAAGGCGTGGTATGAGACTTTATCCAACCATTATTTAGAAAATGGTTTTGAAAGGGGTAGGATAGATAGTACTCTGTTTGTGAAGAGGAAGGGTGATCACTTTATCTTGGTACAAGTGTACGTCGATGATATCATTTTTGGATCATCAGACGAACAGATGTGCAAAGATTTCGAGAAGGTGATGTAGTCTAAGTTCGAGATGAGTGCTATGAGGGAGTTGAATTTCTTTTTAGGGTTGCAAGTTGACCAGAAGAAGGAAGGAATGTTTATCCATCAGACGAAGTATGTCTATGACATATTAGAGCGTTTCGGGATGGAAGGAACAAAGTTGACTGCCCACTTCAGCACGCCGATTCAAGTGAATCACAATCTCGGGCTGGGTACTGAAAGTGATACCGATGTGGATCCGACTTATATCGGGCCATGATTGGGTCATCTTATGATTTAACTTTTAAAGACCTGCATAATTTTGAGTGTGTATTGTGCTTGGTTTCAAGCGAATCCTACGGAGATGCATATGAAAGTGTGATGAAGCGATTCTACTGCTACCTCAGTTGAAACCGAAGTTGGGTTTGTATCACGCGGAGGGAGCTCTAGAGTTGGAGTGCGTTCACAGAGATTCGACTACGGCGGATGTAGTTGACGCGCCAATCAACGACTGGAGGTTGTCAGTTCCTAGGAGAGAGGATGGGCTATCCTGGGCAATGCAGAAACAAACATCGATAGGCCGTTGTCAAACGTGCGGGCCGAGTATTAGCTGTGGTAGTTGCTGCTCAAAGGTTCTGTGGATACAACAAACAATTGCTGGGATTACGGTTTGGCTTATACTCAAACTCCAATTAGGATAGATAACCAGTCTACTATTGCTATAACTAATAATCCAGTTAAACACAACAAAACAAAGCACATAGACATAAGGCATCATTTTATTCGTGATTGTGCTGAAAATAACTTAATCAAACTGGTAAAAGTGGCAACAGAAGATAATAATGCAGATTTATTTACCAAAGCGTTTGATAAGTCACGGTTTGAGTATTTAATTCAACTGAATGGAATGCGCAACCCAGAGTAATTTGGCCTTAGTAGTAGTAATTTATTTTCTTTTAGAGTCTTAGTATTTCTTTCTTTACAGTAGTCTGCTAATTTAGGAAAGTTTCTATTTTTAGTAAGTTTCTATTTTTAGTAAGTTAGTAGGTTAGCTTATTTTACTGCTTTTCTTATGAAAAACAAAAGAAAAAAGAGAGAAAATTACAAAAATACAAAAAAAAGAGAATATCAGAAAAAAGAGTTAAGTCTTAGATACATAGGTTCAAAGTGACGAAAATTAGCACAGTCGTTACAAACTCTAAGTGTTTAGGCTTTCACACATAATGCAACTAAATCTTAAGTGTTATACTTTGTTTAGTTTGATGTGTTGGTAGGCATAATACATATAGGGAATCTCAAGGCTAATAAAATATTCTAGAAAAAGTCAAGCGTGTCACTAACCTAGATGTACGACCAATCGGTCTTAATTTTTATGTACAAGACATACAAACTTTGAGTCTAAATGAGGTATGCAAACTTTCTGGGGATGTATGGCAACATCAAATACATCTTAAAATGGAAAGAATAGAAAAATCATATAAAACTGAGAGTCGAAAACATGCAACTCTGTTGTACGTAAGTACAGACCTGTTGTCTCTGTTTAGATTCGGGTTAGCAGATATGTCGCTTTGTTGTACGTCAGTACAGACCTGTCACCGCTGTCTGCTAACTTTAAAAATAAACCTTAAGTCGAACTAAGACACTTTGTTGTATGAAAATACAGACCTGTGTCCGATGTTTGTCTTTTAAAGAAAGTTTGCAAATACCAACAAGTTAGAATCTTTGTCTATGTGCCTTGATCATAAAAGTATGTCTATGTCTGAGTCACGTAAGATAATTTCCTGATAAATAAAAAGGCCAAGGGATATTCCGAAATGTAGAATGTTTAACGGGGTACAATACCAACAATCGGCTAAATAGGTATGTCACGACAAACAATCAAAGGAATCAAAAATTCCTAAGTGTGAAAGTTTAAGTACTGAAAGTTAGTATCAGACATCGCTATCTGATTGAACCTCTCTTAGACTATACTCATCAAAAATATGTTGTTTAGTATTTAGCTTAGATTGTAAATTGTTTCTTATATAGCTTAAGTCTAGATTAAATTTTTGGTCAAAATTTTATTTTATTTTATTTTATTTTATTTTTACCTCAGTTTATTTCATTTTAGTTTAGTTTAATTTTTACTTAGGTAAAAGGTCAAAAGTTACTAAGGGTGCATTCAAAGTTGGATAAAATAAACATTGCGTGAAATATCTGAGCTTAGGGTAAAAGAATTGGCATAATTTATCTGGTTACACGATACCGTAGAAAAAGGTTGGAAAAGTTGAAATTATTTCAAAATTTTTGAAATTTTTCTAAGTATTGGTGGTTTCGAATCTAAGACAGACTCGAATAAGGAGTACTTCGAATCTGTCAGTAGATTCGACTCTATGCTTAGAATCGAGGGTTGGTGGTATATATAGGTCAACAGTGAAGACATTTAAGATTTACTGTTTTCGAATCTATACACTCGAGTCTAAAGGCGATTTCGAATCTATTCTTCGAGTCTATCGTAATTCTCCTAAACGACATTTTGTCGAGTCTCTTACTTGGTGTTTCGATTCTACAGATACATCTAGGTATAATCAACCAGATTGTACAAGATTTGTGTAGTTTTATACACAATTTTAGGCTAAATCATCGAATTTTGAAGTTTTATGGGTCGAAATAGGGTTTTTGCTAAATTACCAAGTTTGGACCTATAAAAGATCAAATTAAAAGCATAAATCAATGATTAGAACCAAGTTGAACTAATGTATGTGATTTGCTAAGTTCAAAATGGTTAAAATCTTGGTTTTTTTGTTGAAAAATGACCGACGGGCTTTCGAATCTGTTCATGATTATTCGAATCTGTTCATAGGGTTTTTCTCGAATCTGTCATTAGACTCGAGAAGACCAACACCTTCGAATCTGTCATTAGAATCGAACAGATACTTATTCGAATCTGTTACATTCGAATCTGTTTCATTCGAATTTGTACTTTATTTACTTTAGTTAATTTAAATTTTATTAAACTTGTGGAAATTTAATTGTGTTAGATTTTGTATTTAAACAAGTACAAAATAAAACAAATTTGAATTTAAACAAGTTTATTGAGTCTAACAGTTTTGTTTATTGTGCAGAAATGGCGGTTCGAGCTTTTGTTCCGAAGCATAATATGGTCCTTAATCCCGACAATAATATACCTGAGGCGCAGGGTTATCGCCAAATATTGGATTTCCTAGCTGAATCTAGGATTAGCTTTGCTCTGTACCATAACATCCCAATAGTTCTTTCATATGTACGGCAGTTTTACGAGCATTTACAAGTTGATTGCACTGTCACCCCGACAGTTCTAAGAACTAGAATCGCTGGACAGCCGTTAGTCTTTTCTGCAGACATGTTGCGTCAGGTTCTGCAGTTGGGATCTCAGGAACATGAAGATGGGCCTATTGACTTTCCGTTAAGTATTAGGCAGACTGCTTTTCTGAGGATGGGATACAGTTTAGATGTGGCAAAGTCGTCATACATGAAGAGTGGCCTGATTGGGCAATGGAGATTCTTGGTGCATGTATTCATGGTCTGTTTTGCGCCGAAGAAAGCTGGATTTGATTACATAGTGTCAAAGATCCAATCTGAGGTTATTGCATTGGTATATAATCGGAAGTTCAGCTTTTCACAGATGTTCTTCTCGGAGTTCGTTCATCAGATTGCGGCTCCAGAAAGGGAAAGATTTTTGTTGTACCCAAGATTCGTTATGATGATGATAAGGCACTTCTTGCCAAACTTGCCGCCGTCAAATGACTCTCTGAGTGTTAACATTATGGACAAACGGATTTTCGCTGATTGTTCCTCACACCGAGGAAGATTGGCTGTTCCTGTTGCTCGTCCATTGTTCGGAGCCATTGTGGATAGGGATTTTCAAGCCCCGGAAGATGCCAACTGGGCAGGGGTCGTTGAGTTTCCACAACAACAACAACAGCAACAACGTCAACAACAACAACAGCCACGAGTTCAACGACGCCGTCAGAGACCAGCAGTGAGTCAAATCCAGGCATCAAGGCCTTCTACAAGCGAGCAGCCCCAAGCACAGGAAGCAGGGCCTTCAAGTGCAGTTCCTGAATCTGAACAAATTGCGCAAACACTAGAAGAAATATGGGCATCAGGACCCCATGCGAACGAAGACGTGGCCGCAGCATTAGTGGGGGAGCTGCTCAGTCCACCAGAAGGAGCAGAAGATGTTTTTAGAGATGTGGATGAGTATGAGCCAGAAAGGGCTGATGAAGGCTTGACATCATCAGAATCAGAATCAGATGATATGGAGGAGCAGGAGGCTGAAGCTCCTGAATCAGTGGCTGCAGATCCCGGAATTCAAATCGGAACCTATGGATCTAGGTTGATTGTGAATGAAGCAGCAGGATCGAGGAGGAGAGAGGAAAGGGAATCTGAAGATTCAGACTTCGAAGAGGAGGAAGTTGTTCCCTTGGTGACTAGGCAGCGGGCCAAGCGTCACTGGTTCATGCAAGGGTCAACATCAGCATCCGAAGCCCAACAGTCTCAAACCCAAACCCAACCACAATCCACCGCTCCACCATCACCGCCACCTCAGCATCATGAGCCATATATTCCACCACCATTCATCCCTTCTCCCATTCAGTCCATTCCATCTACCTCAACCGCATATACTGAAAATCAGAGGTTTGTGCAACTCAAGGGACGTGTTGACTTCCAGCATGTTCAGATCTTAACCCTAACAAAGGCTATCGGAGAGCTCCAGGCGCATAACGCAAATCTTGACAAGGACAATGCCGAATTAAGGAAGATTGTGGAGAATGTAAGGGACGAAAACACAGAATTAAAATCTTTTATTGCAGATCAGTCTTCAGAGATCCGATCAATGCGGTCCCTCCTTGAGCAGCTCATGAAAAATATACAAGCTCAGGGGGAGACAAGTTGTAGGGATCAGGAGGTGCAGCGTAAAGAGGATGATGACGAAGGCAATGATCCCGGTGCACGTAAGGAGAATGAGCCTGTAAATTTTCCTGCAGCTCAAGCTACACAAGTTCAGGGGGAGCCTAGTCAAGGTGAAGGAGAAATGGGAGAAGCTAGTTCATCAAAACAGCCTACAGACTTTGAAATCAGTGAGATGATTGACGCGCTTATGGATCTCGATGATGATCCAATGGATGTAGGTTTTGATTATGAAGATGAAGAGCTTGAAGAAGGTGAGTTTGTGCCGGAAGAAATAGTTGACTGGCAATCTGATGATGAAGTAGTAGCTGATGAGGATGATGAAGCTGACGAAATAGTTGTGCAGCAGAATCCCATCACGGACACTTACATGATAGATGGGGAGAATATTGTTAACTGTTGGTACACCCTGTGTGACGATAGCAGTCTAATCGATTTGCATTATGGTTTAAGTAATATTCTGAGTATTAACAAGTATTTTGATATATATGTTTAATATGTGTTTGTCTGTTATTGATTGTGTGTTTGAACTTGATGTAACGTATTACAAGAAGTTCAAACATAAAGATCAAAGATTAACTCAAGCATAAGTTAAAACATAAGTTTCATCACTTAAGTGTTTAAGTGTATTGGCTAGATTCGAATAGCTGAAAGGATACATTCGAATCTGTGATAGATTCGAATGAGTCCTTAGATTCGAATGGGCTAGATTCGAGTCTGTCAACATGGACAGATTCGAATGGGCCTTAGGCCAGATTCGAGGTTGGCCCACAACAAACTCGAATCAGGGTCTATAATTAGGGATAGACTCGAATGATTAGAGGACCTTTGGCAGAATTCGTGAGGAATTAAGCAAGAGGCGATCTCGAGTTTATCAGCTAGGTGAGTCCCGTCTCGGAGAGAATTAGCACGTAGGATCGTCCGTGTGTCGTTCGTTCAGCGTCTAATAGTCTCCGTGTTTCCGTTGGTTGAGAGTTGTCCGTCTAACCGTCAACGAGGATTCCGCACTCGTTCACGGATCCGCGTCTAGATAGATCTTGCAGTGGTAGACCTTACAAGTGGTATCAGAGCCTACGGAGTGTTCTTGGTGTTCTTCGTGTTCATCAGATACATTCTAGGTTTCTTGACGCTAGTTGGACGGTTTTGCTCTCAAAAACGTGTTTTTGAGCTTAGCAAATTCATATTCGGGAAACACTTTGTCGTTTTTCACGTTTTTGATCGAAATCATTATTTTTCGTTTGAAAAATAGTGGTTTAATCTGTAAAACGTCAAAAAATCAAAGTGTTAGCCGTTTTTCGAGTTTGCGGCGCTCGAATCTATAGGGGTAATTAGGGTTTCTCTCTAGTCTCGAGTGTAACCAAAATATGCTCCTTTCGAGTCAATTTCAGTGAGTTTCGAGTCTACATTATTTCGAATCTGTTGCTTCATTCGAATAGGATCTCGAGTCTAGTTTAGTGTCGAGTTTATTTCGAATCTAGTATTATTTCGATTCTGTGCTTCGAATCTGCTGTCATTCGACTCTGCTGTGCCTTTGATTCTAAGGGTCTTCGAATCTAAGGAGTCCTTCGAATCTGACATAACTTCGAATCTAAGGGTTGTTCGAATCTGACATAATTTCGAATCTAATTGACTTTTAGGACTTAATCGAATTTAATTTCAAAAGATTTAATATTAATTAGTTTCGAATCTATTTAGATTCGAATAAGTTAATCTAAGTCAGTTTAGAATTAAATTAATTAAGTTAAAACTCAATTTCTTTCAGAAAAGATGTCAAACCTTCAGAAATTCCTTGAGATGGATCACGAAGTTGGGAAGGCAAATGCACCGCCAAAGCTGATGAAAGTTGAGGACTATTACTGGTGGAAGGACAGATTTACGGATTTTGTACGATTCAACGATATGCGCATGTGGGTGTGCATAGATGAAGGGTACATTCCACCAGTATCTGAGGTTGAAGGCCGTCAAAAGGTCTTGTCATACCAGATGATGAAAGAGGATGACAAGAAACTATTTGAAGCTGAAAACAAGGCTTTCTCCATTATCCGTATGGCGTTACCTCAAGATATCTTGCACACATTTCGGACTCAAAGGACGTCGAAGGAACTTTGGGAGTCTCTCCAGAAAAGGTGTGAGGGTAATCCACGGGTGCGTAGAAAGCGTACAGAGCTGTTGACCCAACAGTTTGCGATTTTCAAGGCTCTTAAGGATGAACAGTTAGATGATATTATCACAAGGTTCTATCATCTGATAACAGAGCTTGAAAGTCATGGCATTGAGTACTCGGACACTGACAAGAACAACAAGCTTCTTGATGCCCTACCAGCCAAATGGGCTATGTACGTGGCCATGATTAAGCTTAATGAGGACAAGTATTATGCTCAATCACTTGATGACATCGTGGGAACGTTGAGGGCATATCACTTCGAGATGATTAAGGCTGAGACTGATTACGAGCAAGTCCAGAATCCGGCTATGTATTTTGGAAAGACATCTAAATCATCAGTGACAGCTGAACCAAAAAGTGCTACAGCGTTTTTCACCGGAGAAACGTCATCGCCACCAGAGTCTGAAGACTCACTGAATCGCGCGTTCTTAGGGTTAGGAAGATCGGAAGAACCGCAACCTCAAGTCCAACAGGCATCGACCAGTCAGAGCTATTCGAAGATGCCGATGAGCGCAAAGTCCGCAGAAGAACATTTGAATCTGCTTGCTTCCTTTGTGGCAGCTTATGGAAATTGTGTTCAAGGGAAGATCAATGATCCGGCTCTTTGGGATGAAGATTACGATCAGGTCGACCCTGATGACTTAGAGGAAATGGATCTTAAATGGCAACTGGCCATGGTGACCCAGAGGGTTAAAAGATTCATTAAGAGAACTGGGAGGAATCTGCAAATGAACAACAAAGGGATAGGATTTGATAAGTCTAAGGTCAAATGCTACAACTGTCAGGGATTGGGACACTTCGCCAGGGAGTGTCAAAGACCGAAGGTAGAGACATACCAAGGACAGAGTCAGCATCAAGGACAATACCAAAATCAGTCCCAACAAAGATACCTTCCGAGTTCTTCATCTGGTCAAGCCAATCTAGAGGGTCTAATATCCAATGTCACTTCTGACAGACAGCTAGATGGTACCTATGACTGGAGTTCACATCCTGAGTCAAATGCTAGAGCTTTCATGGCTGAAGTTACTGAGAATGGTTGTGATGAAGATGAGCAGACCACAAGGGAAAACAGTCCGATGTGGGTAGAGAAAGCGAATGATCAGACCGTGCTGGAGTTTGCTGCTCAGATGGCCAACGTGGAATCTGATAACTCTAAGGTTAGTCTTTCTTATTCTCTATTTCGTGAATTATGTGCTTTATGTGTTAGTTCTAACGATAGGTTAAATCTAGTCTTAGACTCACATAAGACCATAGCTGCTCAAAATGAAAATTTAAAAATTGAAAATGCTAGCCTAAATGATATAAAGCAAGATTTAAAAGAAAAGCTTAAGGCTGATGCTCAAGATGTAATAGTTCTAAAAGACAAACTGAGTGAGCAGTGTGATAGGATAGAGCTTATGTATGAGCACGTAGAGGCCTTGACCAAAAGTCTGAAAGATAAGGACATAGAGCTAGCCGAGACCAAGGTTAAGGTAGCAGAGGCAAATAGCAAGCTGGAAAAGTTTAGGAATTCAAGCCTAAACCTAGGAAAAGTCTTAGATGCCCAAAGACAGTCTAAGAAGCCTGTAGGTCTAGGTTTTCGCGAAATTCCTCCACCATTCAATGCAAACTATGTGCCTCAGCCTCAGGAGAAAACTGACAACTCAGTAGACTTAGAGGACCTACCTGAACCGACACCTGAGCCTACAGTTGAAAATACACCTAAGGTGACTGACTCTACTGTCAAGGTCAAGAAAGTGAAATTTGTGTCTTCCTCCAGTGAAACACCTGCAGGAAAACAGAAAATTTCATGGGCTGACCAGGTCGAAGAGACAGACACTATAGATGTACCAAAGGATGTAGACACCAGTGAGACACCTAGATCTAAGGGACCAACCAAAAAGTCCATAGATAAGATGTCTTGCTTTCGATGTCACGAGAAAGGGCATGTTGCTTCTCACTGTCCACTTAGGAAAGCAGATGTTACCCCTAAGACAGTGAACCCAACACCTGTTAAGCCCTCACCAAGTGTGGCAAGCAGCAGTAGTTCTCAACCTACCGAGAAAACTGTGCAGGCCGCACCCAAACATGTTGTGAAACAAACACCGGTTAAGGTTGGACCAAAAGAAGTGGTTAGGACAAATTCACCGAATCGTGTCATTAATCAATCTAGGTCAGCACCTCAACAAGTCTATAGGAGCACCACACCTAGCAGGTCACACACTCCAGTTAGGTCACATACTCCTGTTAGACAATATGTTCCGGTAAGAGCTCAGGGATCACAGTCTGAAATGCAGTATAATAAGAGTTATTCTAGAGCTCCACAACAAATGCCTACTCAAAGGCAAAGAGTGAATCTAAATCACTCGGCACCACAACAGAATTCAGTTCAAAGGCCCAAGTCACCTGAAAGGCGAGATGGGTACTTGAAAGAGTTCACGTATGTGGACGAGAATGGTATTACCAAGTCAGTCATGGCTTGGGTTCCCCGTGATAACTAACCTCTTTTCTTTCATGTGCAGGAGATAACTACCGGTCCAAACAACAAGTGGTTCGTCGACAGTGGTTGCTCCAGGCACATGACGGGGGAAAGAAGTCTTCTCACAGACTTCAAGGGGGGTAATAGGGGATTTGTATCATTCGCGGGCAACAAAGGAGGAAATATCACTGGAACTGGAGAAGTCACTAATGGGACGATTACATTGGATCAAGTTTATCACGTTGATAAACTGGTACATAATCTCATTAGTGTCTCTCAAATCTGTGATAAGAAGAACTCGGTGTTATTTACTGACACTGAGGCGTTAGTGCTAAAGCCGGGATTCAAGATACCTGAAGATTGGATATTGATGCGGGCTCCAAGGAAGAATGACTTGTACATGCTCGACATGAACAAGCCAGATAATTCGATGGGTCCGATCTGCTTACTATCAAAAGCTTCGGAGACGGAATCGGTTTTGTGGCACAGACGCATGGCTCACTTGCACCTAAGGAAAATGAACTACATAACGAAGAATGGTTTGGTGCAAGGTGTGCCTCTGAAGAGCTTTCAGTTTGAAGACAAGTGTCTACCGTGCATGAAGGGCAAGCAACATAAAAAGACACACAAGTCCAAGAAGCTGAACTCCATAACCTCGACATTCGATTTGTTGCATATGGACCTTTTCGGCCCTATCAACAAAAGGAGTATAGGAGGTAGTTGGTTTTGCTTAGTTATCACTGACGATTACTCACGGTTTTCATGGGTTTTCTTTTTAGGTACGAAGGACGAGACGGCTGCAAAGCTCATCGGGTTCTTAGACCAAGTGGAGAACTCCTACGGAACAAGGGTTAAACATATTCGTAGTGATAATGGGACTGAATTTAAAAACTCTGTAATTGGTGTATATTGCCTATCAAAGGGCATCGTGCATCAATTCAGTGCACCATATGAACCTCAACAGAATGGGGTGGCCGAACGTAAAAATAGAACTTTGATTGAGGCTGCAAGGACTATGCTTTCGGATTCAAAGCTTCCTACCATGTTTTGGGGGGAGGCAGTGAATACCGCGTGCCACATTTTAAACCGAGTCCTTACAGTCAAATCATTGAACAAAACATGCTATGAAATTTTGAATAAACGGCCACCTAACTTAACTGGATTCGAACCGTTTGGAGTACCATGCACACTTTTAAGAACAAAACATCAACCGAAGTTTGGTGAAAAGGCTGACGAAGGATACTTCCTAGGTTATGTGCCAAACTCACCAAACAAACGGGTGTTTAACAAAACAACTGGTACTGTGGAGATTGTGTATAACATTGAAGTCACAAGTTATACACATGAACCCCAAACTGGTCCGGAATGGATATTTGACTATGATAAGTTATTTGAGTCATTTAACATTCCTTTGGATGATAATGCAGGTACAATCGAGAAGGACTTGGCGACGTTGCATCTGAACGACGATGGCCAAATCTTTCCAAGGACCACGTTCGAATCTACTTCCGAGCCTACTGCGACTGTAGATGGGTCTCCAGAAGTAGCTGATCAAGAGGCACCTACCACTGAGAATCAGACTCAAGCATCGAGTTCCAACTCTAAGGAAAATGTCCGTGAGGAGGAAAATGTAGAAGCTGAGCCTGTTCCCCCTTTAGGTGAAATAGGATCCAACTTAGGAGATAATCTAAGAGTTGATGAAATAGAGACCTCTAGGATTAACAAGAACCATCCTATAGATAGCATCATAGGAAATCCTAATGAGGGTGTGAGGACTCGGAGTAGTGTAAATAACAACACTGTGTTGTTGTCGATGATAAACGACTCCGAGGCATATCACACATGTCTATATTCATGTTTCATATCGCAAGTAGAGTCCAAAAATGTGCAAATGGCACTTAAGGACAACTCCTGGGTTGAAGCGATGCAGGAAGAACTTTCACAATTTAGGAAACTAGAAGTGTGGGAGTTAGTTCCGTTACCTCGAGGGGAGATTGCAATAGGAACCAAATGGGTTTTTAAGTGCAAAAGAGACGATCGGGGTATAGTCACGCGCAACAAGGCGAGATTAGTTGTAAAGGGTTTCAACCAAGAGGAGGGAATCGATTACAACGAGGTTTTTGCACCAGTAGCAAGGCTAGAAGCCATTAGGTTGTTTTTAGCTTTTGCCTCCTTCAAGGGATTTAAGGTATATCAGTTAGATGTTAAGAGTGCTTTCCTATATGGGAAAGTGAAGGAGTTGGTGTACGTAGAACAACCGCCCGGATTTACAGATCCAAAATATCCTGATAGAGTATATCGCTTAGATAAGGCTCTTTATGGATTACATCAGGCACCTAGGGCGTGGTATGAGACTCTATCCAACCATCTTTTAGAAAATGGCTTTGAGAGGGGTAGGATAGATAGTACTCTATTTGTTAAGAGAAAGGGAGATCACTTTATCTTGGTACAAGTGTACGTCGATGATATCATTTTTGGATCATCAGACGAACAGATGTGCAAAGATTTCGAGAAGGTTATGAAGTCTAAGTTCGAGATGAGTGCTATGGGAGAGTTGAATTTCTTTTTAGGGTTACAAGTTGACCAAAAGAAGGAAGGGATGTTTATCCATCAAACTAAGTATGTCTATGACATATTAGAACGGTTTGGGATGGAGGGAACTAAGTTGACTGCCCACTTCAGCACGCCGATTCAAGTGAATCACAATCTCGGGCCGGGTACTGAAAGTGATTCCGATGTGGATCCGACTTTATATCGGGCCATGATTGGGTCACTTATGTATTTAACTGCTTCAAGACCTGACATAATGTTTGCTGTGTGTATTTGTGCTAGGTTTCAAGCGAATCCGAAGGAGATGCATATGAAAGCTGTGAAGCGGATTCTACGATACCTCAAGTCGAAACCGAAGCTGGGACTTTGGTATCACGCGGAGGGAGATCTAGAGTTGGAGGCGTTCACAGATTCGGACTACGGAGGATGCAGCTTGACGCGCAAATCAACGACTGGAGGTTGTCAGTTCCTCGGAGGGAGATTGGTGTCCTGGCAATGCAAGAAACAAACATCGGTAGCCGTGTCAACGTGCGAGGCCGAGTATGTAGCTGCTGGTAGTTGCTGTTCACAGGTTCTGTGGATACAACAACAATTGCGGGATTACGGTTTGGCTTACACTCAAACTCCTATTAGGATAGACAATCAATCTACAATTGCTATAACTAATAATCCAGTGAAACACAGTAAAACAAAGCACATAGACATAAGGCATCATTTTATTCGTGATTGTGCTGAAAAGAACTTAATCAAACTGGTAAAGGTGGCAACAGACGATAATAATGCTGATTTATTTACCAAAGCGTTTGATAAGTCACGGTTTGAGTATTTAATTCAACTGAATGGAATGCGTAACCCAGAGTAATTTGACCTTAGTAGTAGTAAGTTTATTTTCTTTTAGAGTAGTAGTATTTCTTCCTTTACAGTAGTCTGCTAATTTAAGTAAGTTTCTAATTTAAGAAAGTTTCTATTTTTAGTAAGTTTCTATTTTTAGTAAGTTAGTAGGTTAGCTTAGTTTACTGCTTTTTGCTATGAAAAACAAAAAAAAAAAAAGAGAGAAAATTACAAAAATACAAAAAAAAGAGAATATCAGAAAAGGAGTTAAGTCTTAGATACATAGGTTCAAAGTGACGAAAATTAGCACCGTCGTTACAGACTCTAAGTATTTAGGCTTTCACACATAATGCAACTAAATCCTAAGTGTTATACTTTATTTAGTTTGATGTGTTGGTAGGCATAATACTTATAGGGATTCTCAAGGCTAATAAAATATTCTAGAAAAAGTCAAGCATGTCACTAACCTAGATGTATGACCAATCGGTCTTAATTTTTATGTACAAGACATACAAACTTTAAGTCTAAATGAGGTATGCAAACGTTCTGGGGATGTATGGCAACATCAAATACATCTGAAAATGGAAAGAATAGAAATATCATGAAAAACTGAGAGTCGAAACCATGCAACTCTGTTGTACGTAAGTACAGACCTGTTGTCTCTGTTTAGATTCGGGTTAGCAGACATGTCGCTTTGTTGTACGTCAGTACAGACCTGTCACCGCTATCTGCTAACTTTAAAAATAAACCTTAAGTCGAACTAAGACACTTTGTTGTATGAGAATACAGACCTGTGTCCGATGTTTGTCTTTTAAAGAAAGTTTGCAAATACCAACAAGTTAGAATTTTTGTCTGTGTGCCTTGATCATAAAAGTATGTCTATGTCTGAGTCACGTAAGATAATTTCCTGATAAATAAAAAGGCCAAGGGATATTCCGAAATGTAGAATGTTTAACAGGGTAAAATACCAACAATCGGCTAAATGGGTATGTCACGACAAACAATCAAAGGAATTCAAAAAAAAAATTCCTAAGTGTGAAAGTTTAAGTACTGAAAGTTAGTATCGGACATCGCTATCTGATTGAACCTTTCTTAGACTATACTCATCAAAAATATGTTGTTAAGTATTTAGCTTAGATTGTAAATTTTTTCTTAAGTCTAGATTAAATTTTTTGGTCAAAATTTTATTTTACTTTATTTTATTTTATTTTATTTTATTTTATTTTTACCTTAGTTTATTTTATTTTATTTTAGTTTAGTTTAATTTTTACTTAGGTAAAAGGTCAAAAGTTACTAAGGGTGCATTCAAAGTTGAATAAAATATACATTGTGTGAAATATCTGTTGCTTAGGGTAAAAGAGTTGGCATAGTTTATCTGGTTACACAATACCGTAGAAAAAAAAAAAGTTGGAAAAGTTGAAGTTATTTTCAAAATTTTCGAAATTTTTCTAAGTGTTTGGTAATTTCGAATCTAAGACAGACTCGAAGTGGTAAGACTTCGAATCTGTCAGTAGATTCGAATAGGGACTTAGACTCGAAGGTTGGTAGTATATATAGGTCAATAGTGAAGTCATTTATTACTTTACTGTTGTCGAATCTATACTCTCGAATCTATTCAGGCGATTTCGAATCTATTTTCTCGAGTCTACCGTATTTCACATAAACGACATTTCATCGAGTCTAAAGCTATTGTGTTCGATTCTACACTCATATCTAGGTATAATCAACCGGATTGTACAAGATTTTGGTAGTTTTATACACAATTTTGGGCTCAAACATCACATTTTGAAGTTTTATGGGTCAAAATAGAGTTTTTGCTAAATAACTAAGTTAGGACCTATAAAATATCAAATTGAAAGCATAAATCTATAATTAGAACCTAGTTGAACTAATGTATGTGATTTGCTAAGTTCAAAATGGTTAAAATTTTGGGTTTTTGTTGAAACAATGGCCGACGGGGTTTCGAGTCTGTTCATGGACTTTCGAATCTGTTCATGGGTTTCTCGAATCTATCATTAGATTCGAGATGACCATGATATTCGAATCTGTCCATTAGACTCGAATAGGGACTCTTCGAATCTGTCCATTACATTCGAATATGGACACTTCGAATCTGTTACCTTCGAATCTGTACTTTATTTAATTTGTTTAATTTAAATTTTATTAGACTTGTGAAAATTTAATTGTGTTGGATTTTGTACTTAATCGAGTACAAAATAAAACAAATTTTGAATTTAAACAAGTTTATTGATTTTTAATAATTCTAACAGTTTTGTATATTGTGCAGATATGGCGCTTCGTGCTTTTGTTCCTAAACATAATATGGTACTTAATCCAGCTCATAACATCCCTGAAGCGCAGGGTTTTCGAGAAGTTTTAGATTTTCTAGCAGAGTCTAGGATCAGCTGTGCATTATATCAAAATATTCCGATTGTGATTTCATATGTGCGTCAATTTTACGATCATTTACAGGTGGACTGTACTGTCACCCCGACAGTTTTAAGAACCAGAATTGCTGGTCAACCTCTGGTTTTCTCAGCAGATATTTTGCGTCAAGTACTGCAGTTGGGTTCACAAGAACAAGAAGACGGGCCTATAGACTTTCCATTAAGTATTAGGCAAGCAGCGTTTTTGCGAATGGGCTATAGTTTGGACGTTACAAAATCATCTTATATGAAAAGCGGGTTGATAGGGCAGTGGCGATTTTTGGTCCACGTGTTCATGATTTGTTTTGCGCCTAAGAAGGCTGGATTTGATTACATCGTCTCAAAGATTCAATCTGGGGTGATTGCCATGGTGTACAATAAGAAATTCAGCTTCTCACAGTTGTTTTTCTCGGAATTCATCCATCAAATTACTGCTCCTGAGAGAGAAAGATTCCTTCTGTATCCTAGGTTTGTCATGATGTTGATAAGGCACTTCTTGCCTGATTTGCCACAAACAGATGATGCATTGAGCGTGAATATTTTGGATAAACGCATCTACTCTGACTGTTCCTCACATCGAGGAAGGTTAGCAGTTCCGGTGGCGCATCCACTATTTGGTGCAATTCTGGATAGGGAATTTCAAGCCCCGAGTAATGCCAACTGGGCAGGGGAAGTTGAAGTTCAAGCTAGGCAGCCTCCACAACAACAAAGACAACAACCGCGAGCACAGCCTCAAAGGCGAAGACAAAGAGCGACTGCGAGTCAAACACAGGCATCAAGGCCTTCTACAAGTCAGCAACCAGAGGTACAGGAAGCAGGGCCTTCAAGTGCCGTTCCAGAACCCGAGCAAATCGCCCAAACTTTGGAAGAAATCTGGGCGTCTGGACCTCATGCCAATGAGGAAATAACTGCAGAGTTAGTTGATAAGTTATTACAGCCTCCGGAAGGAGCAGAAGATGTGTTTAGGCAAGTTGAGGAATATGAACCTGAGCAAACTGGTACTGACTTGTCATCTTCAGCAACTGAGTCAGAAGAGATGGAGGAGATAGAAGTTGAAGCTCCAGAGTCAATGTCTGCCGTTCCTGAAGTTCAAATTGGAACTTATGGTTCGCGACTGATTATAAATGAAGGTGGTTCTAGGAGACGATTGGACAGGGAATTGGAGGAGTCTGATTTCGAAGAAGAAGAAGTTTCTCAACTTGTGACGAGGCAACGGGCCAAACGTCACAGGTTCATGCAAGGATCCTCTTCAGTCTCCGCAGAACAACCAGAAATTTCTCAACCTCAAAACCCTCAACCTCAAGAACCTCAAACCACCATTCCACCACCACCACCTCACGATGAACCATATATTCCATCGCCAATACTTCCAACTCCGTTACAGTCAATTCCATCAACCTCATCCTCATACGCTGACAATCAAAGATTTTTGCGCTTAAAAGATAGAGTTGACTTCCAGGAAATCCAAATCTTTGGGCTAACAACAGCAATCGGTGAGCTTCAGAAGCATAACGCAGATATCGATAAGGAGAATGCCGATTTGAAGAAGATTGTGGAAAAGGTCCAGGAAGAAAACACAGAGTTAAAAACATTTGTTTGTGATCAGTCAGCCGAGATAAGATCGATGCGCTCCCTAATTGAGCAGTTAATGAAAAATTTACAGGCTCAGGGGGAGACGTCGTGCCGTGATCAGGAAGTACAGAGGCCGAGAGATGATGATGATGAAGACAACCAAGGCAATGATCCCAGCCCTAAAAGACAGAATGAGCCAGTAGATTTTTCTGCTGCTCAGACTGCTCAATCTGAGGGGGAGCCTAGTCCAGGGGGAGAAGTAGGAGGAGCAGGAGGAGAAGCAGGTTCTTCAAGGACTTTAGATAGCGACATGATAGATGCGCTAAAAGATATTGAAGAAGAGCTAATGGAATTTGATTTTGAAGATGATATTGAAGAATTAGAAGAAGGTGAATTCATTCCAGATGACGTAGTCGACTGGAAATCGGATGATGAGGTGCTAGATGATGAAGACGATCATGTTGATGAAGTAATAATCAATTCACAACCAGTCACTGAACTGTATGAGAGCCAAAATCATAATGTGATTGATATTGATTACATCAAGGTAGACTCAGTTGAAGATAAAGAACTTGAAGAGGCTGAGAAAGAGCCATCTAGAGCTGATCTGATCAATCTTTGGTTCAAGAAGGAAGAAAAGAAAGATCAGCTGAAGATGAAGAAGAAGATGAGAAATCCAAGTGCTGGAAACTTCTCAGGAGGGATTATTAGCTGGTTCTTTGACAGAGAACTGCAGCTGTTTATTTTGAAAAGAAGAGATGGACTTCAATACATGAGGCGGACACTGAAAGCGTTTAATTCATTGCCCAAGATTAAAGTTAAAGAGTTAGCCTGGAAGGAGCTGATCAATATTGGAGATGATCCCTACGCGAACGTAATTGAAAGAATTATAAGGAAAGAAGGGCGATCAGGCAAATTTGAGCAACTCAAGCCAAGGACCGGAAAGAGGGTCGAGGATGGATCAAGGATAGATCCTCATACTGGAAGGCCTTGGGCTAGAATGATTTATAAGCCAGTCAAATGCTTGAAAAAAGTGCCAATGAAACCAATGCCACAGAACGTGTTGAGCAACATGAAGTGGTGGTACCTAGAGATTGACACTGCTGAAGCTATCATGGAAGATCAAGACGAGCAGGTCATTTTGAAGGTATATGATCCACTGCATTTGATAAACCTATCGAAGGACGACCTGAAGAAGCTTCATGATCAGCCTATTTTCTTTACTGAACCATGGAGATCTGAAGCCAGGAAGTTCCAAAAGGTAGTTAAAGTTTGTATCGATGCTGGATTATATGCAGGTAGTAATATATATAGCTCTAGTACTTAAATTTGATGTAATGTAAATAATTAGAAGCTATCGTCAAGGGGGAGTCTGTTGGTACACCCTGTGTGACGATAGCAGTCTAATCGATTTGCATTATGGTTTAAGTAATATTCTGAGTATTAACAAGTATTTTGATATATATGTTTAATATGTGTTTGTCTGTTATTGATTGTGTGTTTGAACTTGATTTAACGTATTACAAGAAGTTCAAACATAAAGATCAAAGATTAACTCAAGCATAAGTTAAAACATAAGTTTCATCACTTAAGTGTTTAAGTGTATTGGCTAGATTCGAATAGCTAAAAGGATACATTCGAATCTGTGATAGATTCTAATGAGTCCTTAGATTCGAATGGGCTAGATTCGAGTCTGTCAACATGGACAGATTCGAATGGGCCTTAGGCCAGATTCGAGGTTGGCCCACAACAAACTCGAATCAGGGTCTATAATTAGGGATAGACTCGAATGATTAGAGGACCTTTGGCAGAATTCGTGAGGAATTAAGCAAGAGGCGATCTCGAGTTTATCAGCTAGGTGAGTCCCGTCTCGGAGAGAATTAGCACGTAGGATCGTCCGTGTGTCGTTCGTTCAGCGTCTAATAGTCTCCGTGTTTCCGTTGGTTGAGAGTTGTCCGTCTAACCGTCAACGAGGATTCCGCACTCGTTCACGGATCCGCGTCTAGATAGATCTTGCAGTAGTAGACCTTACATTAACGTGGATATTGTTAATGCGGCGTTAAATGCTCAGCCAACAATAGAAGAACCGGATAGAGAGCTTTCAAATGAACAGAAACGAAAATTATGGTTCAGGGCTGAACAGAAAGAATTAGAGCTTAAGAAAACAATGAGAGTGCCTGGTACAGGAAAGTTGTCTGGAAGCATATTGAGCTGGTTCTTTGATCGAGAACTGCAGCTTTTTATAATCAAGAGAAAAGACGGACTTCAGTACTTAAGGCGTACTCTAAGAGCTTTCAATACACTACCAAAGGTCGAGATCAAAGCGTTAGCTTGGAAGGATCTGATCAACATCGGGAATGATCCCTATGCAGACTTAATAGAGAAAATCATAAGAAAAGAGGGAAGATCCAGAAAATTCGTACGTCTGAATCCAAGAATGGGAAAAAGAGTAGAAGATCCTTCAAGGATAGATCCTCTTACCGGCCGACCTTGGATGAAAATTCAGTACAAACCAGTCAGATGTCTGAGGAAGGTGCCTCTAAAGCGAATGCCACAGAATGTTTTGCAGAATCTACATTGGTGGTACGCCGATACTGAGACTGGGGAAGCAGTTATGAAGGATTTTGAAGAAAAAGTCATTCTTAGAGTCTACGACCCGCTTCACCTGGTAAACCTCACTAAAGAAGATCTTCAGATTTTGTATAATTGTAAGATCTCCAGTGACACACATATGGATGGTGAAGCTAGTAAGTATGAAAATGTAGTCAAGGTATGTGTCGAGAAAGGTTTGTATGCTGGTAGTATTTTGAATCAATAAATAAACAAAGTTCTTAAATCAATTGTGTGATTTATTAGAAGCTATCGTCAAGGGGGAGTCTGTTGGTACATCCTGTGTGACGATAGCAGTCTAATTGATATTGCATTGTGATTTTAACAAGTGTTTTGATATATAGGTTATATGTGGTTGATATTTATTAGTGTTTGTATGTTTGAACTTGATGTAACGTATTACAAGAAGTTCAAACATAAAGAACAAAGATTAAAATCAATCATAAGGTAATAACATAAGTTTCATCACTTAAAGTGTTTAAGTGTTTTGGCTAGATTCGAATTGCATAAGGGAAGACATTCGAATCTGTGATAGATTCGAATGTGACCTTAGATTCGAATGTGCCAGATTCGAGAGTGTCCTTGTGGACAGACTCGAATGGGCCTTGGGCCAGATTCGAGTTTGGCCCACATCAGACTCGAATCAGGGTCTATAATTAGGGATAGACTCGAGTCATTAGAAGACTTTTAGCAGAATTCGTGAGGAATTAAGCTTAAGGCGATCTCGAGTTTATCAGCTAGGTGAGTGCCGTTTCGGAGAGAATTAGTTCGTAGGATTGTTCGTGTGTCGTTCGTTCAGCGTCTAATAGTCTCCGTGTTTCGTGGTTGAGAGTTGTCCGTCTAACCGTCAACGAGGATTCCGCACTCGTTCACGGATCCGCGTCTAGATAGATCTCGTATAGTGGTAGACCTTACATATATATATATATATATATATATATATATATATATATATATATATATATATATATATATATATGTATATATATATATATATATACTAGTTTATGTCCAACGTAAATACGCAAATATAATTTTATTTCTAATTTAATAAATTTTAATTGATAAATATTGAGATTTCACTTTATATGTAACAAGCAAAACGTCCTGCGCTTTGCAGCGGGTATATGAATCATTAATAAACAATTTAATAAGATGAAATATATAAAGTAAGAAATTTAAAATATAATTCTCAATCAAAATTAATAACATCTATAATCATATATAATATTAATGTTATTATTATTTAAAAGGGTCAATTGCTATTTCTTATATTTCTAAAACAAATTCTAAAGATACTACATTCATTTTGCTAAATTTTATAATGATAATAATACAAACAAAATATCGAGCAAATTTAATGTGTGTGTGTGTGTGTTTAGGTTATCGTGAGAAGCTGAATATATTTTGAGAAATGTGAAAAGTGTTATGATTCATTAATTTGTACATTGATTCACTTATTTTGAATTTATGATTCATATTTATATATTCAAAAACTAATAAACTATCTTAAAACGTAGTGAATTGTTGATTCACTTAATTTAGAATTTTTGATTCATTATTTATACAATCAAAAAATGATGAATCAATATGTTTAAATGAATCACAGTTCTTCTCACATTTCTAGAGATATATTTAGCATCTTATTTATTTCTACATAAAAAATAAGACAAAAAAATTTCAAAGAAATAATAGTTAATAATAAGTAAATTTAAAATTGGATTAAATAAAGTAACATATTCAAAAATGACTTCGAATTTGAATTAAACTAGGTGTGAATGCCCGCGCGTTGCGGTGGGGAGAAGCTATATTATTATATCAATTATGTTTGTATCTGTGTGTGTAGGCAAACCATGAATTTGCAGATTGTTTTTTGAGTTGGTATTCTTTTGTAGTTATGATATTAGATTAGATAACCCATTAATTTCCAGATTGTTTTTTGCATAGTATATATACATGTAATTACACTTCAAATGTTTGCAAAAAGTATTGAAATTCAAAAGCGGTGCTTGGTGTGCCTACATCATGTTACTGCTTCTCCTTGAACTTTAAAGACACTCAAAAGATGAACCTACATGGAAAAAATAAAGCAATTATTAGTTTATATTTATTATGCAAATAATGAGATAGAGAATGTGTTTTTACCTTAACTAATGACTGTTGTCATTTTTCCATCATTTTTTTGTTGCGTGACCTTCAGGATCTGTTATTAATTTATTAGATAAGTAAAAATGTTGTCATGTGTTAGATCATAGATTATGAAATTAAATAAATGAAAAAAAAGTACAAGATATAAATTTAGTTGCAAGTATTGTGTGTGAGATATTGTTAATAATTTATATAATTTAAAACATGGAATTATTATACTTGCCTTCTTTTAGAAACAATCGTTTCTTAACTTGCTTTCCTGCGTGAGTTGAAGCCTCCTTGTCAGTTGACGTTAATTCTCTCTTTTTTGACAGAGATGTTGAATCTGTAATTTGTTGAAGAAGTTTGACAGATTGGTTTTCACTTGGTGGGGTGTATGTCAGCTGGTCAGTTTTAGTGATGTCCATCATCTTGTCGATTACAAAATCAACATTTCCTGTTGCAGTTTTTTGGTTGAAGTGAAACTGAAATATTTTTTTAACACCTTTCAGTTTTAGTATCGGATCAGGAAAGATGCGAGGATCAGTGTATCCTAATTCGACCACCAGTTTGTTGCATCCCAAGTTCATTAAAGCATCGGCTACTGGACTGAAGAAACTAACATGTATTTGTGCAGTTTCGTCATCCAAAAAGGCTTTGAAGTTGAACCTGTGAATTTGTATGATACATAAGTAGAGTTTTGTGTATTGTGCGATGAATATAGAATTTTTTAAACTTACATGTGCTTGGGATCTTTTGTCAGAGGGCCATGATTGTGGCATTCAAAAATTCCATTCGTACGGTGCAACTTTTTTGTGCAATCTGGACAAGCAACATAAAATCAATCCACCATTGTGTTGATGTCTATTATAGTTGCCTCTGTTGTGAATCTATCTGACTGTAATTTTGAAATATAATGGATAAAGAAATTGTATTAGATAATGACCTGAAGAGAGGATAGTAGTTGTGAAGTGTTGATGATAGTTTACTTACTTTGTATTTCTTCGGATTTTCATTCAACGATGTCTTAAATGAATATCTATTGCGCATCTTCTCTAGCTCTGGATCGTCGAAAGGCACATTCTGAATGGCAAGAGGTGGGTTGGCATTGTATTTGGCTTGATATCTATGATTAATTATACCTGAATAAGGTTACACATATAAATGAAGAAAAATAAAAGATTAATATGAATCTAAAGGGTGGAAAAGGTGGAAACAAATGTTAAATTACTCTTGGAATGACGCATCCACATCTTTGATATTCGGATTAATATAATAATGAGCACTCGGAGTAGCTGTGAGCTGTAAGCCTGTATATATAAGAAGAGTGAAATTTTTTGAAGTAGGAAAATATTAGAGAATTAAAAAGATTTGAAATTTTGTATTAGAATTTGTATGGGAAGAGAATCATTACCATCAAATATTGTTACTCTACAAGAGCTAACTGTAGCTAGCACTGGTTTTGGCAAACGGTTGTATGCTTCAACATCAAAATTTGGAGTCATTTCGTCCCATATAGTTCACTGAATTGTATCTCCACTATAAATTTGGCAATTAGCATATGTGAGCATATATTGATTGAGATTTTTAGACTCAATTATGTTAATTTGTGCATTGAAGTTGTTTTTATGGTTTATTATTGCATCATTTTTAATGAAAATTAAAACATTAGCAAAAAAGAATTAAATAACGTGTTTTGAATTATATATGATATTTTTGTGGTATAAAAAGTATTTTTTTTATGGAAGTAGAAGATATAAAGAAAACTCAAAAGCTAATATGATACATTGCGGCGTAAACATGAAAGCAAAACATAACAGGTTTAGATTAAATGTTATGCATACAAGATCGTTGTGATTGAAAGGGTTAAGTTCAAGTAACTTGTATATGTTCAAATATGATTTTGCATATTAGAAATTGTGTCTCATAATTATATGAAAGTGAATATACTTACTTAAGGTTTTCCAAATCGAGAGTTCTCCAAATATTTGTATTTTTGTTAGGATTTCCCGATTTGCGTAGCTCACCTACTGATCGTAGAGAGGCCATATAATCTGCAGTGAGTTGTTTATTTGTTATTAAGTTATAAATGTAGATATTATTTGTATCAATATATTTATTAAAAAACTAATCTGTAAGAATCATGTGTCTTTTTAATCTTGAATGCAACTGGTTGAAAGATAGAAGTTGAAATAGTGAGAAGGGAAACCTTCATCTGAAAACTGTTCAAATTTTGTGAACTTTCCAAGTTTCAAAGTCGTCACGTGTTCGACTGTCATCATCCATTGCTTTGCTTGTTCACAAATGTAGTCAGAAATTTTGTAACAATTGTCAAGTTCAATCAGCCTGTCAAAGTACTCCTTATCGATGAAATCCATGTTTGCCTGAATTGTGGCACCCTGTAATTTAGTAAGAAATTTGTAAATGTAGTTGGAAGTTTATATTGATTTTTTGAATTATCAAGTAATATTAGAAAATGTATGAATAATGTTACTTCTTTGTCGATCAACATGCAACTATAACTAGTTGGTGTTGGGTTAGGTGGATTTCTATTGATCCATTTCCTGTACATCTTAACTTCGATCTGGGTTGCTTTGTCTCGTGGTTTCAAGTGCCTGAGTGTTGTCAGCATTTTCCTGCAAATAAAAAGATATTAAGTATTCAATAAATAGGGGTGACATATTTTGCCCAGGTAACATGTAAAGGGAAAAAATGAGTTGTTTAATAATAAATGTAAGAAAATGTTGAGTCACTTACAAGGTGCTTCTTTTTTATTTTTTCAAGATAAGTTGTGTAGACAATGTTCTTTGTGCAACATTCATCATGACCTTCTTGTTTTTTGATCAATAGTTTCAAACCATTTGGTGATGTTGCCCTTGATAAAGCCACATATAATTGACCATGGCCAAAAATCGATTCAGGCAAATATTTAACATCCTCGGATTTAAATTATTATATTTGAAGTTTATTAAGTTTAAATTTGCAGTTTAAGTCGGATTATGAGAGTTGGTACTGATTTTGGATAAATTATAAAGTGGGTTGTTTTATTTAGAAATTAAGAAATTTCAATTTATTTAAGTAAATTAAATTACTAAAAATTGTTAAGGAAAATAAAATAAAGATAGAATTTTTTATTATATAAAATCAGTATTTGATGGAATCAGATAAGTAGAGGGGTTAAAGGTGCCAAATGATGAAAGTGGTAAATAAAAAGGAATGAAAGATTAATTTCCTTTCATTTTCACCAAAATCACTCTCTCTCTAAATTCCCTCTCATCTCTCGGCTCTCTCTCTCTCTAAAACCATAAGAAGATCATCAAATTGTGATTTCGGAAGCTAAAAATTTGGAATCAAGTAGCAAAGAAGGATTCATTAACACTGCAATTGAAGATACGAGGTAATAATCCTTTAAATTCGAATTTGGGAACATTTAGGTTCGGTTTTTATGAAATTCGAATTTATAGATTTGAGTTGCAAACCTGAATGCATGTATGATATTATTGTGGATTAGTATCAATCTAGTGTTTATGAAGCTACATATTAAATTTCAGCTTCTGATTTAAAGTATAAATATGATTTTTGGGATTTTTAGTGTGTTCTATGTATGTATATTCGAAGGATGAACATAAATGGGCAAATAGGACTTAAATTGGTACATAAATGTGATAATGTTAGTGTTAAAATGATTGGACTTAAGTGTTTTAAAGTTGGCAAAATTTATATCATACCAGGAAATAAGTCTGAAAATGACTTAGATTTAAAAATCTGGAAAATATTTAAAAACAAGAACAAAGAATGGTCCAAGGTTCGGATATGTTGAACTTATGATGATTCGAATTTAGTATGTTTCGAATTTAGTATGTTTCGAATTTAGTATATTTCGAACTTGATCATGGTCGGAAGTTCGGGCGTCCAAAACAGAAAAATAAATTCTAAGTGTTGGAATTCGGATGGGGTCCGAATTCGGATGTGGTCCGAACTTGACTTAAGGATTCGAACTTAACTAGGAAATTCGAATTTGTCTTGGTTCGAATCTGAGATAGATTCGAAATTAAAGGTGGTTCGAATTTACCATAGGACCGAAATTGACATGGTTCGAATTTAATGATTCGATTTTGACAAATGGATCCGAATTTGATGTGATCCGAACTGGGGGTCCGAATTCGAGTGGGATCCGAATTCGGACATGGATCCGAATTGGGGTCAGAATTTTGCATAAACTTATAAAATTTGGTTTTATGGAATCAAACAGTTATTGACACGATATGTTGTTACAACTGACTTTCAGGTCCCTTGTGGTGTTGTTTAACCAACAGTGGGGTACTTTGTGGATCCGGTTGAAATTCCGAGGAGAAATAATATTGCTTAAAGTTTAATAACGCACCCACTGTGACTACATATGATTTCGCATGTTTATATCTGTTTTATGTTAGCTATTGCCTACTGAGACATGTTGTTTCATATTCGTTTGGAATTCTACTAACTTGCGTAGATTTGGATGCCCATTGTACTTGTTGCATGTCCGTTCATTTGTTGTGCATCTATCGATGGACCGGCGGGTCGCATCTGTTACTCTGATGTTACTGCGCTATATGACCCGGAGCTGATCCCTCCGAGGTTCTGGTAGGCAGTATGTCATCCCCGATGTTATGTCTGTCTCAGATGGTTGGTTTAATGCCGAGCTTTGTGCTCGAAGGAGCTGCGGCTCTTGTTCCGTACTTGGTGTACGAAGAGGGTATACGATGTTTGTCATCGGTGTTACTCTTGGGGCTTCATAAAGATTTATAAAATGCGTAAATCTGTGTATTCACTAAGCATTCGTTTACCCCTCAGTTGTTGTATTTTTACAGGAAAAGGAAAATCTGCCGCTGGACCTTCTAGTTAGGTCGTTTGTGAAGTCTTGGAAGATATCTACTACTCAATCGGTAATTGTGCTATGGGACAATGTTGTAATATATTCTGGATGTTGTAATGATGAATTGAGTATGTAGACTTAGAATTGGAACCTTGTAGCACCATAGGGTGTTTAAAACAGTTGTAATATTTTATTTATGTATTTTTTTATGCTTCCGCACTGTAATTTGAGCTTTCAGATCATTATGTAAATTATGTTTGGTGATTAATCCTGGGTGTTATGTAATTGTGGTTAAATGTGGCAAGGGTGTCACATCGATATGGTATCAGAGTAGTAGTTTGAGATTCAAGTGTCCGTGAGGTCTTGATCTCAAACATTAAGTGATGATTTGTAGTGATTTTATGTAATGATCTGAACTAAGATAGGTCTACGATCTAGTAATTATAGGAAATTGACTTTTATACGGGACAATGGGTGGTGTCTTTAAATAAATGACATGTTACTAAACAACTTATATGTTTCATATTTCAGAACATGTCTGGAGGAGGAATAACACCTGAAGAAACGAGGGAAATGATGCTAGCCATGATGGCTGAGCAGAATAAGATGATTCAAGATCAGTTTCAGGCTCGAGATGAGGCCGAAGCTAAGAGAAGGGAAGACAAGAGAAAGAACAAGGAAAAAGAGGGGGGCAACGATAATAATCAAGATGACAACACTGGGTCATCAAACAAATCCAAAGGTTGTCGGTTTAAGGATTTCAAAGGAAATGGGGCCGTGGAGTTTAATGGACTAGGAGACGCTGTTGCCGCACTAGAATGGATAACGGCAACCGAACGAACATTCCGAATCAGCGACTGTGCTGAGAAGGACATGGTTCGGTATGCTACTGCTATGTTCACGAACGATGCGATTATGTGGTGGAATTCCATGGTTAATGCCTTAACCTTGGAAAAAGTGACTGTGATGACTTGGGCTGAGTTTACAGAGTTATTCACTCAGCAGTACTGTCCGGTTGATGAGCGCCGAAGACTTGAGGCAAAGTTCATGGCATTGATGCAGGGGACTAAGACTGTGTCCCAGTATGCTGTAGAATTCACGAGGCTGAGTTTGTTTGCGCCTCATCAGGTTGATACTGAGGAAAGTAAAGTGACTAGGTTCGAGGCTGGTTTGGATATAGAGATCAAAAGGGTTATGAGTAACGTGCGTTACACTACGTTTGCTGGCTTACTTGAGGCTGCCAGAAATGTAGAACAGATTCTGATTATGTCGGGTTACTCGATTGGGTCCGCTGCTGCTTCCACCAACCCAACACAACGATCACCACCGAAACGTCAACGCGAAGGAGGCTACTATGGTTCTTCTCGCTCGTCGCGGTACTCGCCGCAACAGTCTTATCGCCGTCAGTCTGGTTCTTCTGGTCGTGCTCGTGCCTACTCCATCAACACCGAGCCGCGATATTGTAATAGGTGTCACTTGGAACACTTCGGCAAGTGTACTAATGGGCGTGCTTGGTTTTGTTGTGGAGAGTTGGGACATTTTCAGAGTGAATGCCCAAGGAAAGGTGATGCTTGCCATAAGTGTGGTGTATGGGGGCATTACAGTAGGAATTGCAGAAAGAATGATCCAGCTGCTGCTGCTCCATCTTCGACACGATCATCAGGAGGATCTAGTGGTGGTTCAGTCAACCGCCGGAACCAGCCACAAAGGGCACCGACTCGTGCTTTTCAGATAACAGCGGAGGAAGCGAAGGAAAACCCGGAGGTGGTTACTGGTACGTTTATCGCAAATTCTATGCCAGAACGAGTTTTATTTGATTCGGGTGCAAATCGTTCGTTTGTTTCCACTGTGTTTGCACAACAACTTCTCATGCCACTGTCTAAGTTATCTGCCGTACTTGACATAGAAACTGCTAGCAACACTCTAGTCAAAGTAGATCATGTATACCGTAACTGCACGTTAGTAATTGAAGATGTAGTCTTCAATTTGGATCTGATTCCGATCGAGTTTAGTGAATTTGATGTGATTATCGGGATGGACTGGTTAATTGAGAATGAAGCCCACATAGTATGTAAGAAGCGTATGATAAAGATAACTACTCCGGAGGGGCGAGAGATTTGCATATATGGGGATAGGAGAAGCTGGGATCTGTGTTTATTGACTATTGCAAAAGCTCGAAAGCTTGTTGCAAAAGGATGTGTCTACTACTTAGCATATGCTATTGATGCTAAGGCTGAGAAAAAGACTGTGGCCGATGTGCCTGTTGTTTCACAATTCCCGGATGTGTTTCCGGAAGACTTGTCTGGCGTGCTACCTAAGAGACAAGTGGAATTTCGCATTGATCTAATCCCTGGAGCTGCACCGGTAGCTCGTTCTCCATATCGCCTTGCTTCTACTGAAATGAAAGAGATGATGACACAACTCCAGGAGTTGTTGGATAAGGGCTTCATTCGACCGAGTTCATCACCGTGGGGAGCTCCGGTATTGTTTGTTAAGAAGAAGGATGGCACGATGAGAATGTGCATCGATTACCGGGAGCTGAATAAGTTGACAATCAAGAACAAGTATCTGCTGCCACGGATAGATGACTTCTTTGATCAGTTACACGGGGCTTGTGTCTTTTCTAAGATCGACTTGAGGTCGGGATACCATCAGTTGAAGGTACGAGAGGAGGATGTGCCTAAGACAGCTTTCAGGACACGTTATGGGCATTACGAGTTCTTGGTTATGCCTTTCGGGTTAACCAATGCCCCGGCTGTCTTTATGGATTTGATGAATAGAGTGTGCAGACCGATGTTGGACAAGTCTGTAATCGTGTTTATTGATGACATTCTTGTGTACTCTAAGTCTGAGGCTGAGCACGCTGATCACCTAAAAGAGTTATTGGAGTTGTTAAGAAAGGAAAGGTTGTAGGCCAAATTCTTAAAATGTGAGTTTTGGTTGCAACAGATACAGTTTCGTGGACATGTTATTTCGGGAGCTGGGAATTCTGTAGATCCAGCTAAGGTTGAAGCCATAAGAAATTGGGAACCGCCTCAATCAGCTACAGAAGTCAGAAGTTTTCTGGGATTGGCGGGTTACTATAGGAGATTTATAAAGGACTTTTCTAATATTGCAGTTCCTTTGACTGCATTAACAAAGAAGAATGCACCATTCGTATGGGAAATTGTGCAGCAAGAAGCATTTGAGATATTGAAAAAGAAGTTAAGTGAAGCACCGATACTTGCTTTACCGGAGGGCAATGAGGATTTTGTAGTGTACACAGATGCATCGAGGTTCGGATTGGGCGATGTACTGATGCAGCGTGGAAAAGTAATTGCTTATGCCTCGAGACAGCTTAAGCAGCATGAGAAGAATTACTCAACTCATGATCTTGAGTTGACAGCTGTCACTTTTGCACTAAAATTATGGAGACATCATCTGTACGGAACTAAGTGTCAACTCTATACGGACCATAAGAGTTTGAAGTACATTTTCAGTCAGAAGGAACTTAATATGAGACAACGTAGGTCTATGGAGCTTATTAAAGACTACGACTGTGAGATACTGTACCATCCCGGAAAGGCTAACGTAGTAGCCGATGCTTTGAGTCGCAAAGCTTATGATAAGGATTGCTGTTATATGATGACGTCCACTATGTTAAGTTCCACGATCATTGATGATGTCAAAACCGCTCAAGTGGAAGCTTTGAATGAAGAGAATGACGGTGCTGAGGATATTAGAGTACAGATTAAGAATATGGAAACAAGTGAGTTGGGATTGAAAGGTGTGTACGGAAGGATTTGGGTGCCGAAGTATGGTGCTATGAGGAATGTGATCATCAAAGAGGCACATCAATCTAAGTTTTCTGTACATCCTGGAAGTACAAAGATGTACAACGAGTTGAAAGCAGATTTCTGGTGGCCGGGATTGAAGAAGGATATCGGCTAATATGTTGAACGATGTAGGACTTGCCGGCTTGTGAAAGCCGAACATCAGCAACCTTATGGTAGTTTGCAACCGCTTCCTATTCCGGAATGGAAGTGGGAGCACATAACGATGGACTTTGTCACAAAGTTGCCGAAGACTAGGCGTCAACACGATGCTGTTTGGGTGATTGTTGATAGGTTAACTAAGTCGGCTCACTTTATACCGATTAGAGAAAATTACTCGCTGGAAAGATTGGCTCACATTTATATGGACAAGATGGTTGCTAGACATGGAGTCCCTAAGTCTATTGTATCAGATCGGGATAGCCGGTTTACTTCTAATTTCTGGTCAGCGTTACAAGAAGGGCTGGGTACAAGGATCGCTATGAGTACGACCTATCATCCGCAAACCGATGGTCAAAGTGAAAGGACCATCCTAACTCTTGAAGATATGATGCGGTCGTGTGTATTGGATCTCGGTGGTAATTGGGACGATCATTTGCCACTGATAGAGTCCTCGTACAACAACAGTTATCACGCGACGATCAAGAAAGCGCCGTTTGAGGAATTGTATGGGAGAAGGTGTAGGACTCCTACTTGTTGGAGAGAAACAGGAGAAACACCGATTGCTGGGCCGGTATTGTTACAGAAGACAAACGGGAAGATACAGCTGATTAGACAGAATATGAAAGCGGCCCAGGATCGTCAGAAGAGTTATTACGATCGAAGACACAAACCAATCAGTTTTGATGTGAATTATTGGGTTTATTTGAAAGTGTCACCTATGAGAGGTGTTACACGATTTGTGAAAAGAGGAAAGTTAGCTCCAAGATTTGTTGGGCCATTCAAGATAACCGAGAAAGAAGGAAATCAGTCATACCGTTTGGAATTGCCTGAAGAGATGTCGGGCATACACCCGGTGTTTCATGTTGGGAATCTCAGGAAATCATTCAATACTGGAAATGAGGATTGGGCAGATCATACTGAGCTGCAAGTTGATGAAAGGCTCAGATATGTTGAAGAGCCGGAGTGTGTGTTGGATACTAAAATGAAAAAGCTAAGGAGCAAGGAGATCGAAATGGTGCTTGTACGTTGGAAGCATCATACGCGAGCGAATCATACCTGGGAGACTAAGTCCGAAATGTTGAAGAAATATCCGCAACTGTTTGGATCCGAATAACTTCGTTGACGAAGTTTGAGCGTGGTGGAGCCCATGCTGTAACATCCTCGGATTTAAATTATTATATTTGAAGTTTATTAAGTTTAAATTTGCAGTTTAAGTCGGATTATGAGAGTTGGTACTGATTTTGGATAAATTATAAAGTGGGTTGTTTTATTTAGAAATTAAGAAATTTCAATTTATTTAAGTAAATTAAATTACCAAAAATTGTTAAGGAAAATAAAATAAAGATAGAATTTTTTATTATATAAAATCAGTATTTAATGGAATCAGATAAGTAGAGGGGTTAAAGGTGCCAAAGGATGAAAGTGGTAAATAAAAAGGAATGAAAGATTAATTTCCTTTCATTTTCACCAAAATCACTGTCTCTCTAAATTCCCTCTCATCTCTCGGCTCTCTCTCTCTCTCTAAAACCGTAAGAAGATCATCAAATTGTGATTTTGGAAGCTAAAAATTTGGAATCAAGTAGCAAAGAAGGATTCATTAACACTGCAATTGAAGATACGAGGTAATAATCCTTTAAATTCGAATTTGGGAACATTTAGGTTCGGTTTTTATGAAATTCGAATTTATAGATTTGAGTTGCAAACCTGAATGCATGCATGATATTATTGTGGATTAGTATCAATCTAGTGTTTATGAAGCTACATATTAAATTTCAGCTTCTGATTTAAAGTATAAGTATGATTTTTGGGATTTTTAGTGTGTTCTATGTATGTATATTCGAAGGATGAACATAAATGGGCAAATAGGACTTAAAGTGGTACATAAATGTGATAATGTTAGTGTTAAAATGATTGGACTTAAGTGTTTTAAAGTTGGCAAAATTTATATCATACCAGGAAATAAGTCTGAAAATGACTTAGATTTAAAAATCTGGAAAATATTTAAAAACAAGAACAAATTCGAATGGTCTAAGGTTCGGATATGTTGAACTTATGATGATTCGAATTTAGTATGTTTCGAATTTAGTATATTTCGAACTTGATCATGGTCCGAAGTTCGGGCGTCCAAAACAGAAAAATAAATTCTAAGTGTTGGAATTCGGATGGGGTCCGAATTCGGATGTGGTCCGAACTTGACTTAAGGATTCGAACTTAACTAGGAAATTCGAATTTGTCTTGGTTCGAATCTGAGATAGATTCGAAATTAAAGGTGGTTCGAATTTACCATAGGACCGAAATTGACATGGTTCGAATTTAATGATTCGATTTTGACAAATGGATCCGAATTTGACGTGATCCGAACTGGGGGTCCGAATTCGGGTGGGATCCGAATTCGGACATGGATCCGAATTGGGGTCAAAATTTTGCAAAAACTTATAAAATTTGGTTTTATGGAATCAAACAGTTATTGACACGATATGTTGTTACAACTGACTTTCAGGTCCCTTGTGGTGTTGTTTAACCCACAGTGGGGTACTTTGTGGATCCGGTTGAAATTCCGAGGAGAAATAATATTGCTTAAAGTTTAATAACGCACCCACTGTGACTACATATGATTTCCCATGTTTATATCTGTTTTATGTTAGCTATTGCCTACTGAGACATGTTGTTTCATATTCGTTTGGAATTCTACTAACTTGCGTAGATTTAGATGCACATTGTACTTGTTGCATGTCCGTTCATTTGTTGTGCATCTATCGATGGACCGGCGGGTCGCATCTGTTACTCTGATGTTACTGCGCTATATGACCCGAAGCTGATCCCTCTGAGGTTCTGGTAGGCAGTATGTCATCCCCGATGTTATGTCTGTCTCAGATGGTTGGTTTAATGCTGAGCTTTGGGCTCGAAGGAGCTGCGGCTCTTGTTCCGTACTTGGTGTACGAAGAGGGTATACGATGTTTGTCATCGGTGTTACTCTTGGGGCTTCATAAAGATTTATAAAATGCGCAAATCTGTGTATTCACTAAGCATTCGCTTACCCCTCAGTTGTTGCATTTTTACAGGAAAAGGAAAATCTGCCGCTGGACCTTCTAGTTAGGTCGTTTGTGAAGTCTTGGAAGATATCTACTACTCAATCGGTAATTGTTCTATGGGACAATGTTGTAATATATTCTGGATGTTGTAATGATGAATTGAGTATGTAGACTTAGAATTGGAACCTTGTAGCACCATAGGGTGTTTAAAACAGTTGTAATATTTTATTTATGTATTTTTTTATGCTTCCGCTCTGTAATTTGAGCTTTCAGATCATTATGTAAATTATGTTTGGTGATTAATACTGGGTGTTATGTAATTATGGTTAAATGTGGCAAGGGTGTCACAAAATATACTCCAATCTTGTTCAACGATTGACCTTGACTCTTGTTTATTGTCATTGCATAGCATACTTTCGATGGAAATTGCTTCCTTTTGAAAAGAAATGGGACAGTCGGATCCTTGTGCGTCAATTGTATCCTTGGTATGAAGACTTTATGCCCAATCTTTGTACCAGTAATGACCTTTGCCTCGATGAGTTTTGGAAGACATTGTGTTACAATCATTCTTGTTCCATTGCATAATCCAGAAAGTAAATTCATGTTTCTAATAAGCATCACTGGAGCTCCAACTTTTACAATAAGTTGATGATGTGGCATCCCTTTAAAGTTGAGCGTATTTAGATACTCAGGAGGATATAAAATTTCAGATTCTCCAGCATCTCCTGCAACCGGAGTCACCATATCAAAGCTATGGTAAGTAATTGGATCCCCTGGAAGCGCTGACAAAATTTCCATGTTAATGATATCTGCAGTGTCGTTTTTTGGGCAAATGATCGCTTTATCCTTCAAATTTTCAGCTGTTAGATTCCGCAAAGTATCATCATCATAAATAAACTTTACAAGGTTAGAAATACCATGCTCGACATCTTCTATCAAGAATTTTTTTGTAATATCAACCCAAGAGGTATCTTCTGGATCTGATTCATCTCGCGCTCCTATTACTCCATCTCCTATATCAAGTAACCATTTTGAAAAGTCTGATATGCTTGATATGTCTTCTTGAGTAAGATTTGGGTGTAACAATCTCATGTTTCTTGATAAAGTGCAAATCGTAAAGTGTTTCCACAAATGAGATTCTAGTAAAGAAGAATTTATTATATCCGCTTTGCTCCCACTTGGTTGCACCGGCAATGTTTGTCTGAAATCGCCTCCAAGTATCACAGATTTTCCACCAAATACGCGTTGTGGCTCATCCAAAATATCCCTTAAGGATCTATCTAATGCTTCAAAGCATTTTTTGTTATACATCGGTGCTTCATCCCACAATATCAAATCAGTTTTGCTAAGCAAAGTTGCTAATTGTGTTCCTTTCTTAATGTTGCACATGGATTCATCAGTGATGTCAATTGGTAGCTTGAATCGTGAATGTGCTGTTCTACCTGATGGAAGAAGTAGTGATGCTATCCCTGAAGATGCAACTGCCAAAACTATTTTCCCTTCTGCTCGTAAAGTGGTTATAATACTTTTCCATAGAAATGTTTTTCCTGTTCCTCCATGTCCATAAACAAAAACCAGCTCTTGTTCAAAATCAGCAGAGGCTCTTATCACCAGATCATAGATATGCTTTTGATCAGAATTTAATTTGCTCACCAAAACTTCTTTTTCTAGATGCAATGAGCATCTGTTGTTTTTTTTTTCTTCCATAAGCAATCTATTATTCAAATCGTCCAACAAATGAGGTGGTGGCATTGGTAATCCATAAGATTGAAGTGTTCTTGAGCATGAATTTAGAATCAGTTCAACTTCATACAAAACATATCCTTGCATCTCAGGAATGTTAACATGAAAGTTTCGTATTTGTACAGAACTTTAAACTCTTCTCGGGACATCGTCAGCCATTTGTTCCCAGTGTGAATTCCATAAGCGAATTGGATCGACAATTTCACAATACATAAGCATGTGAGCAAACAAAACTCGCAATTCAGAAGCAGTAGCACATATAGCGTCCACCATTCTGTGTCATCTCCGAGTAAACCAAGTGCTTCGCAGGCAGCTCGAAATGTGGGGCACAATATGTTATTATCTCTCCGTAGATCTTCATAACTTGTGCACCCTTTTTGATGACTTAATAACATTCTAAGGTAAAATAGCTCACCATCTGTTGGTGAAACATTGGTCAATCTGCCTATACACGCTGTTTTTTATTAGCTCTTTTTGACCAATATTTGCCTGTACCATACCAAACAAATTCAGATGGAAAATCAAGGTATGTTAGATGATGACCGTCAGTATGGTTGCGGTTGTATTCCAACCATTCTGTCAGATTTGTTTTCTTTTTTATCGAGTTATCCATGACATTTTCCAACTGATCTTGTGCTCTAAAACTAATTTGCTGCATATTTTGAAGATGAATTGTCAACACTTGGACTGCCGGTGACCTTTGATGTATCTCAAATCCTAAGATCCACCAAGCTGCTTCATGTGGGCATATGTATCGAGCTTCAACATAATTACTTATCTCATTTATGTTGGGATGGTCATTGTTGTTGGAAGAAGTTGATTGACCAATGCTTTGTGTTATGTGAGCTCGTGTTTTATCGGTTCCTTTTGATATGTATTTGAACAAATACTTGATTAACATAGTCCAGCCACAAAACTCAACATTTATGTGAGCATATAACATCAGGGACAACAATCTGTTGTATGGAACAACATATGAGTTGTCCAATGTTTTATCACGTAAGCATATGTGTCTCTTCGACGATAATGCACAAATCCATTGTCATTAAAATATGTATTTTGCACATATTTTTTTGGAAAAGATTTGCTGCAAACGTTATCTTCCATACATGGGGCATCATTTTTGCTAAGCCGCATGGTCCATGGATCATAAATTCGGAAACAACCTTGTATGCTTCAGGATCAGTATTTTGATCTGGTATTTCAGCTAAAATAAATTCATCTATCTGTTGTGGAGATTTAATTTTTGATTCAAACGTCAACCATAACAACATATGACAATGTGGCAAGCCTCGTTTTTGAAATTCTATAGTGTATAAATTTGCAAACAACACGAATTAACATCTCATCATCATTTTTTGCATGTTATAATTTGGAGATAAGTGTTTTGTTTTATTATAAATGTTATAATTGCTATCATTTAATTGTTATTGTTATGGATTTTTTTGTCAGAACCTTGTTTCGAATTGAGTCTAGTTAGTTTTCTTTAGTTTAGTCTTATTCTTTTCAATTTTTCGTTGGCTTGTTTTCGTTTAAGTTTCGCTTACTTCCTTAGTGTAGCTGAAATAGTTTTTTTTTCGTTGGGTTATTTGAGGTGGCATTGTTTGTTTATTATTGGTGTTGGTTTAGTTTAATGTTAGGTCTAATTTTTATTTACTATTGTTGTTACCATTTTAATAATTAAACTGTTGTTTGGTATAAAATGGAGTGCTAATTTGATATATTTGAATCTAACTCATGTATTTGGTTTGATGTTGGTTTAATGTTGTTCCTGATGTTATATCCTTATATTATGTTTTTATTTGTTTTTTTGGTTTAGACTATATTGTTTCCAAATCACTTTTTCTATTTTAGTTGTTTGCTTATTTTATTAATCTCAGATTTTATTTTTTCTTTAGTTATGGTGAACTTGGTTTTTTTAAGTTTTCTTTAAGTCCATTAGTATAGCAAAAAATGGTTTTCTATTTTTCATTTTATTGAAAAGGTTATGAGTATTTGCTAAGTTTTTATGAGGTGATATTTTGAGAAATTATTCTAAGTTTGGATATTATAATTTTTGGTGGTTCTCTTTTATTTTTGTTTTGAACAATATTAAGTTATTTATTGTTGATATTCTTTTATTCTTGGTGTTGTTGGTTCATGAATGGATTTTGTTATGTAATTGATGTAAATAGTTTATGTTGTTATTCTGATAAAGTTGTTTAGGTTATAATGGTATTAATTGTTTGGTGATAACGTTTGGTTGAACTGTTGTTGTTTATGTGCTACTGTTGCTTGTTTTGTCTAACATTATCAGTTGTTTGTGATACTTGGTATGTTCATCTTGGTTTGACTGAGAAGTTTGTGTTATATTTTTTATTTTATCGTGTTGCTGTCTTCATGACAAAGTTTAGACTATTTTATGACAGTTTCTAATGTAGCTGCAATTACTATGTTATTGTTATATTAATAGTCAAAAATCTAAAAGAAACGCTACCACTTACAACTGAAAAGTTATTTGCATATTATTTATTTAATGAAATTGAGGGTTTTGTTAGAGGTTATAAGTTAATTGTGATTTCTTTTAAGTTTTTCAGTTCATGTTATTTTTAGTATTTAAGATGAATTTTAAAAGCTACAACAATTATAAAGATTATATATGTTTTTTTGTTTATATATAGGTTTGCCTTTTATGCAAGAAAGGGTAAATTAAACGATGTGAAATGTAAATATTGGAAGTTGATTTAGGCATATTGAAGATGAACTATTTAAATAGATAAGTTAAAATTATACCTGCTGCAATGTTTCCAAGTGGCTTTTGTTCCTTCAAGAATTTAATAAGCTCTTTTACTTTCATCTCAAAAATTCTATTAACTATGTCGGCTCTATCATTAACTTTTAGTTCTAGGAATTGGTTCAGGTATCGTTTGATCTCTGGCCATTTAACATTGCAAGTGAAGGTGACAAAGAATTGTGGGTTCCCATGAACTCGACAAATTGCTAAAGCATCTTGGTAATGTTTGTACATATACCTTGGACCACCAACAAAAGAAGATGGCAAAATGATCCTTGACCCAACATCCGAACCATCACGATCAACTCTCAAAATAGCATCATGTATACCTCGATGATATTCACTTCTTATGTCACTTTGCTTGTTTTGAATATAATCTAACCTACATTGTTCTATACTCAACCAAGCATTGACTAAGTATTGTTGAAATAACCTTCCACCCTTATGAATCAATGAATACCTATTGAAGCGATCATGTATGTTGCAAAATATTCTAAGTATGTCAAGCTGTTAGTTAGATTTCTCAAACTGTTAGTAGATTTTCTGTGTAATTACAAAGTTCAAACTGTTAGTTGAGTAAGTTCGAGCTGCTAGTTCAAAAGTTCAAGCTGCCAGTGTTCAAGTTCAAGCTGCTCAACAGATAGTCTTCAAGCTGCTCAACAGCTCAATAAACAGAGAGTGCTGAAATTCAGGAAAAGATATATATTCAAAGATTCAGGCATATCTACTACCAGATAAATCAGAGTCTCTCAAGGAAACAAATCAGAAAGCATTATATATACATAGAATAGGTTTTTCTATTATAAGTCTGCACGTACAAGTTTATTTCATTTGTAATTGCTTTTCTGATTAAGTTTTCATAAGCCTCTAAGGTTGTAAAACCCTAAGAATAATCTGTGTTTTTCGTCTAATCTAACAGATTAGAGGTGATTGTAATCATTGAGTTTGGCAATACAAAAGATTTTGATTGTTGGTCATATTTATGTGTTATTTGTTTTGAAAGCTTTTCTTAAAACAGTTAAGTGTTATTCCGCAAACTTCTTAATTGGACTTTGATTCAGTACAAAGTTATTGGTTTTATACTCTGATTGATTCAAACCAGTTAATCTTAGGTAGTGATTTTGATCTTGACAAGTGGTATCAGAGCCACAGGTCTATTCTTTGTTTTCAAAGTCAGAAGCTTTCTTTTAAAATTTTTTTTAATTTTCTACAATGGAATTTGATAATAGCAGTAGTGGATCTGGGCAAGGACTCAAAGTGCCTATGCTCAAACCCACTGAGTTTGAGATGTGGAAACTTAGGATTCAACAGCACATTCAATTTATTGATTATGCCATATGGGAAGCTGTTGAATTTCCTCCTGTAGTTGATCCTGAACTTGATGCTGAGGGCAAACCCATAAAAACTCCTCCAAAAACTGAACTTGAAAGAAAGGCTAGAATGAATGAAGTGAAAGCTCTTACACTTTTACAGATAGTCATTCCTAATGCTTATCAACATCAGATTAAAAAGTTTTACATTGCTCATTCTCTTTGGATTGCTTGAGAGAAAAGATTTGCTGGCAATGCTAGCACCAAAAGAAATCAAAAAGATCTTCTGAAACAGCAGTATGAAAATTTTTCTGGTGGCAAGAATGAAAACCTTACTCAAATCTTTGACAGGTTTAATAAACTGATAGGTGAATTGGAGAGTGCCAAAGTCAGCTTGGATCAAGATGAAGTAAACAGAAAATTCCTTAGATCTCTTGGTGAAGAGTGGACACTCTATGCTGCCCAATGGAGAACCAAAGACACTCTTGATGAAATAGAGTTGGATGACGTTTACAACAGTCTGAGAGTGTTTGAAACTGAGATTGAAACTAAAAAGAAATCATTTTCTTATAATCATAACACTGCTCTGCTGTCATCAGCATTAACTGATAAATCTAACTGTTGTGATTCCTTTTCAGGTGCTGATGGTAACTCTACTGAAGTTCATTATGAAGCTTTTGTTGCCAATGATGGACTGTTTGCTCTAAATGCTGAAGATTTAGAACAAATCCATCCAAATGATCTAGAAGAGATGGACTTGAAATGGCAGCATGCAATGTTGACTATGAGGGCTAAAAGGTTTCTGAAAAGAACTGGCAGATCCAACTTCCAAGCCAGATCAGAAAGAAAACCAGCATTTGATAAATCAAAAGTTGAATGCTTTAAATGCCACAAGCTTGGACACTTTGCCAGAGAATGCAGATCCCAAGGTCAACAGCCACCAACACAGCAAACTAATCAAGCTTCATCATCACAAGCACTTGTTTCTCAAGAAGACAATGTGTTTGACTGGAGTGATCAGACAGAGGAAGAGTTTCAAAATGAAGCTCACATGGCAGAAACATCTAAGGTCACTTCCACTGAACTACCATCTGAGGTAAATGCTAAACTTTGCTCTCAACCATGCAAAAATATGGTTAAAAAATACAGAGATCATAATGAGAGCATGTGCAAAACTCTAGCTAAGATGGAAGAAAAGAGGTATGAGTACATGCAGGCCATAGAAGATCTTGAAAAACAGATAAATGACTATAAAGATAATGAGATTCAAATGGGACATGATAGAACATATCATGAGTGGGAGAAAAAGGAGTTGAATAAGAAAATAGAGTCTTTAAATAAGAAATTAGATTAGGCTGACCAGAAGGTGTTAGAAGCTAACAAGAAAATAGAATCTGTCAATATAGATTTAGAAAACTTCAAATTGGCAAATCAAAAGCTGGAACACCTAATGGAAGTCCAATTTAAAGATAGGGTTAAATCTCAACTCAATCCCAAAGAAGGTATAGGATACAGAGCCACTCCACCTCCATACAACAACAAATACATTCATCCCATGAGTAAAGTTGTTGATAGGCTTGTTAATGAACCATTAGATGAGTCAATGACTACTGTAGATCCTATCCTTGAAAACAGTCCTGAATCTAAAGAAGAACTGATTCCAAACGATGGTTGTGAGTGCAAAGAGGTTGAGAAAGAACACAAAACAATAAGTATACCTATAGAAACCTCTACCAACAGTAAGAAAGAAACGATGGTTGCTCCACATGTTTCTGTACCTTCTAACTGTAACACTGCATCTTCCTCAAAAGGTAATAAAAGGGGTAAGACTGTTCCAATCTGCACATGCCAAAAGCATGGTGTCCAAAAGTTTCCCAAACAACAGCAAGTAAGGGAAAATCAAAGGAACAAGAATCAGTTATGGTCCAATAAAACTGGTTCTCCAATCAAAAACAGTCAAAGATGTTTCCATTGTGGCAGGAAGAACCATTTGGCCAGACATTGCTTGTACAAACCATCTGTTGCAAAACAAAATATGATGCAGAAACAGGCATTTGGCCAAACCTCCTGTTTCGCCAGTTCTAAAGAAAACAGTTGATCATAGGTTCTTAAAAGTCAATAAAAAACAGTCCACACACCAAAAACAAGTTTTGACAAAACCCAAATCACATTTTAAACAGATATGGTGTGTTAAAGGCAAAAACTCAGATCAAACTGTTGATACAAATGTTGAAACTGCCAGGCCTAAAGTTGGAACTGGTAATGCAAACTCTGAAGCTGTTACCATTAAAACTCCAGTTCAAGCTGCTAAGCTTAAAACTGAGACTGGTAATGGATCATCTGAGACTGTTAATGCAAAAGTTGGAAAGAACACCTGGATACCTCATGTCATAACTAAATATTCTTCACAGAATCCATCAGTGGATCTCACTAAGTATAAAAAGTCACATACAGTGTTTAGTTATGTCAATGCACAAGGACAACCCAAAACCAACTTGGTTTGGGTTTACTCAACTACTAACTAAGCTTTTATTTGTGCAGGGCACCCACAGGTCACAACATAAAACACGATGACATTTGGACAGTGGATGCTCTAGGCACATGACAGGCAATTGTGAGTGCTTGTCAAATTTCAAAGGCTTTGAAGGAGGGTTTGTTGCATTTGGAGGTAATTCCAAGGGAGGTAATGTCACAGGTAAAGGTACTGTCAAAGCAGGCAATATTCTTTTCAGTGATGTTTTGTATGTTGAACAGCTGAAGTACAATTTACTAAGTGTGTCTCAAATCTGTGATAAACAAAATATTGTTGTATTCACAGATTCTGAGTGCATTGTCCTTTCAAAAGATTTTAAAATACCTGAAAATCTTGTTTTACTTAGAACACCAAGAAAGGACAATGTCTACTGTTTGGACACAGATCTTTTATCCAAATCAAGTACTTTAAGCTGTTTGATATCCAAAGCATCATCTAATGAGTCTGCTCTTTGGCACAGAAGGATGTGTCACATGAACTTCAAATCTATGAATGTTTTAGTCAAAAAGAATTTGGTAAGAGGTTTACGACAAAAGGAGTTCATCTGTGATGATCATTGTGTAGCATGTCTTAAAGGCAAGCAACACAAAACTTCTCATAAGGCCAAAGAAGTAAATTCAATCTCATCTGCTCTTCATCTTATTCATATGGATCTCTTTGGTCCAACATCTGTTTTGAGTTTGAATAAAAGAGCTTACTGTTTAGTCATTATTGATGATTTCACCAAATTTACATGGGTCTACTTTCTCAGGACTAAAGATGAAACTGCTGAGCTAGTTAAATCATTTATCCTTAAGATAGAAAACCAATCCAACTTAAAAGTTAAGGTGATTAGGTCAGACAATGGAACTGAGTTTAAAAATCATATCCTAAACAGTTTCTGTGAGTCTAAAGGTATTGCAAGGCAATATAGTGCACCAAGAACACCACAACAAAGTGGTGTAGCTGAAAGAAAGAACAGAACTTTAATTGAGTCTTCTAGAACCATGCTAGCTGATTCCAAACTGCCAATGACCTTTTAGGTAGAGGCAGTCAATACATCTTGTTATCTTCTAAATAGGGTTCAAGTTGTTCAGTCATAAGGGAAAACTCCATATGAGTTATACCATCATAGAGTCCCCTTAATAGCCTTTCTAAAGTCTTTTGGTTGTTCATGCACCATTCTTCACACTAAGACTCACTTAGGAAAGTTTGAAATAAAGGTTGAAGAAGGTTTCTTTATAGGATACTCTACTCAAAGCAAAGCCTATAGAGTATATAACAGTGTGTCTAAAACCATTGAAGAAAGTGCCAATGTTGAATTTAATGAAAACACTACAAATGTCAAAGGCACTGGTCCTGATTGGTTGTTTCATTTAGATTCACTAACAAATTCTCTGAGCTTTGTTGAGTATACTGCGAAAACTGATGAAAACAGGGTTGAAGCTGCCAACACAAATTCTCATGCTGGTAGCACAAATGTTCAAGCTGTTGGCACAAAGTTTCAGACTGTTGAAGATTCTAGTCAATGGGATGAATATACTGTTCTACCTCTTCTATCTTGTGACCCACCAGGGGTACTGGATGCCCAACATGATTCAAATCTAAATTATGAAGTGCCAATCCCAAGCCCTGAGGTAACAACTCCATCACATAGGGAAAGAGTACCATCATCTAGTCAAGCTGATCCTGAAGTTGAACCATCAAGTGATCCTGAAGGAGATGATACAAATCTAGGAACCTCATTTCAGAGAGACAGAGAGCCAACTCTCAGAGTTCACAAGTATCACCCTCTCAATCAGATAATGGGTGATCCACGCACTCCTGTACAGACAAGGACAATGGTTCACAAAGAGTCTACTGATGCTGAATCAATCGTTCCCGAATTCAGTCTAGCTACCTTTGAACATGCATGCTTCATGTCACAATTAGAACCTAAGAAGTCATTTGAGGCTTTGAAAGATCCATCATGGATTGAGGCAATGCAGGAAGAATTACTGCAATTCAAGATTCAGAATGTATGGACTCTAGTTGATCTTCCTAAAGGAAAGAGAGCAATTGGTACAAGATTGGTGTTCAGAAACAAGAAGGATGAGAGAGGGATAGTAATCAAGAACAAAACAAGACTGGTAGCACAAGGATATACTCAAGAAGAAGGAATAGATTATGATGATGTATTTGCTCCAGTAGCAAGAATAGAATCCATCAGACTGTTCCTAGCCTATGCAAGCTTCAAAGGGTTTAAAGTATACCAAATGGATGTGAAGTCTGCATTCCTTTATGGTACAATTGAAGAAGAGGTCTATGTGTGTCAACCCCCCGGATATGAGGACTACAAGTATCCAGACAGAGTCTACAAATTAGACAAAGTCCTCTATGGACTCCACTAAGCCCCAAGAGCTTGGTATGACACTCTGTCATCATATCTTCTACAGAATGGATTCAAGAGAGGAACTCTGGACAAACCATTATTCACAAAGTCCATCAAGTCTGAGATTCTGCTTGTTCAGATCTATGTTGATGATATCATCTTTGGATCTACAAATGACAGTTTGTGCAAAGAGAGGCATTGATGCACAAAAAGTTTCAAATGAGTTCAATGGGAGAACTCACATTCTTTCTAGGATTGCAGGTCAAGCAGAAGCCCACAGGACTTTTTATAAGTCAATCAAAATATGTTAAGGACATTCTGGAAAAGTTTGGTTACAAAGATACCAAAGTTGCTAGTACTCCAATGGACACTCACAAGCAGCTTGATGCAGACAAAGATGGAGTAGATGTGGACATTCATCTATACAGATCCTTGATAGGTTCACTTATGTACCTCACATCTTCTAGACCTGATATAATGTTTGATGTTTGTGTTTGTGCCAGGTTTCAATGTGCTCCAAAGGACTCACACCTGTTTGCTGTTAAGAGAATCTTTAGATATCTCAAAGGCCAACCACATTTGGGCCTATGGTATCCTAAAGACTCTTCTCTTGAACTTACAGCCTATTCTGACAGTGATTATGGAGGATGCAACATTGACAGAAAGTCCACAACTGGTGGATGTCAATATCTAGGAGCAAGACTGGTCTCTTGGCAGTGCAAAAAGCAAACAACTGTCTCCACCTCATCTACTGAAGCAGAGTATGTAGCAGCTGCCAGCTGCTGTTCCAAAGTGATGTGGATTCAGAATCAACTGAGAGACTATGGTATGAACTTCTTATCTACTCCTATTTACATTGACAACTCAAGTGCCATAAGCATTGTACAGAATCCAGTGAAATTTCCCAAAACCAAGCATATAGACATAAGATTTCATTTGATAAGAGACTGTAATGAGAAGAAATTAATCCAAGTTACCAGAATTCATACAGATGATCAGTTACCTGATCTATTTACAAAACCATTTGATGTAAGAAGGTTCACCTTCCTAGTATCAAATATTGGCATGGTTAATATGGATTAATTTGTTTTTCATCATTTTCTCTTATTTTATGAAGAATATATTTATTTCCTATGCTTGATTAAGGGAGAGATACTGTTTCATTAGAATATGCCTACTTTTCAACTAACTTCTTGAGTCTTTTCTCAAGCTGCTAGTTCATTTCACTCGGACTGTTAGTTGTTTCACTTGATCTGTGAAAGTGTGCAGGGTAATTTTGTAAATTCTTATAAATGTGTGCGCGGGATTCGATATTTTCGAAATCCCCAAACCTTTAAAGGTCCCAGTTTCGTTCAATTGCAACTACCAGTTGCAAAAGTATCTTCCACGACCTTCCTATTCTCTATGAGCGATTCACACACACTTCTCCCAAACCCTAAATCACCGTTTGATCGTCAATGGAGTTTGTCAAAGAACACAACTGTCTTCCCTATACTTTCAAACACACTGACCTACAACCATTCCACGACATGATGGACTTCCTTCGAATTTCCCATATCCATCATGCCCTCACTATCAATCCCACCATCTACATATCCCATATAGAACAGTTTTGGAAATATGCCTCTGTCAAAACCATCAATGGAGTCACTTCTTTGACATCCAAAATCGATGGAACCACTGTCACCATCACTGAGGATCTCATCCGCCAACACTTGCATCTTCAAGATGCCGCAGGTATAACAGATCTATCTCTTACTGCTTTACATGAAGGCCTTTTTGCTATAGGGTATAGGGGCCCTACTGATTCTTTCACTTTCTTTAAAGCTCATTTTGCCCCTAAGTGAAAATACCTTGTACATATTATACAACAGTGCATAAGCCCAAAAAGAACTGGTTGGTCAGAATTTTCTTCAAATATAGCCACTGCCTTAGTGTGTTTATCAACGGGCCAACAGTTCAATTTTTCAAATATGATTTTTCAGGGTATGTTAAGGCATCATGCCCGAAAGAATGGGAAATTTTTTATGTATCCTCGATTTTGGCTGAAATAATTGCAAGAACTTGCAATAATTTCAATGTACATAAAAGGATACATGTTTCCCATAGGCACTCTTTACCATCAATAAAAAGACTTTTAAAACCTAGTGCCAATTTTTTGAATATAGATGTCCCATTGCCCTCTGCAATGCTGGGCATCCATCCAATAAACAAGGGAGAGGGTCTTGAGCAGGCTCAGCCTTCCATCACTGCTTCACCCTCAGGACCCCAACCCACTCCTCATGATACAAATACTCCATCTGCTCCTTCTGTCAAACCCACATCCCCACTCATACTATATAAAAGAAAAAGGGTTTCAGGAGCTCCTTCCTCCTCAGCCCTAATACCAGAGCCAAATATCCCTGTGCAGGAGGACACTTCTGCACGGAATATCCAAAGGGCACCCACTGAGGACACTCCCATCCTCAATTTGGAGGTGGCCATCCCAACAGAGGATGTCCATATGGGTTCTGTGGTTGACACTACTGATGTCTCTGCACAAGAGGCACAGGACAGTGTCAACATCAATAATACCACACCCATGGCAACAGAGGGTGTGGAAGCACCTACTGGAAGTCTCCAGTACCAAGAACAGAGGGGCCCAGATGTTTCTACTTCTGGAATTCCTGCCAGTGATAGATCCCAAGCACCACTCTCATTTGCTGATCTTGAAGCTAGTTTGCACCTAATGGTATTGACGGATCCTCAGCTGAAACCTGTTGTAGCAGTATTGGAGCATTACCAGTCCCTTATTGCTACACAGGGGGCACAAATCATAGCACCCCAACAGACAGTAGCAGCTCAAAATCAGAGGATGGATTATTTTCATCAAGGGTTCACCCTTTGTGGAAATAAGATCATTCAACTTGAGAAGATGATTCGAACCCTAATAGCAAAGGTTGTAGGTCCTCCTGGCCAAACCAATGCATCCAAAAAAAGGGAGAATCAGGAGATCCCTATTTCAGTCCAAACAGCTTCAACTCCTGCTCCAACAGTCCCAGATTCTAGGCTAACAGTCCCAACAGCTACTCAAGCTGTTAGCCTAGAAACTCAAGCTGCTCCTATAAGAACAACTGGAGTTGTTATCAGAGAAGGAATTCAAGCTCCTGTCAGTACAGTCCAAGCTACAACATCTGCAACCAAAGATAAGGGCAAGGGCATACTCATAGAATCTCCAAAGTTTAAATTTTCCTCTAAAGAAGCCCAGGTTGCTCATGATGTTGAACTTGCTAGAAAGTTAGCAGAGGAATAGGATGCTCTTCTAGACCAGCAAACCCATGCTCCAAAGCAGGATGATGAAACCTTAGGTGATTACCTAAGAGGGTTTGTGGTCAAGCAGAATGAAAAGAAAAGGAAAATGCCAACAGGGCATTCAAAGGCAGAGCACAGAAAATTTTTGATCAATTTCTCTTCATCAGTTGGAATTTCAAAGAAAATGGCTCAGTCATGGGAAACAGAAAAGCTGCAAGAAATACATGACAAAGAGATGGAAAAACGAAAGGCAGCCAAAGTCTCCCATCAAGTCCAAAGCAAACAAGAACAAGTTCAAGGTGTTGTAAGTAATCATCAAGCTGGTGTCAGTGATCCTTCTCCTCCTGTTCAAGCTGTTGCTAGTGATCCTCAATCAGAAGCCATTCAACAAGCAATGCTTGATCAGGTGAAAAGGGTGTTGTTTGAGCATCAGCTTCAAAAAGTGATGGAAATTGAAAAGTCCCTCGATCAGCATGACTTCTCCAAGCCTCTTATTACATACTGGTATGCTAAGTCAATGGATGACATTGATTTAAAATATCATTTTGTAGTCAGAAGAGAAGCTGGTCCTGAGGAAGAATACAAGAGTATAGTGCATCTAGTACAAGGGATGACCAGAGATGAACTGACTCGAATGCACCATATTGGAACTGTAAGTCAGTCTAGGTCTTCACTACTATTGGGTAAAGCAGAGTATAAAGGATTTGAAAGCATTTTTGATCCAGAATCTATCAGAAAAGATATAGAAGATGCCAAGGATATGAAGATTGCTCATGTTGATCTGTATGTGAAATCAAAGGCATATAGACTCAAATTTGCAAATGGATCCAGCATGTTCTTCAATTTTGAATTCTTTGATCTTCCAAGAGCATGGTTAATGCAACTGAGCTCAGTGAAGATATACTGTGATAAAGAAGAGATGAAAAGAGAATTTTTTAAGGCAATTAAGCAGAAACTTTCACAATTGTAAGTTTTTGGATGCCTTAGTTTATAGATAACAGTTTTACTTTGTTTTATTTCCTTATTTTTATAGAAACTTAAAGTCTTGTGTAAAGAATTTAAGTTAGGGGAGATTGTTGGGAAATATTCTAAGTATGTCATGCTATTAGTTAGATTTCTCAAACTGTTAGTAGATTTTCTGTGTAATTACAAAGTTCAAACTATTAGTTGAGTAAGTTCGAGCTGCTAGTTCAAAAGTTCAAGCTGCCAGTGTTCAAGTTCAAGCTGCTCAACAGATAGTCTTCAAGCTGCTCAACAGCTCAATAAACAGAAAGTGCTGAAATTCAGGAAAAGATATATATTCGAAGATTCAAGCATATCTACTACCAGAGAAATCAGAGTCTCTCAAGGAAACAAATCAGAAAGCATTATATATACATAGAATAGGTTTTTCTATTATAAGTCTGCACGTACAAGTTTATTTCAGTTGTAATTGCTTTTCTGATTAAGTTTTCATAAGCCTCTAAGGTTGTAAAACCCTAAGAACAATCTGTGTTCTTCGTCTAATCAAACAGATTAGAGGTGATTGTAATCATTGAGTTTGGCAATACAAAAGATTTTGATTGTTGGTCATATTTATGTGTTACTTTTTTTTGAAAGTTTTTATTAAACAGTTATGTGTTATTCCGCAAACTTCTTAATTGGACTTTGATTCAGTACAAGGTTATTGGTTTTATACTCTGATTGATTCAAACGAGTTAATCTTAGGTAGAGATTTTGATCTTGACAATGTATTTGAAATGAGTAAAACATTTTTATAGTTAGCCTTCTACTCTTCTCCGGGATGCCTTTAATTGGATCAATCAATTTTAAATCTTCGGAGTATCCAGGCTCACCGTATATATAAAACAACGGAAACTACATCGACATGTACAACGGATGTAACTTGTTTATCCTTTGTGGAAACCCATCTCTAGAATTGATTATGACATCAAACTCATTTTGGGTTTGAGGACCTGCTTCAAAGACTATAGCTCCTAGACCATCAGTAGTTGGTAACTCGTATTGGTGATATTTTGGTTTATTAAATAACCGGATCTTAAATTTTGGAATCGCATGATCTGAACACATATCTCTTGCAGTTCGAAATAACTTGACTAAACGATTGTGCATCAAAAAATTTAATAAGACCTTCGACTATTTTTTGTTTCAAAAGAGTCGAATTTTCTCCTCCAAAATGGCTATTCCTATTCTTCACCTCGTTTTTGGTGTCACGTATATATAATTGAAGAAACCTAGGTGGATTGCGAGGAAGAGGACAAAATGTACCAAGCCAATGATAAATTTGTCTCGACAATTTGAACACATATGGGCCAGCTCTATTATTGATGTTTTCGTCTACGGAAGCTCCAAAAGAGGTCATTGAAAACATTGAATTATATGCCCTAATGTTTTCCATGAAGTGAGGATCGCCAAACAATTGTTTTATATAATCAGGAGGCTCTGGCGGCATTGGCAAACTAACTTTCCCGGCATTGCAACATTTATTATAGTGCATGTTACCGTCACTATAATATTTCTTTGACCGTTCATTGTGCCAAAACAATGCATGGCAATACTGACACACGTACTTACAATCTCCTAAATCTTTATAAATAGAAGTAGGACCTAGTAGAAAGCAACATAAAAAATGAGTATATTTTAGTTCATAGATTTGGAGTGTATTAGTATTAATAGATTAATAACTGCTATAAGTACCTGAACTGGATGTTGTTGAAATTGTGTTACTTCTTCGCCTATCTTTTGATATTGGTGGACGTGTTTGTTTACGGGAGCAGGTTGTTGTAGATGGTAGGATTACCATCAGTTGAAACAAAAAGAGATGTTTGAGCAAATGTGGGTGACAACAAAAGATTCGAAACCCCTTCTATGGTAGAATTGCTATTTGATGGCATGTGAGATTGGGGTTCAGAAGTTTGATGTGTAGAAACATGGACTTCATCATTTATGATTTGATGGAATCGTTTTTGCCTGGATAAATTTTGCCTTCTAGTGGTAATGTCACTTTAATCAACTTGTTCAACTTGAGCATCAATCATTTGACATGCGCGAAGATTGTCATTTTCAGAATGCAATTGTTTCTCAGCCAAAACATTAGATTTTCTCTTATTTCTCATATTCTAATAAAGCAACTAAAAATAAATTCAAAAGAGCAAGTAACATATAACAAATTATAAGCAAGTAATAATTGTTTTAAAGGTTCATAAGACAATTTGATTGTTTTGATCAATAAAAGACATGTTAGTATGTAGAATAAATAATATAAAGTACAATATAAGTAATTAAATAGAATTACCAATGGGAAAGAACAACTAAGCTTGTAATTATCACCTGCATAAATATATGAAAGAAACAATTTATAATAGGCTTAAATAATAAGATATACTACCTATAAACGAAGGTACAGAATAGCACACATAATGTATATAATAAGAAGTACGTAAAAATTCTATGAAGAAAATGCACAACAATAACAAAAAAAATGCACTATTAAAAGATAGTTTTGAGGTGAGAAAGTAAAATATATGAAGAAACATGCAGCAGAAGTTTAAGATTTTGTGGTTAAACAAGAAGCAATAGAAGAAAAATAAGAATTGAGAAGTTATATAATAATGTTTTTGTAAAATAAGACACTGTCAATAGAAAAATGCAATGTCAGATTGTGAGGGGAACTATAACATTTATAAAAAGAAAAGTGTAGCATGGTTAGAGCAATCCATACGACAAATCAACTTTATAATATTAAAAAATGTAGATAAGTCGATTTTTACAGGCATATTGTGTAGGCAAGCAATTTGAGCTTGACCTCTTGAGATTAAATAACATATTGAAAAACAATGCAATTTTATCTTAGACCTTGTAATATCTATTAAGATCTGATAAAACACATCACTGGTCAAAGCTCAAAATATTGTCCAAATGTATTTTGAATCGTATACTGTGTTTCATTGCTTTTTCTGATATTTTACATTTCAATTAACTAACCCCAAAATTTTATATTCTTTTTTCCTGCTAAAATAGGGTTTCATTGATGATTCTGTTTTGTTTTTTCTCTTTCTTGTTAAAAGGTGGTGAAAGTCACAGCAACATGAGCCAATATGATAGTATAAAAATAAGAATTGAGAAGTTATATAATAATGCTTTTGAAAAATAAGACACTATCAATAGAAGAATGCAATGTCAGATTGTGAGGGGAAATATAAGATTTATAAAAAGAAAAGTGTAGCATGGTTAGAGCAATCCATACGACAAATCAACTTTATAATATTAAAAAATGTAGATTAGTCGATTTTTACAGGCATATTGTGTAAGCAACCAATTTGAGCTTGTCCTCTTGAGATTAAATAGCATATTGAAAAAGAATGCAATTTTTTCTTAGACCTTGTAATGTCTATTAAGATCTGATAAAACACATCACTGGTCAAAACTCAAAATATTGTCCAAATGTATTTTGAATCGTATAGTGTTTCATTGCTTTTTCTGATATTTTACATTTCAATTAACTAACACCAAAATTTATATTCTTTTTTCCTGCTAAAATAGGGTTTCATTGATGATTCTGTTTTTTTTTTTCTCTTTCTTGTTAAAAGGTGGTGAAAGTCACAGCAACATGAGCCAATATGATGGTATAAAAATAAGAATTGAGAAGTTATATAATAATGCTTTTGAAAAATAAGACACTATCAATAGAAGAATGCAATGTTAAATTGTGAGGGGAAATATAAGATTTATAAAAAGAAAAGTGTAGCATGGTTAGAGCAATCCATACGACAAATCAACTTTATAATATTAAAAAATGTAGATAAGTCGATTTTTACACGCATATTGTGTAAGCAAGCAATTTGAGCTTGACTTCTTGAGATTAAATAGCATATTGAATAAGAATGCAATTTTTTCTTAGACCTTGTAATGTCTATTAAGATTTGATAAAACACATCACTTGTCAAAAGTCAAAATATTGTCCACATGAATTTTGAATCGTATACAAGGATTCATTGCTTTTTCTGATATTTTACATTTCAATTAACAGACCCCCAAAATTTTATCTTCTTTTAATAGGGTCTCATTGATGCATCTGTTTTGTTTTTTCTCTTTCTTGTTAAAAGGTGGTGAAAGTCACAACAACATGAGCCAATATGATAGTATAAAAATAAGAACTGAGAAGTTATATAATGATGCTTTTGAAAAATAAGACACTGTCAATTGAAAAATGCAATGTGAGATTGTGAGGAGAAATATAAGATTTATAAAAAGAAAAGTGTAGCATGGTTAGAGCAATCCATACGACAAATCAACTTTATAATATTAAAAAATGTAGATAAGTTGATTTTTACAGGCATATTGTGTAAGCAAGCAATTTGAACTTGACTTCTTGAGATTAAATAGAATATTGAAAAAGAATGCAATTTTTTCTTAGACCTTGTAATGTCTTTTAAGATCTGATAAAACACATCACCGGTCAAACTCAAAATATTGTCCAAATGTATTTTGAATCATATACAGGGTTTCATTGGTTTTTTTTTTTTTTTTTTTGATATTTTACATTTCAATTAACAGACCCCAAAATTTTATCTTCTTTTTTCCTGCTAAAATAAGGTTTCACTGATGATTCTGTTTTGTTTTTTCTCTTGTTAAAAGGTGGTGAAAGTCACAATAGCATGAGCCAATATGATTGTATATACACAACCACATGATAGTTATAAAATTGTTCCTCCATGAACAGATGACTGTTAAAGAGCCATTTAGCATAAGGAAGAGGAAAACTATGCAATAGAGTATTATATACATGTGAGTAACAAAGAATAGAAAAAACTCAAAAGAAAGTTGACAAAGAAAAACTATGAAACCAGGCCTCCACAACAAAAGGTGTTTCACTTTTTGAGGAAGACGTGGAGAGGTGTAATGCAAAAGTACGTGTTTTAAAAGTTGGGTAAATGCCATAACTTGCAAAACAGAGCATATCCTAATGTCATAAATGATGTGTGTCACTTTTGCGAAGCAAAAGCATGGTTACATATATCACTTTCAGAAAAAAAAATAAAGAAAATAAAAGCATACCTTTAGGAGGAAAATCTGTGAGTGAATATGGTATCAAGAGCACATTTGTAAGAGCTGAAAATGGAAATGGAGAAGAGATGAAGTGAATAAGTAAAGAAAATGAAAAGAAGAGAGGTTTTAACTATAGAAAAGGAATTGAGTTGATCTTAGAAATGACTGAACATCATTGCACATAACAAAAGGACTAATCTAACCTTAGAGATTATAAGAAAATGAGCTATGGAATGACTAATAAGGTAAAAAAGCAAAATTTGCAATCACACACATCATGTTTCCGAATAATAATAATAATTATAATCACTGCTCAAAAAATCAAAATCTGGAAATTAAGAATGAATAAAATAATGTGTGACACCCTTGCCACATCAACCACCATTTACAAAACACCCAGGATTAATCATCAAACACAATTACATAATGATCTGAAAGCTTAAATTAAAGTGCGGAAGCATTATAGTACGTAATTAAAATGACACAACATTGTCAAACACCCTACAGTGCTACATGGTTCCAATACTAAGTCTACATACTCAGACCTTTATTACAATCATCCCAATCATATTATAACATTTGTCCCACAACATAATTACCGATTGAGTAGCAGATATCTTCCAAAACTTCACACACGACCTAACTAGAAGGTCTGGCAGTAGATTTCCCTTTTCCTGTAAAATTTCAGCAACTGAGAGGTAAGCGAATGCTTAGTGAATACACATATTACGCATTTTATAAATCCTTATGAAGCCCCAAGAGTAACACCGATGGCAAACATGGTATACCCTCTTCGTACACCAAGTACGGAACCAGAGCCGCAGCCCCTTCGAGCCCAAAGCTCGGCATAAAACATACCATCTGAGACAAACGTACGATCGGGGATGACATACTGCCTACCAGAACCTCGGAGGGATCAACTCCAGGTCATATAGTGCAGTAATATCGGAGTAATTGATGCGACCTACCGGTCCATCACTAGATGCACAACAAACGAACGGACATGCAACAAATATGAATGTGCATCTAAATCTACCCAAGTTAGTAGAGTTCCAAATAACAATTGAAGCAACACGTCTCAGCAGGCAAAAGCTATCATAAAGCAGATATAAACATGTGAAATCTACTGTACTCATAGTGGGTGCGTAAATAAACTTTAACCAATATTATTTCTCCTCGGAATTTCAACCGGATCCACAAAGTACCCCACTGTCGGTTAAACAACACCACAAGGGACCTGTAAGTCAGTTGCAACAATACCTCGTGTCAATAAATGTTTAATTTTGTAAAACCAAATTTTATAAGTTTGCAACATTTGATCCCCATTTAGGATCCAAGATAAATTCGAATCCCATCTTAGGTTCGAACCTAATCCTTTGAATAACTATTGTTATTTTATGCATTGTCTATGTGTTTCATTCAATATATTCGAGCTTAGAGAGTGGGTTTCAATTTTTAGGCATCAAATTCGAATATGTGAGGGTTAAATTCGAACCCATTCTCAAATTTAGGGGTTAAGTTCGAACCCTATTCTCGAATTTGGGGTTAGAGTCGAAGACATGATGTTAAATTCGAATACATACTCGAATTTAGTACAAATATCGAGTTTGTTCTTGCATTTCGACTTTGTTCTTGGCATTCTCGAATTTGTTCATATTTACAGCTTAAATCATACATTTCTAAGTCTAAAAATCACGAATATGTTAAGTATTAAGCCTAGTTTCGATTCTATTACACATAATCTATCATATTCTAGCTAAAGCTCAAGCAAATTAGCTTTATTCACACAAGAAATGATAGATTCGAATTTCTATTCTTAAAACCGAAAATATAACAGCTTAAAAGGTCGATTCTTACCTCAAATTCGTACGGGATCACAAATGCAACCGTAGATTGTTGTAGTACTCCTCGAGATCTTTCCGATGACGTATAGAACTCTATAATCGGCCGGTGGGTTTGGGAGGAAATCTAGAGAGAAGGTAGAGAGAATTCTAGAGAGAGAGTCTAGAGAGAGAGAGGTGGTGAAAATGAAATGCATTTGGACTTTTTTATTCCCATCTTTCCCATTTTGCACATTTCACCCCTCAACTTATCCGGTTCCATAAAATACTGATTTTATAAAACAAAAGAATTCTACCTTTATTTATTATCCTTAATAATTATTTTCACTTAATAATTAAAAACTCTAAATTTCCATATAATGCAACCAACTTTTATAATTCAGCTTAAAAATTCATTAATACTCCATAATAAATAGTAATTCAAAGTTCTCAATTTTCTTAAAATCACGTCAAACTTTTAACTATCCAAATGCATAATCATTGCTCATAATTCAACTTAATTATAAATTATCCATCTAATCAAATCTGAATTAAATTCGAGGATGTTACATAATGTTTATTGCCAAAGAAACAATTTTTTTATTTATATAGATACAAACACAAACGTACATCTGACATTTTTTTTTCTGTGTTATCAGGCAAAATGCCAGCATCAAAAACCTCAATTAGAAGGCAGTGAGCAGTGAAGAGTGATCCAAATAATTAAGCTTAGTACATCACCAAAGAAAAAAAAATTATACAAAAGAAGACACAAATCGATCAAAAAGAAATAAAGAACCCTAATTTCAAAACCAAATTGCCAAAGAAACAAATTTTTTTATTCATACAGATACAAACATACATCTTAATTTTTTTTTCAGTGTTATGCAAAATGCCATCATCAAAAACCTCAATTAGAAGGCAGTAGAAGACAGCGAGCAGTGAAGAGTGACCCAAATAATTAAGCTTAGTACAGTATCACCAAAGACACAAAAAGTTTATACAAAAGAAGACACCATCGATCAAAAAAAAGAAAAGAACCCTAATTTCGAAACCAAAGAACCAACAAAAATAAATGTATCATCAAGGAACGAAAGATCTAACCACGTATTGTAACAACGCAATGGCAGCACTTCTTATGGCGATGACGACCTTGTATCGGTCTGACGGCGGGGCGGTGGCCTTGTATTGATCCGACGGCGGAGGTGGTGTGTGAGAGAACAAAACCATCCATGAATCTAGGGTTCATACTTACCGTGAAAGAGTATGTATAACATTAATAAGAGGAACCAATGATGGAGCGGTTGAAAACGAAGAGGCGCAATTGTTGAAGTTGAAGGCGTTGAAGTAATTGATTACTGGAGATAAGAATGAAGAAAAGGTGGTTGTACTTGAATGAAGAAAGGGTAGGTAAAAAAAAGCGTTGAAGTTGAAAATGAAGAAAGGGTAGGTGAAGAAAACAAATTAAAATATCATGGTATTTTGAATAAAACTTTGACCAAGAGAGTTATGTAAAATATCATGAAAATATCATGATAAAATGCACTATTCATTAGCAAATCCTTTGCTAATTGATAATAAAGGATAATGTAAAACTATAATATTTAAATATTCGATTAAATTAGTATTAAATAAGATATAATATAACATTACCATTTATTTTATTAAAACAATTTAATAAATAATTTATATAAGAAAACCTTAAAAACAAAAATCAAAAATCAAAAAACAAAAAATCAAAAAGAAAAAAAAAATAGAATAAATAGGTTATTAATAGTGATTTTTTATCTTGGTAAATGTTATTATTTAAATAAATATAATATTTATATATTTTATTATAAATTAATATTTATAGATTAAAAATAAATAGTGTATTTATCTTTGTTAAAAATAATAATTGTAATTATATTCTACTATTTATAGATTAAAAAATAATTAAATGAATTTATCTATTTAAGATAATAAATTGTATTTATATTTTTCAATAATAATAAATTGTGTTTATCTTTTATTTAAAAATAAACTTTGTATTTATCTTTTGTGATGTAACGTGGAAACGACACTTATGCGTTTGATGTTCTCTTTTATTATATACTAGTTTATTACCCGCGTATTACGCGGATATTTTTAATATGTATAAAATATAATAAATTAAAAGGTAAATGTATAAATATTATTTTTTAAACAAAAGTATATAAGAATGATATTATTATCTATTATGACCTATTAATTTTATTTAAGTCTAAATACATATGAATAGTAATTATTTTCTTATATTTTTTTAAGCCTTTATTATATTATATGATAATTAATAAGTTAATAAAGTATCAAAATTTGTTTGATTTTACAACCTACAAATGTCGCATGTCGATTCATGGTGATGACACGTGGCTTCACAAGAATGAATATAGATACTCTGTTATTATTATTTATAGATTGGAAAAATCAAATTTTAAAATCAAATTAAACGCCAAAATTGTAAGGTACACGTGGCAATCTCAGGTGAAGCCAAGTGGCGCTCTATATAGGTGTCATGTGGCATCTAGATACTCTTATATTAGAATAGATAGATATAGATAATATTAGTAAGGTGACGTTTGATTTGTACAATGAAATTTAAATTTAGACTGTTTAGAATATTTGATAACTAAGGTAAATGTTTAAACTATGTATTTTCCATTAAATTTTCTTGTCTATATAAATTTGACATTTTGTTAGACATTTAATTTCGATCATATGAAGTTATTTTGTAATAATTATTTACTTAGAATTTAGCTTTGTATTTATTTCCTTGTAATTTATTTCAATGTAAAAGTCTAGGGGGCAATTGTGTCAATGCCTCATAGTTAATTAATTGGAGCTATAAAGCTCCTAGGATTTGCATTTTCTAAAGACACAGTTCATAATATTGAAATACACAGCCGCCACTTTTGCATTTACTCTCAATATTCCTTTTGTCTATTTTTCATCATTTCCTAATTATTGAGCATTGTTCTTCTTGGGATTTGATAAAGAGATTATTAAGGTGCTGAGTATATACGGGAATAGTGTTTTACAATTGGTATCAGAGCCAAAAGGTGGATTTCAACTTGCATTTCTCGGATTCTGTTGGGTTTCTTCAAGTTCATCGAGTTCTTCCTTCTTTCACTAGGTTAGATCCATTTCACCCTTTGTTTTCTGTGTTTTTTGTGTTATTATAGTCATACAATCACCACAATATCATCCTCTACTGATTTCTAGCTTATTATGTTCCATATTTCCATTAAAATCATCAAGAACCGGATATTTAAAAAGTTTAAAAAATATGGGTTTTTAGTGGGTTTTAGCTTGTTCTTTACTGATTTTTAAGTGTTTTGGTTTATTTTAAATCATCAAAAGTGTTTAAAATACTTTCCCAATCATTTAGAAACTTTTTTAGGCTTTAAATCTGATAAAATAGTAATCTGAACTGTTCTGCCTTAGAAAATCTGCTAAAACCTGCTGTAATTCGGATCATTCACTATAGAATTTCGGACCAAATTAGATCCCAATTCGGACCATATATAACCCTAGTTCGGACCTCGTTTCGGTCCAATTCGGACCAGCCTTAGGTATATTTCGGACCACCTTGTGCCCATTTCGGACCCCTCATTCGGTCCCATCCGAACTTCGGACCATCCGAAGTTCAGATCAGGCATCCTCAATTTACCATTTTGGACTTGTGCTTTAACTTTTAAATTCCATCTTCGGACCATATCCATTTCGGACCAACCGAACTCGGACCATCCGAATTCGGTCCCCTTACTGGACATTTTCCTAAGTGTCTGTCCACTGTTCACCCGAATTCGGACCATCCGAATTCGGTTCCATCACCTCATCCGAACCACCTACTGTTCATCCGAAGTACCCTATCCGAAGTCATCACTGTTCATCCAAATCCGGTTCATCCGAATTCAGTCCCTCAGACTTCATACCATCCGAATTAGGTCTCCCATCCGAACTCAAAGTTCATCCGAATTTGGTCCTTGTACGAACAACTGTTCATCCGAACTGCTGCCCATCCGAAATACAGTCCATCCGAATTACTGATCATCCGAATTCCATTTCATCCGAACTCATTCATTCATCCGAATTAGCATCATCCAGTGTGCTATTCTTCCGCAGTCCAGTCCATCCGTGTCAAGTTTCCACCTTAAGATCTTATCTTTTTCATCAGCACCAAAACCATGTCTCGCGAAGCTCTTCTACTCGGATCTGAGAACAGACCACCTGTTCTCTGTCCAGATGAGTATGAACAATGGAAATCCCGGTTCCTCGAATTTGTAGGAATGCAACCTCTTGGGAACTTAATGCTTCAGTCCATCTCCGAGGGTCCCGTGATCTACTATCGGGAAATAGCAGCCAGACCCGAGGCTGACCCCCCTGTCTTAGCATCCAAAGTTGAAAGAGAACCGACTAATGACGCCGAGAGAGACAGGCAGCATGCCGATAAGAGGGCGGAATATTTGATCTATCAGGCCCTCCCCACTGATATTCTGGTTGGCGTAGACAGCAACATGTCTGCCAAAGAAATGTGGGACCAATTGGAAGTCCAAATGCTGGGGGCAGATCTCGATGATCGGGCCAAGATTGAGGAGGCCAAGGCTAAGTTTACAGAATTCCGAGCCAAAGACGGGGAATCTCTACAGGCTACGTTTACAAGGTTTTGTGCGGTCCTGAATGAATTGAACAAACTGCACATTAAAAAGGACAGGGATGACATAAACATCCAGTTCTTTGCAGCCTTAGCCCCCGAGTGGCAGCTTGCATGACGGGCCACAAAACGCGTCCTGAATATTCCTGAGGTCTCTATCAATGTCGTCTTCAAGGAGCTAAAGAAGTATCAAGGGGATGTGGATCAACAGAAACTGATGGCCAATCAATTGGCATCTTTGCTGCTATCAGCCGATACTGGATTGAAACCCAATGATTCACCAACCTTGATTACCAAGACGAATATTCCAACTCCGTCCTTTGCTCCAGGTTCATCGTCATCGTAGTGCAGGTATGCTTTTCCTCCACGTGAGGTATTTGATGAGGAAGAGGCCACTATACAGGAACAAATAGCCTTGTGGACCAATCGTCTCCAACAACGACGGTTCTCCAACAAGACTAACAATCAACTCCGTTATGACACCGGTCCACGGAGGTACTCCGTAGTGATGAACGCCGCGATGCTTATCGCAGGGACGATTACCGAAGGGATGATCGGGATGAGAGGAGGTATGACGATAGACGCGACAATCGAGATGATCGACGTTATGAAAGGCGAGACGATAGGCGCGGGGATCGCAGGGACGACAGGCGGGAATATGATAGGAGGGACGATCGTCGGGATGATCGTAGGGACGACCGCAGAGATGACAAGAGAGAGCCTGAGAGAAGGGAAAGAAGGAGAGATGATAGCAGATAACATCGCCGCGCTGACAAGAGGCCGGCTGAAAGAAGAGAGGAGAGAGCGCGGGCCGATGAATCGAAAGCCGCAGAAGAGCGTCTCTGTTATACGTGTGGGAAACCGGGCCACTTTGCTCGGGAGTGCAACAACAAATTTGACAGAGACGTCAGCTATTATGAGAGAAAGCTGGAGGCCGCGAAGAAAAGAACCGACGCGATGGCCCTCGTCGCCCAGGAAGATTACTGGGATGCTGAAGATACCGACGAGGAGGATGATAAGGGCAAGAACTGTTACATGGTTGATCGTCTAGGGTTGGAGCACTGTGCCATTTCCACTGCTGAGACTTCAGATCATGCTGCTGAGGGGGAGACATTGAAAAATCCACCAGCATGTTTGATGACCACAACCGACGATCCCGAATGCTCATCATCTGGTTCATAGTCAAATGAGGTATATTCCTGTTACATTTCAGAACATGTAAATAATTTATCTGTAAATAATGAATGTACACTGCACACACATATTCTTGATCTTCAAGCAAGGTTAAATGCTGAAACTGCAAAGTGTGTACAGGCTGAACATCTAGCTCAAACTTTAAAAGAGTCATCTGAATTATATCAATGAAAGTGGTTAACTAACCACAATGTTATAATCGAAAAAGTAGATGTTCAGGACAGAAATATATATCTTGAATCTTGTATGGACAGGTTATCAAAAGAAAAACTCTCGTTAAAAGAAGAAATTTCTGTACTTACAAAACAGTTAGATACGATAAATATGGAAAATATAGACAGTTTAGAAAAATATAAAATGATTGAAGAAGAAAAGATAAGTTTGTACTCACGAATAAAGACCCTTGACGATGCATTTTTAAAAAGGGGTCAAACAAAACAAACTATCCACTTAAATCAGCCAAAAGAAACTAGGTTTTACCATTCAAAACAAGGAATCGGTTTTAAAAATACTAAATATTTGGAAAATGCACAAAAAGTTTTACCTTTATTTTATGACATGAATTATATGGGAGCCGGTCTTAAATCTTTCTTTTTTGAGTCATCAAAAGAAGTTTTAAACCAAGAAAATGAGAAACGTGTTGAACATAAAGAAAAAGAAATTTCTTTTCAATATGAAGAACTTAACGAGAGTTATCCATCTAGAGTACCCACTTTAGAGGAAGACTACTTGTCAACGTATTCAGAAGCTGAATTGAAAACAGAAACTGTAAAACCAATTCCTCATATCTATATTCCCACAAAAGTTCTTCAACATCAAATTAATGTTTTAGAAAAGGAATTGAAGTCGTCTCAAAAGAAAGCTCTTGATCTTCAAGATGCTCTTCTTAAGAGCGAAGAAAAATTGGTAAATCAATCTTTTCAACAAACTCTGGAATTAACAGTCTATAGAGAAAATCTTGAAATGGTTTCTCAAAAATTGAAGGATTTTTCAAAAGAACAAATAGTTTCTCATTCAACCACAATTCCATACGTGTCATCAAATAAAGGTAAGGCTAAAGCTGAAGCTTCTTCTTTCATTTGTAAAGGTGAGAGTTCAAAACCGTTTAAAAATGAGGTTTCTAAAAAGACTCAGATCCATTCCAAGTCTTTTAAGAAACCCACTCACCAACAAAAAGAAAATTTTGTCAAGTCTAAATCTTCCATGCTTACTGACTCTAATCGTTTTGTTCCTACAGATCATATAAGAGGAGTTCCAAAAACCACCATGCTGGATTTTTCGAGTTTTTTTGTGAAGAAGGCTATAATGCCAAATGAATTTGTTACAAGAGATAGGATGTCTGTAATCTCTAAAGACAATTTGTGTAACAATGTGTGTGACAATGTGTGTAATGATGTACTGAATTCTGTTGCTTCTTCAAAGTACTCTTTCAGTGAATTATTTAATCTATGTCCAACTCGCTATAGAAGACAGGTTCCTGAAATGAATGCTTTCGTGCCATATCCTGTTAAACAAATTCGAAAAAAGAAAACAAAAATTGTTGCATCATTAGCCTCAAATAAAATTGAGACTTGTCCGTTGCCGAGGCCCAAAACCAAAGCAAAGGTCAAAAAGGTCTCAAAAAGACAAAAACCAAAGGCAATTTCAGCGCCTAAGGTTCCAAAGCCCAATAAATCCAATCTTCAATGGATTCCAAAGGGTTATGCATCTGGACCACACACAAATAAAATTGAGACTTGTCCGTTGCCAAGGCCCAAAACCAAAGCAAAGGTCAAAAAGGTCTCAAAAAGACAAAAACCAAAGGCAATTTCAGCGCCTAAGGTTCCAAAGCCCAATAAATCCAATCTTCAATGGATTCCAAAGGGTTATGCATCTGGACCACACACAAATGCTAAATGGGTTCCTAACACTGTACACGTGCCATATAAATCTGGAACTCCTAACAAAAAGGGACCCATATTAAGGTGGGTACCCAAAGTTGTGTGAGCTTTATGCAGATGGTTCTTGGTTACTTCTGATCAAGACCCGTTCTAATGAAATGGCTTCTAGTTACCATAGACTAGGACCCATTCTTTTGCTTGTCGCTTGTGCTTAAACCGACACGTTTGGCTTCTGTGCACACAGCTCAGGACCCGGTCATAACTCATCATGTTTTCTGAACATCTCGGTTCAGAACACGGTTTGATTGTAAATTAAAAATGGATGTGTTTGAATGCATATAGTTTTTCATTGTATAAATTTATTTGCTTTTCAGGCTAAGTCCATTTGGTATATGGATTCGGGCTGCTCCAAGCACATGACGGGAAGAAGAGAATTGCTGTCCAACGTAGTTGAACAGTATTGCGGAACGGTAAAATTCGGGAACAACCATCAAGCTCATATCAAAGGATACGGGGACTTAGTTCCAAATAATCTAGTCATCAAGGACGTTGACTATGTTGAGGGATTATCTCATAATCTATTTAGCATAGGACAGCTCTGTGACAAAGGACTAGAGGTAACGTTTAGGGCTAAGAACTGCAGTGTAAGGAGTATGGATGGAAAAGAAATCTTATCTGGTTCCCGAAACTCTAACCTTTACACCATTGACGTAGCCAAGCTCATAGTAAAGGATAGCATTTGCCTCTTATCAAAAGCCTCTTCAAAAGACTCTTGGTTGTGGCATCGAAGGTTATCCCACTTAAATTTTGAAAATATCAACAAGCTGGCTGCGAAACAACTGGTCAAAGGTCTCCCTGAATTGCGTTATGAAAAGGACTATCTTTGTGGAGCTTGTGAGAAAGGAAAGATGAAACGATCATCTCACAAACCAAAACCCGAACCATCAACGAAAAGAGTATTGGAGTTACTTCATATGGATTTATGCGGACCGATGCGGACACAGAGCATAAATGGGAAACGATATGTGTTGGTTATCGTTGATGACTATTCACGATATACTTGGGTCAGGTTCTTGCGATCCAAGGACGAGACAGCTCAAGAGATCATAGACTTTATCAAGAGTGTCGAGACCCAACAGCAGCTGTCAGTGCAATCAATCAGATCTGATAACGGCACGGAGTTCAAGAACTCGGTAGTTGAGGGCTTCCGTCGATCCAAAGGTATTCAACATCAATATTCTGTTGCTCGAACGCCACAACAAAATGGTGTCGTGGAAAGGTGTAACCGTACACTTGTGGAAGCCGCTCGTACAATGCTCATTTACTCAAAGCTACCTCCATTCTTGTGGGCCGAAGCCGTATCAACAGCCTGCTATACACAAAATCGCTCCATTATCCATAAGCGCTTTAACAAACCTCCTTACCAACTCTTTTTGAATAAAGTGCCATTTATCAAGTACTTACGTGTATTTGATTGCAGGTGCTATGTGCTGAACGATAAAGACAACCTCGGGAAGTTTAACGAAAAGGCGGATGAAGCGATCTTCATTGGATACTCATCCAACTTGAAGGCCTATCGCGCATTCAATACCCGAACCAGAATAGTCAATGAAAGTGTGCATGTCACATTTGATGAGTTGGCTGAACTGTCTCCCGAAGTTGATCAGACAGGACCTCGCATTACTCAAATGCCTGGAGACTCTTCGAATAACCCCATTTCTTTTTCTCCTTCTGATTTGGTTAATTTGTTTGATCCTGTTTACGTAGAATTTTTCGGTCCTAACGCTAATGTGTCTAATGTTGTCAATAATGTAGGTAATCCTTCCAATTCAACTACGCCACAAAGTTTCTCCGCTCCATCTTCATCCACATCATACCCTCATCCATCGACATCATCCACAGACACATCCGCAGATGAATCTACTCCTATAATACCCTCACATATAATACCAACTATCCTTCCTTCACCTGAACACACGAAAATCGAACCGGAACCAGTGGTACCATCGTTTGAAACCATTGACCATGAATCCTCATCCATCCCCACTTTAACCACTGAGATTCCATCCCGAGCACCCCTTCCACACGAGATTAAATGGACCCGAAGTCACCCAACAGATCAAATCATTGGTGATGTTTCAACAGGAGTCCAAACTCGTAGGGCGTCTGCTAATGAATGCCTCATCGCATCATTCCTTAGCATGATAGAGCCCGCTCGTGTGGATGAAGCCCTAACAGATCCTGATTGGATAGTTGCAATGCAAGAGGAACTCAACTAGTTTGAACAGTTAAGAGTATGGCGGTTAGTTCCCAAACCAAAAGACCGTACAGTGATCGGAACAAAGTGGATTTTTAAGAACAAACGAGATGAGAACGACATTGTGATAAGCAATAAAGCAAGACTTGTTGCCAAAGGCTACCGACAACAAGAGGGGATAGATTATGAAGTGACCTTCGCTCCAGTTGCACAGATCGAAGCAATCAGAATCTTCTTGGCGTACGCGGCACACAAGGATTTCAAAGTGTACCAAATGGACGTCAAGACTGCCTTTCTATACGGTGAACTTAACGAGGAGGTGTATGTTGAACAACCACAAGGCTTTGTTGACACACATAAACCTGACCATGTTTATGTTCTAGATAAAGCCCTCTATGGTTTAGCACAAGCACCTCGCGCATGGTATGATAGTCTTTCTAATTTCCTTATTTCTGTCGGTTTCTGTAAAGGTGTGGTGAACACAACTCTGTTCACTAAAAGGGAAGGCCCACATATAATGCTAATACAGATATATGTCAACGACATTATATTTTGATCTACAGACAGTAATTTCTGTAAGGATTTTTCAGCCCTAATGGAGTCCAGGTTCGAGATGAGTATGATGGGGGAAATGAACTTTTTCCTCGGATTACAAGTCAGACAACTTGAGGATGGGATTTTTGTGAACCAGTCGAAATATACTCTTAACATTCTCAAGAAGTATAAGTTAGACTCTGGCACGAGTATCGCAACTCCCATGGCCTCCAACTGTAAGTTAGACACCGATCCTTCTGGGAAAAGTGTCGATAATACAACTTACAGAGGGATGATAGGATCCTTACTGTATCTGACTGCTAGTAGGCCGGATATAATGTTTTCAACATGTCCTTGTGCTAGATTTCAGGCCAACCCGAAAGAATCACACCTAACTGCGGTATAACACATTTTTTGTTGTCTTTAGGGTACACCCGATCTTGGTCTATGGTATCCAAAGGGAACCGATTTCGATCTTACTGCTTTTTCAGATGCTGATTTTGCAGGTTGTAGAGTTGACAGAAAAAGCACGTCGGGAGGAATACAGTTCTTGGGAGATAGACCGGTGAGTTGGTCCTCCAAAAAGCAGAATTGTGTTTCAACATCCACAGCTGAGGCTGAGTATGTAGCAGCTGCATGCTGTTGCTCTCAAGTGCTGTGGATGAGAATACAATTACGTGATTATGGATTCTCACTCACCAATATCCCAATTTACTGTGATTCTCGAAGTGCAATTGCCATCTCTTGCAATCCCGTGCAACACTCTCGAACGAAACACATAGATATCAGGTATCATTTTATTAAAGATCACGTACAAACGGGAACCATTGAGTTGTATTTTGTTAGCACGGAATATCAACTTGCGGATATATTTACTAAAGCTTTAGACGAACCTCGTTTTCAGTTTTTAGTATCCCATATCGGCATGTTGAATCCGCCTTCCAATTAAATTACAGATATTGTCTCAAATAATTCTATTTCAATATATCATGATTGAAATTCCTTTATTTTAGAAAATATCTATTATTTAAATTTAAGGATTGTGTCACAACATTGAAACTCAAGATTTCCTTATCTGTGTACATTTTTAATAATTAATGATCCGGACAAATTATTGTGTGAATTGTTCATTACGGAGTGGGATGCAAACATTATCCAGGTTTGTCTGTATCTTTAAGGCCGAAAATGTTCAAGTTTTTTATTTTTAAAAGTAAAAGAAAGGAACATGTATTTATTTGAGGGGGAGTATAGTTAGGACATTAATTTTTATAATTCTTTGTTTCTTTTTAATCTTTGTAGTTAAATATCAAATTTTAGGTTGGTCATATTTTAGTTTAATGTTCAGTTTAACTTAATAGTTCAGAAAAATTCCAAAAACATTTTAATTGTTCAAATTCTTCAAAAAGCCAAAAATATTTTAGTTTATCTTATTTTATTTTATTTTATTCTTGTCTTAACTTAAACACTAAAAGAAAATACCAAAAATATTTTTTGTTGTTTTTGTTTGTTTGTTTGATTCAAAGAAAATATACAAAAAGATTTAATAAATTGGGCCAATTTTTTATCTTGTTTCATTAAGCCCAATAATTTTATTCTATTTGTGTGTATTGTGATTAACAAAACCTGCGGCCCACATCCTATTTTTGGGCGCGGATCCTATGACCCGAACCCGACCCGCGATCATTTAAATAGGGAGTCCACCGGTCAAACTCATCTTTACTTCATCTTCAAGCTTCCTTCTTTTCTTCTTCTTCCCCTCCGTCGCCTTCACCCACCGCCAAACCTCCATAACACCGATTCAAAGCTTTTGGATCTTCATTTTTCTTCGTTTTTCTTGCTTCGTTTACCTTCGGCATCATTAGGTAACTTCTTTTTATCTTTATTTTAGCTTATAACTTCATATATTGTGTGTTTGATTTTCAAAATTTCTTTGCTTTTTCATTTTGGTTTTTCTTATTTTTAAGTTGTTTGATGTGTGTTTTTTACTTAGTTATAGTTAGATAAAATGTTCATTATGTATTTTTAGTATAGGATCTTTAATTACATGAATTTTTGTCACTTTTAACTGTTCACGTTTAATTTTGCATGAACACATTAACTGCATACATGCATTTCGGACGTCCGAATTCGGACCAAGCCCCGAATTCGGATGTCCCTCCTTAGACTAATTTTCAAAATTTTCAAAGTACACAATCCAAATTCGGACAACTGTTGATCCGAATTCAGACCACTGTTCATCCGAATTCGGACCAGCATAGTATTGCCAAAACTTTTCAAAAATTGAATTTAGTCTAAGTATGTTCATTACTATTCATCCGAACTCGGATGGGATCCAAATTCGGTCCTCATCCGAATTAGTGTCCCATCCGGATTAGGTCTTTTGTCTTCATTGCATACATAACATTCCATCCGCACATCCATCCGAATTCGGACCATATTCACAACCTCATCCGAATTCGGGCCAAATCCTCATCATCACTTTCATGCAATTCGGTCCCCATCCGAATTCGGGCCAACATAGCACATCATCCGAATTCGGACCCCACCCCATCCAATTTTTGATCCATCATCCGGATTTCGGTCTGATCCGAATTCGATGCACTGTTCATCCGAATTCGGACCATCCGAAATCCAACACTTAGCATCTTTTTTTAACTTTTCCATTTTTTTTGCATTTTCACTATAAATTAAAAAATCCAAAAATATTTTCATTTCGGTGCACCATTGATTAGAGTTAGGATTGGTGTTTGAGTGAAAAAGTCTGATCTAACATCGGTCTCTTAACGATTGACTTTGGACTTTATTAGTAGAATTTTATTCTACTAATAAAGACCCGATGCTAAACAGATCAGGCAGTTTCTATTTCACACTTATCTAGACTTCACATCAATGCCTTATCATTTAATGTCTTATTGTTCTAACTTTTATGCACCTTTGCAGGATGATGGAACCGGCTGTTATTCTCACCATACCCCATCCCCCCATCCCAAATAATAACGCACAACTACCCGAACAATCCATCCTTCCCGAAGCCGAGTTTGTCGAGTTTATTCCACATAACTGGCAGCTCGACGTCTCCATTCTCACAAAAGAACCCCAAACCCTCGCATTCGACATCCTCATTCACCACCCCATATACTACGCCTTGTCCACCGCAATCGCTGTTCCCCAGATTTATCTGCAACAATTCTGGAATAGATTACAATATATTCCTGACGCCGAACCCCACTTCACATCCACTATTGACTGTGTTCTAGTCAAAGTCACCATCGCCGCCATCCGCCATCCGCCATATCCTTCACCTTCCCGCCGAAACATATTTACCATCCCGCTTTCAGTTTGATCCCATCCCATCCATCCCAGAAACCCTATCCGAATTCCAAACTTTGGGTTATGACGGCCCTCTCTCAAAACCCTCTGATTTCCGCACTAAGAATCTGCAATCTGATTGGCGGATTCTTTTCGATGTCATCAACAAGTGCTTCACAGAAAAGCACTCTGGACACGACTCTGCATCGGCTCAGGTTTTAGCCATGTTCACTGGCTTTGCCTTTGACCGACGTGTTGACTATGTGGCTTTCCTCTTCGAGGAACTGAGACGAGTACATGTGGAGAGGGGAACCAAGAAGGGACGAAAGTGCATACCTCTCCAACGGTTTCTGCAACTTATCATCCAATATGCGATGGATAATGATGAGGACATCCACGAACGTCTGGAGGTAGACGTCTACCCTACAGTGGCCATTCAAAAGCTAACTTTGCCAAAGGGGGCCCCTACAGTGCCTGTAATGACAATTCCGTTATCACTACTGCTACAGGCAAGGGATTTGGAACGGGTTAGGGTTTACATTCGAGAGTTTTATCCGGATGAGTCTCAGTCAGAACCGACTGAGACTAGCCAGTCCGAAGGTGAGGCAAGCATGAGTGAGGATGAGGGAGAAGAGGCGGCGGTTCAACAATCATTGGGGATAGGTGAGCGGGAGCCTGTGCTTGTAAGTGAGGGAGAAGGTGGTGAGACGACAGAGGTGGCGGATTCTGAAAGAACCGTCTCTGTCGTGCGACCGATAGATATTCAATCTGAGGGTGACCGAAGCCCTGTCAGCCGGACTACCCACCATAAGACCGTCAGTCCAATGGTCGAAATCACCCCCACCATCCACTTGGCTTCCCCTCAAAGGGAAACCACTTCATTCCACGAGGTTTCTACACATACACCATCGCCCTCTCATTCGAAGAGTGGCGGTGTTGAACGAGGTCACACTCCGCCCCACGTGACCGACCTTCCTTCATTCACCATTCCATCCCCCCATATACACACAACGCACGATGCCTCCGTGGCATCCCCAAGAGCTGCCTCCGTGGCAACTCCACAAACTTCCGGATCTACGCGTCACATAGTGGAGCCAAAGATGACGGAAGGAAGACCTGGAGTGGCTCCATCAACGCCATCCACTTCAGGCCATCTCCCTATCAACTTGGAGATGTTAACGACAGCTCTTCGTGCTGCCGGAGTGATTACCCGGGCTGAACTGGACGCCTAAAAGGAAGCTGCCGAGGAACGTCACGCCGCCCCTGCTCTCACTTATAAAGGGTAAGGGTGTCGCTTCCGAAGCTGGGCCTCCACCAGGATCCCATTCAGTCCAAAATCAGATTGCATAGCTCTCGGACAAAATTGATGCGCTTACTCGCCTAATTCTTCAAGTCCAGGAGCAAATAAATTCCAGAATGGACCGCCTTGAGTCTGCAGCGATTGAACTTCAGTGCCGTCCTGAGGCTGAGTCTCACAAATGAAAACATGACGATCAGGACGACCCTGATCGCCATGAGGGGGGAGAAAAGACAGAAAGCTCAGTCTGAGGACCCAATGACGATTGTAGGGGGAGCAGAGACTTAAGGTACAGAAATTCAGGGGTCTGGGGATCAGACTTATGAGGCTAGGGAGACATTGATGATAGAATATGAACCTTTACAGATTGAAGGTCCAGCTCCTTTAGACCCTATGTCAGCAATGGTGAGATATGAACCTCAATATGAAAAAGTCGAAATCATATTAGTGTCTGACTCAGACTCTGATACTGATAACGACTATATCTTTCTCACACCAAAGCCTGAACCCCAATCACCACAATAATCACCTTCTCCAATTGACGTTTTGGATTCCCCAACCCATGAACTTCAAGAACAAATAACTTCTTCCATCCAATCACCTTCACCTACTCCCATAGAAATTCCATCAATCCAAACCACTCCCACACCAAAAGAAATTCCATCAGTTATACCTACCCCAACAGTCCAATCAACCCTTCCATCTCAATCAGCTCCGCCTGCCCACATTGCTGAATCATCCGGATCCCGAACTGTCGACTGTTTTGACACAAGAGATGTCACCCCAATATACGACATGACAGACGTGGCATGGATCAATTGGTACTCAAGGGGAAAAGTTCACAATCTGGATGCTGAAACAAAAGAAGAATTGAGTCAGGACCGGAGGGATCGAGTCTTGAAACATCTTGAGGCTCCTCCCGCAGAATTAGAAGAACCTCCGGTCCAGGGGTTAAAAGAATTCTTGAAGAAGTTCCCGACTGAACAGTTTCAGAATCCTTTCCTAGAAGAAAGGTTCAAAATGGTATTTAGAAAGAAGCCGGGGTCTTACAGTTGACATCTTCTGATGGTGATGACCGATGCATCTCGATGTGTTCAAGCAGAATATAATCAGATGATGCTAAGGGAAACGAGAGACAAGAGCAAATATTGGTCTAAAAATATCAATAACATCCACATGTACAAGAGAGCCAGAGTGTTCACTCCGGCCTTCGAGGTACTCAGAGAAGACGGCACAGTTCAAGAATTGTATCAAAGCGACCTTGACTTTGTAAACATAGACGACATCGAGCTTCTGCACAACAAGATGAAAAATAAGGTCAAGGGTCGTCTGAATCACATGAGTGCACTTGCAGCCCTGGTTCGATGCATGAATCGCCGACCAATCATAATGTGCCTCAGAGATTTTCAGATGGCAATTGAGAGTGCCTTAGTAAAAGTGGGTCTGAAAGCTCCTGATCAAGATATAATTTTGCTAGACCACTATCCGGCGTATAAAGTTCTGCTTCGAGGACAGAAAGGGTTATATTTTTGAACCAGAAAGGTTATAAAAGATTCATGCGCTTTGAGGATCTTCCATGTTACTCCGACGGCACTATCAGATTGGTTCGAGCAGCGCTTACTCAGAAAGTTCAAGACTTTGACGCTCAACCAAATCCGGAACTCAGATGCTCACCGTAGGAGATTCAGGATATCCTCAGCGGCATAGAATACCTGAACGAAAGGCTACATTTGAGACAAGTGACCAGACGCTTTGAGGTCATCCTTGGACTCCGAGAATCGACTGATCATGCCAGAGTTCCAGGACCTCCTAAATGATCGAAAAGGGGGAGATTGTTAGACATTTAATTTCGATCATATGAAGTTATTTTGTAATAATTATTTACTTAGCATTTAGCTTTGTATTTAGTTCCTTGTAATTTATTTCAATGTAAAAGTCTAGGGGGCAATTGTGTCACTGCCCCATAGTTAATTAATTAGAGCTATAAAGCTCCTAGGGTTTGCTTTTTGTAAAGACACGGTTCATAATATTGAAATACACAGCCGCCAAATATTCCTTTTGTCTATTCTTCATCATTTCCTAATTATTGAGCATTGTTTTTCTTGGGATTTGATAAAGAGATTATTAAGGTGCTGAATATATACGGGAATAGTGTTTTACACATTCCTTCAAACTCATACTTGAATCCAACTCATACATAAATTGGATACCAACATACATCCATAACCAATACAAAAAACTATATTCTATTTTCACTATCATCCATATTAATAACTAAAATTTGAAGTCCAATTCCTTTTGATTTCTATTCCGTGAACCAAACGCCACCTAAGGGTAAATTGTTTTGTTCTACTTTGTTAGAAATTAGGTTTAAGTCCTTTAACTATTAAAATTATAGTTTTAGTCTTTGTGGTTGAAGTTTTGTTATGTATTTCGTCATTTGACCATTTAAAATTATCATTACCCTAAACTGTTTAATATTTATATTTAATAATGTTTTTATTATTATTTCTATTATTATAAAATAATAAACTAATTTAAACAATTTAATAAAACAATAAATTTAATTTAATGTAAAACAAATAAAAAATGAATGGTAAATATTGATAGAAACATATAAATAATAATAATTATTAAATAAAAACAACAAAAATAATGTTTTAACTTTAATATTTTTAAATATTTTAAAATAAGATGTAAACCTTTTTAAAATCATAAAATAAATTAAACTTATCAAGTACTCATTTTTGAATTAAATGATTTTTTAATAAGGATTAAAACATCTATAAAAACAATATAAATTATTATTCTCCTCATTTTGGTAATCAAAATTTAAAAGAATATATTTTTTTAACTTTAAGTTTTTAGAAAATATTAATTGTTTTCATCAAAGTATATTTAAACACTTCAATTTTTGTGATGTTTTTCTAGAACATTTTTAAAAACATTTAAAAATACTTAAAATTTTCAAAACGTTTAAATATTTTACTTAAACTTTTTTAAAAATCGTTATTTTTTTTTTAAACTTTTCAAAAGAATTAGAGCTTTCAAAATATTTTAAGTTTTTAAACATTTTGTTTAAAACGTTTAACAAGAAAATATTTTTAAAACGTTACTGAAAATGTTAAAAAGTTGTTTATGTAAAAACATTTAAAAACGTCAAAAAAATTCTAAAACTTTTTGACAATGTTTACATTTATTTTCTAATTAAAAAAATTTACTTTCTTTTAATTCAAAAATGTAAACTTAAAACATCATCTTTTAGTTTTTAATTATTAATAATAATTGTTTAATTGTCTATAATAATACTTTATGTTGTTTATATTATATTAATTTTACTGGTATTTTTAGTTTTTTAGAATAGTTTAATAATAATAATAATATAAATAATAATAATAAAAGTTTAATAATAATTATATAACAAGTAAGTGTAAAAATAGTCATTTTTAATGGCCAAAGAACGAAATCCGTTAACAAAACTTTAACCATAAAGACTTTTCGTGTAATTTTTAAAGTTAAAGAACCCAATCGGGTGACAGGGACAAAATTTGTAATTTAACCTTAATATTATATATATACGTTTTAAATATTACTAACAAGGTAAATTACAAATTTCGTTCGTGTAGTTTACTATAAATTATGGATTGAGTGCTTTAATTTTATAGATGTAACATTCCAATTTTGGGTAAGGTACGTGAAATATTTAATTGTGTTATTTAAGTATTTATATTGATTTGGGCCAATTATGGAGTTATACGTGGAACCGTCATGTGATGAGATTACGAGATAACTGGGTTATGGGACTGAGTTTTATAAAAGGTTACAATCTTGCAATTATTGATTAATTTGGAGCTCAACGATATAAACTTGTTATTATTGATAACAGGAACGGATATTGGGTATTGAACCGAGTTATAACCGAAACGTATATATATTTGACCTTCTTGCCTACTTGCTTCATTGTTTCATTCCAAATTCAGAGAGTTAAAAGTGTGTGTTTGTGTGTGTGTGTGTGTGTGGGTGGGTGTGGGTGTGAAGGTCTCCAGCAGCAACAAGAATAATAATCAGAGTTTAAAGTGTGATTGAAGCCCCAAACTCGTATTCAACTTCATTACCTAAGTTCAAATAATTTGGAGCTCAAATCTTAAGGGTTTATGTTGTTAATTGATGCCAAAGTAAGGGAATTGGGTTTACATATGTTGTTAAATAAATTCAGAGTAAATTCGTTGAGTTTTATGGTCCGGGAATTGACCCTGGCTGTAAGAAAATAGAGTGTAACACCCTCCATCCGCATATAAAAGTCACGTCAATATAATATCACAAGTGGCAATATCACAGTTATCTCATAATACACATGTCAGGGATTAACGCAAATCACTGATAATTAAAAACTTTAATACAAACGTCTCATAAGTCGGGTACAGATAATCATCGCAAATAAACTAACATATATTGTCTAGCTGCTAGTTATCATACACATGCTGATCAGATACACAATTACAAGTTGACTGTTCCCAAAAGATATTATCAGCATACAACAGTTACACATATACAAAATCCCGAACAATCTCTGCTCCTACTTCTGCGGCGGCGGTTGCAGGTGTGGACCCGCTTTCTGATTGCCTGAGACATGATAGACTCGAAAACGTAAGCCGGGAAGCTCGTTAGTACGTGAGGGTTAGACTCTGCAAAAATAAACATATAGCATATACATAGCACATATGTTCACAGATATCTCAACAAAATAACTCATATACGCCTCATGATCTCTGGTGAAAGCTCGGGACTCGGTGCATATCTTAACTCAAGGGGACGTCGTTCCCCAGCTAACAGACCGCACACAGTAGTGGTTAGCTACTCAATAAGCACCGGAGCGACCTGACAATAACACTCCTGTATATATACAGTGTCATACTTCGTGACTGATTAGGGACAATCAGCCTGCGCGATCACCCATCGCGAATACTCTAGAATAGATTTCAACACATATGCACAGATAACACAAATAAGAAGGTAGATAGGATCATACATGAGGCGCCACATCTCTGTCTCATACTCAATACACCACAATAGAACACAGATTAACAACTCGTAGAATAAACGCATGTTTTGAAAAGAACTCGAGTACTCACCTGATTACTGATAATTGACCTCAACCAAACTCGTCTGATTTCTATCGCGACCCAATACGCTGTCTACACGACCCTGAATACATAACGGATCCCAAAATATTAATACAAACCCAATGAATATACAAAACAGACTCACACTAACTGAACTGAACCCAACAAGCAACCCCAAACGGACCCCGAAGCCCAAAACCAACCTGGCCTAAACTACCCTGATCGCGACCCGCACTCGTAGGATATCGCGGTCGCGCTTCCAGTCGCGGTCGCGCTCCATCTTGGTCACGCTCTCAGTCGTTGCTCGACCTAGGCCGCCCGCATTACACTCATCGCGGCCGTGCTCATGGGATCGCGGTCGCGATCCCAGACGAGCAGGATCGCTCTGTTCGTCAAAAATGACTGTTCCAGGCATAAATATGCCCCCAACCTGATTCTCACCACTGATGTACACATATAAACTCATATATAACTGACCTACAAGCTCGATAGCAAAAACCCACGGATCCAACAACATATAACTCAAATTATGCTAAGGAAGTAGAAATTTTATTACCCTTTTTACCTCAAATTCGAGATGATGACGATCCCCAACTCCAGCAGTTGATTTTGCTTGCGTTCTTTTCCCCTGATTTCCAGCCACACACACCCACTTTTCGTTTCTATTTCTGGCAAGGAGAAGAAAGAAAGGTTTCACAATGAAGCCTTTATATATTATTTCCATTTTGGGCAAGTCCCGGACCCAATAATCCGAACCTGGTATCACATTCTCAATATTAATGTCAATTTAACCCATTTAATCTCGTGATCTCATAATTATTAATCCTCCACTAAAACAACAATCCGATGGCACGTATAACTCAATCCCGACACGTATAATACACTAAACAGGATACTATTCGACTAACACAATAATAATAAATTAAATATCCACTAAAAAATCCACGTAATAGGTTAAATGTCGGGATGTTACACAGAGCAGTTGCTAATGTTCATTCATGAGTGCGGCCATGATCTCACAATTGCGGGCCGCGGTGTTCTTGAGATGAGTTCCTGCCGCACTACTATAAAAGTGGGGCGCGATGGGTCGCAGGTGGTTACGGGTCGAGCTCAGGCCACGCCGAGATGAGCTTGGCCACGGTGGTGATCTTGACTGAGATAAGTTGAGCGCGACCGTGACTCTCTGAGCACGACCGCTATCCGAGTAGGGTTTAGGGTTAGGGTTTTGGGATACTCAGGGCACATGTTTGGGTATTAGGGTCTGTGTGGGATACTAAGGTATTGTGTACTGAGTTATTGAGTTGTGTTTGTGATATTGAGTTATTATATTGTGATTTAGGATCTCGAGTTGATAGAGTTGAGATACGGGCAGGGAACCGAGACTTGAGGAGTGAGATTTCAGGATCAGGTGAGTTTGCATGTTTTTCTGAGATACATTTACGATTATTTGTAATTCACTTGCATGATCTTTTACTGAGATTTTATAATGAGATTATTACGAGCTTTATTATTAGTTTTATACTGAGTTCTTATCATGCATGCATAACTGAGTTAATTGTAAACTGAGATTTAATTGTGAACTGACTTTATTACGAATCGTGATTTGTTATATGAGATTTGCGATACATGAGCTACCGAGATATTAAACCGCACGGCTGGGCAGGGTTCAGGTTGCTCCCGATTCTCTTTTGAGTTCCTAACGACTGCTTTGTGTGGTCTAGGGATTTTGGTACGTGGATTATTCCACACGGGATGAGTACCTATTCTGAGCTATCTTGTGGGATCTCATATACTTTGTTTAGTAGAGAACGCTAAATGTTTTATTATCGAGCTTAATATTTTACTACTGAGTTACCCGCATACTGCTTGGGGATAGTGGTGTGCATCAGAATTGCTTGTTGTAATGTAAAATGCTTATGAATTCACAAAGAAACGCATAAACAAGTCTTGCTGTATAATATGTTGAATGATAAGCAGACGACAATAAACATATGCATATTAATAGATCAGATTTAAGATCCGGCTAAGCTGGGGACCGCCTGTACCACAGTGTTCGCCTTCACTCCCAAAATCTCTATTAATGGTCAAAGAAAGCAGTTAGAAGCAAAATATGTCTCAATTACACAAAATACATGTAAACATGAATAACTATTACTCACAGTACTGTAAATGCTTGCACAAGCTTATTTATGCTTTGTACTCCTCTGAAATGCTTCAATTGCTTATCTAGGCTTTAATTCTGGTTTTGCATTATTTTTGAAGGCTTTGGCACTTTAATTAAGCTTTAATAAAATCTGGCATTTAACTTTGACTCGTAACCGAACTATTATGCTTTAGTTTAATATCTGGCGTGCAGTGAAATGTCTGTATTTAATATTACAGGGTGTATAGTAATTAACAATACTTGCTTATGATTTAAAAGAGCTTTGAACATAAATTATTGCTAAGTGTTTTGTAGCTTTTTTTTATGTCAATTAAGTTTAACCAATGGCCACTTAATTGTGGTCCATCCTACTTTTATATATATATATATATATATATATATATATATATATATATATATATATATATATATATATATATATATATATATATATATATATATATATATATATATATATATATATATATATATATATGTATGTATGTATGTATGAGTACGTGTCTATATATATATTTGTCCATGCACATACGTACATATATAAACAAATGAGAGATTACTCATTAAAAAGAAATGGAACATGGGAATGGGTTGCACACATATATATGAAAGAAAGGAAAGAGGGTTGTTGGAATTGTTTCTTGAATCTCAAAATTACCGAAACCTTGAAAGGTTTCGGTTACGGTAGTTCAAAAAGATTATGTAAGAATCTGTAGTTTAGGGGTTTCAGTATTTCATGGTTTCGGTAGCCTCTCTCGGTTTCGGTATTATGTTCACATATATATATATATATATATATATATATATATATATATATATGCGGGTCTCGGTACATACCGAATATATTCATCACTACCGAAACCTTTAATGGTTTCGGTATCAACTGGGTCTCGGTATTTATCAAATGGTCTTGGTAACTTCATGGGTTTTCGGTAGCTTTTGTCTAGGTATATGGGTCACGGTATTGAGACTTCAATATTACCGAAACCATGTAAGGTTTCGGTATAATTCTTCCTTGGTTTCGGTATGTATATATATAGTTTCTGTATGATTCTGTGAGTTTCGGTATTTACCGAAACCCTATGTGGGTCTCGATATTTAGTTTCATGCAAACACTTTCACAACACAAACACTATACACACTTATTTTTATTTTTGTTTTCTTAACTTTTTAGGAACCAATTCATCAAAAATAGAGGTTTACTTTGAGATTCAATCATTAATTTGAAGTTGGCATTTGTTGTTCTTCACGGTTTGGGCCATCAGGCCGTAACCCACATAACACACACAGTACACATATTAGGGCTTTTAAGTTTAAAATTACCTCAAGAAACTTGTAGATTTTTGCTTTGATGCTTGTTGCTAGATTTCTTGGATTTTTGTTGCAAAGTTTGATGAATCTTGATGTTGGTTGAAGCTTGAAACCGTGGATATTTGAGAGAGAGCAGAGAGGTTGGTATGGAATGAATTTGTTGGGTGAAATGAGCAATTAATCTCATTTGGGGTATTTATAATTACTCAACTTTTCATATTTCGTATTTTGGCCACAAAATTTTCATTTGTCTCATTCTTTAAATTTTTGGTACTTTATAAAGAATACATACAACTAATCACATATTTAACAACTTTAAATAATTTCCAACACTTCATTGCATTATTTAGCAATTAATTTGATTAAAATCACAAATTACCTCATCGAACGCAAATTTTGCGCATAAACACATATTTTAGAAGGCATGATGTTACAGTATGAGCCCACCATGCTTGCACTTCGTCCTCGAAGTACTTTGGGCTCAAACAGATACGGATAGCGAACCCTCATGTCTTGTTCAGATTCCCGGGTCTGGGAAGTTCCATGAGAAGTCCTCCATTGCACCAACACCATTGCCACTTCTCGATTCCTTAGCTTCTTTATCTTTGTCCCCAGAATAACCTCAGGGTCGTCACATTGCAGCTTCTCATTATTCTTGTAAGCCAGATGATCGGCCCACTTTTCGCTTTCATTTTCCTTGCACTTCCTCAATTGTGAGACGTGAAACACAGGGTGATTGTTTGACAGCTCATTCAGCAAATCCAAAAGATAAGATTAAGTTCCAACACGTTCAATGAACTTGAAAGGACCAACGAATCGTGGTGCTAACTTGCCACGTTTGCCGAATCTGAACACACCCTTCATCGGCGAAACTTTCAATACCACATAATCATCCTTCTGGAATACTAAGGGTTTATGGCGTCGATCGTGATACGACTTCTGCCGAGACTGAGCGATTTCTAGTCGTTGGCGAATGATTCGAATCTTGTCGTTAGTCTGTTGAAGTAATTCAGGACCGACGATTGGTGCTTCCCGGCTTCATGCCAACATGTAGGCGTTCAGCACTTGCGTCCGTATAAGGCTTCAAAAGGTGCGGCTTCGATAGATGAGTGATAGTTGTTGTTGTAAGAAAACTCCGCTAAAGGCAAGTAATCGTCCCAATTACCGCTAAACTCGAGAACACAAGCTCGCTGCATATCTTCGAGTGTAAGGATCGTGCGCTCGCTTTGGCCATCAGGCTGCAGATGATACGTCGTGCTCATTCTGATCTTGGTGCCTAAACCTTCTTGTAATGCAGCCTAGAACCTTGAAGTAAATCGGCTGTCGCGGTCAAAAACAATTGACAGTGGCACACCGTGTCGAGTAACAATTTCATCAATATAGATCTTAGCCAGTTTCTCCAGTGAATAGTTCTAGCGAATCGGAATGAAGTGAGTGACTTTGGTTAAACGATCTACTATGACCCATATTGCATCGTGTTGTCTTCTCGTAGTCGGAAGCTTCGTCACAAAGTCCATCATTATGTGATCGAACTTCCATTCTGGAATCGACAATGGTTGAAGACTGCCATACGGCTGTTGATGCTCCGCTTTAACTAATCTGCATGTGATGCAATTCTCAACATGTTGGCTCACGACTCTTTTCATACCAGGCCACCAATACTCAGCTTTTAGATCATTGTACATCTTGGTGCTGCCCACGATGTACTGAGAAGTTAGAACAGTGAGCTTCTGAAAGGATTTTCTGTCGAATATCACCAAATTTGGGAACCCAGATTCAATTCTTGAAAAGTGTTAAGCCACGAGGGATGTCAACTAAGAATTGAAGTTGCCCTTTCATATCCTCAGAGTTGAGGTTTTCCTCTTTTAGTGCTTCGGCTTGAGCAACAAGAATTTCATCGATTAGAGTAGATGAAAACGAAGTATGAGTCAGAGTATAGAGACATTTGGTAGAGTAAGATTTACGACTCAGTGCACCGGCAACCACATTTGCCTTGCCAGGATGATACATAATCTCACAGTTATAGTCTTTTATAAGTTCCATGGAGCGTCGCTGGCGCATGTTGAGCTCCTTCTGGGTAAAAATGTATTTAAGACTCTTGTGATCCGTATATAACTGACATTTGGTGCCGTAGAGATAATGTCGCCACGTTTTCAATGCAAAAGTCACAGCAGCAAGTTCAAGATCATGAGTTGGCTGACTTTTTTCATGATCCTTGAGTTGGCGAGAAGCATATGCTATGACCTTGCCCCTTTGCATCAGAACACACCCGAGTCCTTGACCTGAGGCATCACTGAACACTACGAAGTCTTTGTTGCCTTCGGGTAAACCCAGAATTGGTGCTTCGGTGAGTTTCTGCTTTAAAGTTTGGAACGCGGTTTCTTGAGCTTCTTCCCAAATAAAGGGAATGTTCTTGCGAGTAAGAGAGGTAAGAGGTACGACTAATTTTGAGAAGTCCTTAATGAATCGTATCCCGCCAATCCCAAGAAACTTCGGATCTCAGTAGTTGATTTGGGAGCTTCCCAGTTTTGAATGGCTTCTATCTTAGAAGGATCTACAGAGATTCCTTCACCAGATATCACATGTCCAAGGAATTGTATCTGATAAGATACAAGATTAGCAAGTTAACGCTGAGCATGGAATTTAAAGAAAGATAAGCTTAAAGTGAATAAATCGAGATTGTGAGCACCTGTCGCAACCAAAATTTGCATTTAGAGAACTTGGCATAAAGCCGCACCTTGCGCAGCAACTCTAGCAGTTCTCTAAGATGCACAGCATGCTCAGCTTCAGTTTTTGAGTAGATGAGAATATCATCTATACAGACGATAACAGACTTATCAAGCATTGGCCTACAAACACGGTTCATGAGATCCATGAATGTCGCATTATCGTTTGTAAGGCCAAAGGGCATAATAAGAAACTCGTAATGCCCGTATCTGGTATGGAAAGCCGTTTTGTAGACATCTTCTCGCACTTTGAGCTGATGATACCCAGATCGAAGATCGATCTTTGAGAAGTAACTGGCTCCCTGAAGCTGATCGAAAAGATCGTCTATTCTGGGCAATGGATAATTATTTTTTTATTGTCACCTTGTTCAGCTCCCTATAATCAATGCACATCCGAAGAGTCCCATCTTTCTTTTTAACGAATAGAATAGGAGCTCCCCAAGGATATGAACTTGGTCGTATGAGTCCCTTGTCAAGCAACTCTTGCAATTGCTTCATCATTTCTTGCATCTCAGTAGGTGCAAGTCGATAAGGGGCTCGAGCAATTGGTGCCGCGCCTGGCACTAAATCAATTCTAAACTCCACCTGACAGTCTGGTGGGAGTCCAGAAATGTCCTCGGGAAATTCAGAGGCTATCGGTACCTCGGCTAAAGCTTTCTTTTAAGTTTTAGCATTTATTTCATATGCTAAGTAAGACGAGCAACCTTTAGCTATATGCTTCTTAGCTTTCGACACATATATTAGACATAAGTCACCTTTCTTTCTGTCACCATAGATGCAGATACTACGTCCATTTGGAGTTGTGAGTTTTATTAATTTCTTTTTGCAAACAATGTTGGCGTCATGGTGGGCAAGCCAATCCATACCCACGATGACGACGAACTCGTGAAAGTCCATCGGAATAAGATCAAGCTGAAATGTGCAGTTGTCGAGCAGATTGATGCAATCACGGTAAATTTTATCGGTAGACACACTTACATCACTAGCCATTTCGATATCAAAGATTACATGTAGAGTATTCGGTGTAATTCCAAGTTTAGATGTAAATGCACTCGATATGAAAGAACGATTTGCTCCTGAATCGAAAATAACTCTAGCAGGAACAGAGTTAATAAAAACATACCAGATACCACATCTGGTATTTCCTTCGCTTGCTCGACCGTAATTTGAAATGTTCGGTTCTGACTTCGTGCTGGCTCATCACGGCGACTAGAACCTCCGTGTGATGTGCTATGTCAGGCCGGTTGGTGTTGTCTTTGCTGTTGTTGTTGATGTTGTTGTTGTTGTTGCTGAGGTCGGTGTTGTTGCTGTTGCAGTCGTGGAGGATGCTCTGCACTCGGTTAAAATTAAGCTGAACGGATGCGTGCATGCCCGCTCAGTATGTTTAGGGCGTAAACAGTTGTTGCAGACCGTAACTTTGTTAGGACATTCTTCGCTGCTATGCCCAATTTCGTTGCACACGTAGCATCTCACATCATTGGGGTTACAACGCCCAATGTGTGACTTACGGCAGCGGCGACACTGCCTAGGTTCAGAATGTACCGCATAAGAACGAGCTCTCTGGGCCGGGGGGTGAGCTAAACTGTCGGGACTGAGACTGCTGTGGTGAATATCTGGATGAAGATCTAGAGTAGCTTCAGGTGTGTGACTTCTTAGGCGGTGATGGACAAGTCGGGTTGAAAGATGATGCAGGAACTCCTCCAGCACGAATAAAGTCCTGCTCGAGAATTCGAGTAGCTTCAACGACATCAGCATAGTTGGTGTATCTTTAGTGCTTCAAGAACTTCTGATACTCGGGATGCAGACCCATTAAGAAGCGGTCGATCTTTCGCTCTTCGGTAGCAACTTGATAGTCAGATAGCAATCTTAAATGTGTGAATTCGATCTCATACTCAGTCACCGATTTGGTTCCCTGAGTAAGAGACATTAGCTTCTCTTCCAGACGTTTCTTTTCATCAGCTTGGCAATACTGACGAAAGAAAATTACTTTAAAATCATCCCAAGATAGGGACTTAATCAAGTTGGCTCCATGCATGTTCTCCTGAGATCTCCACCACATAACAGTGCCACCCTCGAACAATGTAGTAGCAAAGCTGACCTTTGATTCTTCAGCGCAGTCGCTAATAAGAAATATCCGCTCAATGCCAGTAATCCACTCGAGCGCTTCGATAGAGTTTGCAGTACCCTTGAAAGGTTGAGCTCCACAAGCTTTGAAGTAACGGAAGTTGCAGCCCTTAGGAGGGACTACAGGAGCTTCCTCCTCATCAATGTCGTCATTTTGGCGTCCGACATCCTCATGTCGCTTCTTCCTACGCTCTTCTCTACGCCTAGTTTCGGCTTCATCGCGAGCACGAAACTGGTCTTGTAGAAATTTGGTCTGACGCTCATTATTTTCATTGAGCATCGTCTGCAATATTTGCAAGATCTGTTCAGGAGTGTGTCCACCTCCACCTCCTTCACCAAATCCAGACATATTCTGAAATAAAATGAATAATGCTTGCATAAGAATCAATATAATCCTATTCTACCCCATATGCCCAATTCCTAAAGCAAAGTCATAGTCTGTCTCAGTTCAAATTAAAACTTAAATATTCGAAGCTAATATATTTGCTTAAAAGTTTGAGTCCAAGTGTTATCGCTAACACTTGAATCCCTCCAACTAATGCTCTGATACCATCCTGTCACATCCTTGCATTAATCACATACTAGCATAATCCCAGGAATAAATAACTACTGCCATAACCATAATTAAGGCTAAAGCTTTCACAATTCTAAATAAAGAATTATGGTACAGTCATGCACTATACGTGCTACAAGGTTGCACAGCTAAGTTGCTATTACATCACATCATAAATAAAGCAGCTACCCAGATTCGATTTACAGCACAAAGCTATACCACAGACCGAATAGTGAGCTAATTCCTCTGGGTTGATCAGACAATAGACCTAAGAAGATGGTCCAGCTTGCTCTTTACCTTTGCCTGTAAAATTGTGAGTAGCAACTGTAAGCTAATTGCTTAGTGAGTTAACAGAAATTCATGATGCATGTAAGATATGTGGCTAAAAGGAAGGTGCTTATAAAGTCTATAATGCTTGCTTGCTTGCTATTATTAATACTAGAATGAGTAAATGCTCAAATTGAGACATTGCACGCTGAAAGGAGATGCCACCACTAGGGTTACCGCTGACAGATGATCATCAATCTGTGATGCGAGGCTAGCTACCCGCATAATGCTTGGGGATAGGTGTGCATCAGAATTGCTTGCTGTAATGTAAAATGCTTATGAATGTACAAAGAAACGCATAAACAAGTCTTACTGTATAATATGTTGAATGATAAGGAGACGACAATAAACATATGCATATTAATACATCAAATGTAAGATCCGGCTAAGCTGGGCACCGCCTGTACTTCAGTGTTCGCCTTCACTCACAAAAGCTCTATTGATGGTCAAAGAAAGCAGTTTGAAGCAAAATATGTCTCACTGACATAAAATACATGTAAACATGAATAACGGTTACTCACAGTACTATAAATGCTTGCACAAGCTTATTTATGCTTTGTACTCCCTTGAAATGCTTGCAATTGCTAATCTAGACTTTAATTCTGGTTTTGCATTAATTCTGAAGGCTTTGACACTTTAATTAAGCTTTAATAAACTCTGGCATTTAGCTTTGACTCGTAACCGAACTATTACGCTTTAATTTAATATCTGGCGTGCAGTGAAATGTCTGTAATTTAATATTACAGAGTGTATAGTAAATTAATAAAACTTGCTTATAATTTAAAAGGGCTTTGAACATAAATTATTGCTAAGTGTTTTGTAGCTTTTTTAATGTCAATTAAGTTTGACTAATGGCCACTTAATTATGGTCCATCCTACTTTTATATATATATATATATATATATATATATATATATATATATATATATATATATATATTTGTCCATGCACATACGTACATATATAAACAAATGAGAGATTAGTCATTTAAAGGAAATGAAACATGGGAATGAGTTGCACACATATATATGAAAGAAAGGAAAGCGGGTTGTTGGAATTGTTTCTTGAATCTCAAAATTACCGAAACCTTGAAAGGTTTCAGTTACGGTAGTTCAAAAGGTTTTTGTAAGTTTTTGTAGTTTAGGGGTTTCAGTATTTCATGGTTTCGGTAGCCTCTCTCGATTTCGCTATTATGTTCATATATATATATATATATATATATATATATATATATATATATATATGTGTGTGTGTGTGTGTGTGTGTGTGTGTGTGTGTGCGGGTCTCGGTACATACCGAATAGATTCATCACTACCGAAACCTTTAATGGTTTCGGTATCAAGTGGGTCTCGGTATTTATCAAATCGTCTCGGTAACTTCATGGGTTTTCGATAGCTTTTGTCTCAGTATATGGGCCACGGTATTGAGACTTCAATATTACCGAAACCATGTAAGGATTCGGTATAATTCTTCCTTGGTTTCGGTATGTATATACATAGTTTCTGTATGTTTCTGTGAGTTTCGGTATTTACCGAAACCCTATGTGGGTCTCGATACTCACTTTCATGCAAACACTCTCACGACACAAACACTGCACACACTTATTTTTATATTTGTTTTCTTAACATTTCAGGAACCAATTCATCAAAAATAGAGGTTTAATTTGAGATTCAATCATTATTTTGAAGTTGGAATTTGTTGTTCTTCACGGTTTGGGCCATCAAGCCGTAACCCACATAACACACACAGTACACATATTAGGGCTTTTAAGTTTGAAATTACCTCAAGAAACTTGTAGATTGTTGCTTTGATGCTTGTTGCTAGATTTCTTGGATTTTTATTGCAAAGTTTGATGAATCTTGATGTTGGTTGAAGCTTGAAACCGTGGATATTTGAGAGAGAGCAAAGAGTTTGGTATGGAATGAATTTGTTGGGTGAAATGAGCAATTAATTTCATTTGGGGTATTTATAATTCCTCAACTTTTCATATTTCGTATTTTGGCCACAAAATTTTCATTTGTCTCATTCTTTAACTTTTTGGTACTTTATAAACAATACATACAATTAATCACATATTTAACAACTTTAAAAAATTTCCAACACTTCATTGCATTATTTAGCAATTAGTTTGACTAAAATCACAAATTACGTCATCAAACGCAAATTTTGCACATAAACACATATTTTAGAAGGCATGGTGTTACATTTATTCAAAAATAATAATAATTATTTATATGTTTTTATAAATATTTTACTATGTTTTACTTTAAATTACGAGTAAATTATAGAAATGGTCCTTGTGGTTTGTTCAAAATTATGGAACGGTTTTTTAACTTTCAAAGTTGTAATGGCGGTCACTCAAACCATTTTTTACTTGTAGAATTGGACCTTCTGTTTCTAAATTTTTAAAAATTGCGATTTTGCTCTTTTCTCAACTACAAGTTTAGTAATTTCAATTTTGGTCCATTTTCTTAATTTTTCATTTTTGGTTTTAAATTTGAAATATTAATTTAATAAATTATGATTTGATTTAATTATATTATTATTATTATTATTATTATTATCAGTTATACCTATCTATGTAAATTTGATTTAAATTTACTAATTCATTACATTTTGATTTAAGTTTACAAATATTTTGTTTTGGTAATATGTTTTTATTTAAATTTATTAGATTATTTATTTAGATTTAAATATTTTGTTATGCCAGTACGTTTGGATTTAAATTTATTATTTTATTTGTTTGGTATTAAAAAGTGCCTTAAAAGTTATAAATTTACTAATATATATTAAAAATAAATAATTTTACAAATAATTTTATAAATAACCAAATAATATATATTTTTAATTAGATCTATAGATAAAGTACATATAATTTGAATGTAGATCTAAATCTTATCTATTTATTAATGTTTAAAGATGTAAGAAATAATATATTGTATTTATATTTTCTAAATATTAATTTTATAGATATTAGAAATAATGGATTATATTTATCTTTTAGTTTATTTTATTTATAATAATATATTTTGTTATGTTAATATGTTTTGATTCATTTTAATTTTTTTTCTATACAAGTTTATACATTAATATGTTTTATTCGTTTTCACTTAAATATTTTAATTTTCACTTAAGTATTAACGTAGAAAATTTTAAATCAAAACAAGTAAAATAATTAATTGAAAATCAAAACATTTAGTCATAACAAAATATTTGAATCCAAACAAATAAAATAACAAGTTTAAATAAAAATATATTAGCATAACAAAATATTTAAATCAAAAATAATAAATTAGCAAACTTAAATAAAAAAGTAATGAATTAGTAAATTTAAATCAAAGTTTACACAAATTCAAAATTTATAAAAGTTATGAAATAGTTTGATGGAAAAGTATAAATAATAAAATTATACAAATAGTTTAACCAATAAAATATAAATAAATAAAACTTTAATAAATAAATTGAATACATAAAAAGATACATAACTTAACTAACTAAGTGTATAAATAAAAATAATCTTTAGTGAAAAAATGTAGATTTATTTTACAAAATGAATAGGCATAAATAATAATAATAATATTATTATTATTATTATTATTATTAATGATGATAAGAATAATAATAATAATAATATAACTAATAATAATCCAAATCATAATTTATTAAATTTATATTTTAAATTTAAAGTCAAAAATGAAAGATTAAGAAAATGGATCAAAATTAAAATTAGAAAAATTGAAATTGTAAAAAAAGATAAAATCGTTATTTTTTAAAAATTTTAGAAATAGAAGGATCAATTCTGCAAGTAAAAAGTGATTTGAGAAAATACAACTTTAAAAGTTAGGGTACCATTTTCATAATTCTGAACAAATCAACCATTTCTATGATTTACTCTTAAATTAATAATTTAAGTCGCTACACGTGAAATTATGAAATTTTGAAATGATATGATATAATAAACGATATTATGAAGTATATGATATTCTCACTCTTCTCTGCTCTGCCTCCGTCGTGTAACACCCCTCCCGATCCCGGAAATGTCACGTCAACTCAATATCATAAGTGGCAATATCACAGTGACTCTATGACACACATGTCAGAAGATAATACGAATCACTGCTAATTAAAACTTTTACACCAACGTCAACACATTACATACATAATTCACTGATTATAAAATCCCACAAGATACTAACACAAACAATACTAATCAAATCATTGCACAAAACTAGCATAACGCTTTCCTATAATCCCCAGTCCCAGATCGACAAGCACAGCTACCGCTCCCTTCTCTGATTTCCTGAACATGGCATACTCGAATACGGAAGCTCGGAAGCTCGTGAGTACGTGAGGGTTAGACTCTGCACATTAAACACATAAAACATATACACGTAGCATATACACACACCGCAATCTCTATCCCTGTCACTGGCAATCAACATTATAATGCAGGTATGAACACACAGCATGAGATCCGAAGCCCTACACACAGAATCACTGAGGGGACACTTCCCCGGCTAACGACCGTGTACGGCGGTGGTTAGCCAAAACCCTTTAGCACGGGCGCAAACCGGCTACAGGCCCTGCCATGTATACATGCCCCAAGGACTGTTAGGGACAGTCAACCCGTGCGATCACACATCGCGAATCATCGTCCGTATGAAAATCATCACGGACCCCTGGACTGGATCTCATCTCATGCACATATAACACATATGTAGGAATGGAATCATACATACCGCTCACGTCCCAGTCTCATACACAATATTCGATACACATTTATGACTCGCAAAAGATCCCGTAGTTTAGAATAGGACTCGGGTACTCACCTGATCGATCCACTAATCCCGAAATCTCTTGCTCGGCTCGGCTCGTTCCTGAAATCACACGGATCTCAGACTGTTAATACACATCCAACGAACACACATAACAGACTCAAACACGACTCTTTACCGAACCGAACACGACAATTAATTCCAACTGAATCCCGAAACCCAGGCAAAACCCGACCAAAAAACAACCCCAACGGAACCCCAAACCTAGCCCAAACGCCCGAGCAAAAATCCGGCTCAAGCGCTTGTCACACCGCCCCAGCCCTAGTCGCGCCGCGGCGCCCTGATGGTCGCGCCGCGACCAAGCACCTGCAGCCATCCCTGACCTTCGACTTTCAGTTCTGTCCAGGAGTTAAATATCCCATATAAACCGATTTCAGCCACAAATAACTCATAAATCAGTATATGCTAACCCTTTACAGACCCCATAACTATCCCTTATGATTTCATAGCATACAACATGAATTAACACTTCAAACATAGCCTCTTACCTCTTGGAGCTCAAGAACACTAAAAGAGATGAAGAAGATCAGATTTTCAGCAATCAATTTCAGTTGAAGGGTTGCTACTTGATGCTGGAGTCTCTCTCACAAACACATACACATATACACATACAACACCTTAGGGCTCCAAATGAAGAAAAGAATGAAAAGGGGGAGGCACGTTCATATATCTTTCTATTTTAGGCGGTCCCGAACCCATTAACTCGAACCCGATGTCACTCTTTCACTATTAATACCCATTTAACCCATTTAATCTCGCGGTCCCAAATATATACTTCATCCGCTAAAACTATAACCCGGTGACACGCAATCCCAATCCCGACACGTATCAATCCACGAAACGGGATATAATTGGACCAACCCCAATATTAATAAAATATTCATCCATTAAAATAATTACACACAATAATTCTGAAAACGGGATGTTACAAATCCTCCCCTCTTAAAAAGATTATGTCCCCGGAATCTATCGCAAACCCCTTCGCACACGCACGCCTCTACGTCAAATCCATGAAATTATCACTCATGAGTCTCGATATGGTTATCAACAACTCTATTGAATTCGCATTTGAACTCTGAATCCCAGAATCATCACTAATATACGTCCTCACTTCAATTCCAAAAATCTGTCATTAGACTATCCACTAATAACTTAGTTGAATCCCCTACTTGCCGAGCCTTTTAGTTGTATTATCTCATAAGCCACTTGGTTCACATATAATCTCAGATCATCAGTCTTTATTCTCTCATCACAGTTAATCCACTAACACAACAGATCTCAATTCCACTTGTAGCAACACACAAAGACATTCTCGTTGAATCACTAAACGCAACTCATAGGCATGGTTAAACACACAAAAGAAATTAAATCCACTCTCAATATGATACTCCACTATCAACAGGATTAATCCACTAGCACGTTAACACCACATATGTATCCCAAATATAACAATCCCAAATAATCCATACACAACCCTCCTACAACTCTGTCACTGAATTCCATAGTCACAGACACAAACAAAGCAATTGCACGCAACAAAATACACATACTCTTACAAACACATACTAACAGCCCACCCCATAATCAACACATACTTAAGTAAGTTCGAAAGTACATACCCGAAACCATATCAGTAGCATCCCGAGCTTTTACCGCAGTCGGCTGAAATACTCGACCCCGCGCCCTGGTAGCGTGACGATTGGATGACGATGGTGTGAAACCCTTGCCACAATAACCACCATTACAATACACTCATGATTAATCACCAAACACATGATTACAAAAGGATCTGAATACTTAAACCAAAGTGCGGAAGCATTAAAGTACATAAATTAAAATAATACAAATTTGTCAAACACCCTACAATGCTACAAGGTTCCAATACTAAGTATACATACTCAATACATTATTACATCACCCAGAATATATTACAACATTGGTCTCATAGTACATTTACCGATTGAGTAGTATCAAATCTTTCAAGACTTCACAAACGACCTAACTAGAAGGTCCCGCAGCGGATTTCCCTTTTCCTGTAAAAATGTCAACAGCTGAGGGGTAAGCAACGCTTAGTGAATACCAATGATTTTACACATTCCACAAATCCTTATGATGCCCCCCAAGAGTAACACTGGCAACACATACCGTATACTCTCTACGTACTCAAAGTACGGAACCCGAGCCGCAGCTCCTTCGAGATGACACTCGGCATAAGAAAAACCAACCATCTGAGGCAAACATAACATCGGGGATGAGCTACTGCCTATCCTGACCACAGAGGTGTCAAACTCTTGATCATATAGCACAGTAACATCAGAATACAGATGCGACCCGCAGGTCCATCAATAAGATGCACAACAAAGAAACGGACATGCAACAAGTATGAATGTGCATCAATATATACGCAAGTTAGTAGAATGCCAAATGAAAGTGAAACAACATGCCTTAGCAGGCAAAGCAAACATAAAGCAAATGCAGACATGTGAAAATCAAAGGTACTCACAGTGGGTGCGTTAGTTAATTTCAGTTAATTTTATTTCTCCTCGGTCTTTCAACCGGATCACAAAGTACTCCACTGCGGGTTAAACAACACCACAAGGGACCTGTTACATTTCCATAAGGAAAACATATCACATACATGTTCGAGCATCAATTTGTACAATTAAAAATGTTACAACATTCGGTACCGTCATCCGAAACTTACGTTTAAATCTCATCATTTCATGTGTTATTATTCCCAATTAATCCTCCTTTATTTATCTTAATATGGTATAGAAGATATCCCAAAAGTGTGATTAATAAACCATAAATTCGTGCCCTTAAAAATCCCATCCGAATTTCACAAGAATAGCAGCCAACTCGCCGAGTTGGTCCATGGAACTCGCCGAGTTGAGGTCCGAATTTTGGATCCTCGGCTGGATTTCGAACCAATCCGAATTACTTTACCCATCCGAGTTCTGGTTTCATCCGAGTTCGGTTCCGTCTAAGTTCGGGTCACATCCGAATTCGGTTCCCAACCGAATTCGGATCCAACTCTTATGCATTTTTGAAGATTTATTCAAGTGTTCTTGGGAACTCGCCGAGTTCACCCAAGAACTCGTCGAGTTCACCAGCAGATATGCAGGTCGCAGCTACGGGTTTTGTACTAAAATTTCCAAAAATCCATTTTTAGCCACATGCAGTTAAATCTAATGTGATATAAACATATATGGGGTGTTTCTACACTATTTCCTCCATTTTTAACACCCAAATTCGTCCAGATTGGACCAAATATAAAAACCTCAAGAACACAAAAACTTACAAAAGTTAAGATTTCTTACCGATTAGGACGAATTAACCAACGATTCTTGTTTCAAAGGATTCAGAAATCTCCCAAGAATGTTCCAACTATTAAAACATACATGCAACCACTGGATTTCAGATTTTAATTCCGAATTTCATGCATTTTTATTCTCAAAATAAACCCCAAATTGAGAAATAAAGTTCTCACCTTAATTCCACTTGAATCTTGTTAATCACCAACTTAAATCCACGAATTTACTCCAAGAATTTGAATTTCAGCAGGTTTTTCTAGAGAGAGAGAGATAGAGAGCTTAAATCTTGAAGTTGAAATGAACCAAATAAAAGACAAAGAGTCTTTTATTTCTTAACTTTTGGCTATTGACACAATAGCCCCTCAACTTATCTGATTTCACTAAATACTGATTTTATCTTAGTTTTATCATCACTAACATTTATAAATCATCATACTTCATAATAATAATTCACTATTATAAAATTTCTTAATTTCATAAAATAACAACCAACTCTTAAATATCTGGATACATAATCATTTTTTTTTTTCATAATCCAACTTAATTATACAAATTGCAAAATATCCAACTAACTAATCTAAATTACAATAATTTAGATTTAAGGATGTTACAGCATGGGCTCCACCACGCTCAAACTTCGTCCTCAAAGTTACTTGGATCCAAATAGTTGTGGATATTTCTTCATCATCTCGGTCTTTGTTTCCCAAGTATGATTGGCTCCTTTGTGATGCTTCCAATGTACAAGCACCATTTCAATCTTTTTGCTCCTTAGCTTTTTCATCTTTGTATCTAACACACACTCCGACTCTTCCACATAGCGGAGCCTTTCGTCAATCTGTAGTTCAGTGTGATCTGCCCAATCTTCGTTACCAGTAGTGAATGATTTCTTGAGATTCCCCACATGAAACACCGGATGTATGCCTGACATTTCTTCAGGCAACTCCAAACGGTAAGACTGATTTCCTACTTTCTCTATTATTCTGAATGTTCCGACGAATCTCGGAGCTAATTTGCCTCTCTTTACAAAACGGGTGACACCTCTCATAGGTGATACTTTCAAATAAACCCAATCATTGACATCAAAGTTGATTGGTTTGTGCCTTCTATTGTGATAACTTTTCTGTCGATCCTGGGCCGCCTTCATATTCTGTCAAACCAGCTATATTTTCTTGTTTGTCTCCTGTAACAATGTTGGCCCAGCAATCAGTGTTTCTCCGGTTTCTCTCCAACTGGTAGGAGTCCTACACCTTCTCCCATACAATGCCTCAAACGGTGCCTTCTTTATCGTCGCGTGATAACTGTTGTTGTACGAGAACTCTATCAGTGGCAAATGATCATCCCAATTACCACCAAGATCCAAGATACACGACCTCATCATATCCTCAAGCGTGAGGATAGTCCTTTCACTTTGGCCATCGGTTTGCGGACAGTAAGCTGTACTCATAGCAATCCTCGTTCTCAATCCCTCTTGCAAAGACGACCAGAAGTTTGAAGTAAATCGGCTGTCCCGATCCGATACAATGGACTTAGGTACTCCATTTCACGAAATGATCTCAGCCATATAAATCTAAGCCAATTTCTCCTAACATTCCCTAATCGGTATAAAGTGTGCCGACTTGGTCAATCTACCAACTATTACCCAAACTGCATCATGCTGACGCCTAGTCTTTGGCAACTTAGTAACAAAGTCCATCGTGATGTGTTCCCACTTCCATTCCGGAATGGGAAGCGGTTGCAGACTGCCATATGGTTGCTGGTGTTCGGCTTTAACAAGCCGACATGTCCTACATCGCTCCACGTATTGATCAATATCCTTCTTTAATCCCGGCCACCAGAAGTCTGCTTTCAGTTCATTGTACATCTTGGTGCTCCCGGGATGTACAGAAAACTTTGACTGATGTGCTTCTTTGATAATCACCTTTCTCATACCACCAAACTTCGGCACCCAGATCCTTCCATATATACCTTTCAATCCCGACTCGCTCGTTTCCATATTCTTAAACTGTACCCTAATATCCTCATCACCAACATTTTCTTCCTTCAAAGCTTCTACTTGAGCAGCTTTGCATCATCAATGATCGTGGAAGTTAACATTGTAGACGTCATCATATAACAACAATCCTTGGCATAGGCTTTGCGACTCAGAGCATCAGCTACCACATTAGCCTTTCCGGGATGATAAAGGATTTCACAATCATAATCCTTTATAAGTTCCATCGAACGTCTTTGTCTCATGTTAAGCTCTTTCTGACTGAAAATGTACTTCAAACTCTTATGATCTGTATAGAGTTGACACTTAGTTCCATACAAATAGTGTCTCCACAACTTTAATGCAAACGTAACAGTGGTCAATTCCAAATATTGAGTGGAGTAGTCTTTCTCATGCTGCTTAAGCTGTCTAGAGGCATAAGCAACTACTTTCCCGCGCTACATCAGTACAACACCTAACCCCAGCCTCGAAGCATCCATTTATACCACAAAATCCTCATTGCCCTCCGGTAGAGCAAGTATCGGCGCTTCACTTAATGTCTTCTTCAAGATCTCGAAAGCCTCTTGCTGCACAGTTTCCCAAACAAACGGTGCATTCTTTTTCGTTAATGCAGTAAAAGGAACTGCAATCTTCGAAAAATCCTTAATAAACCTCCTATAGTAGCCCGCCAACCCAAGAAATCTTCTGACTTCTGTAGCTGAACGAGGCGGTTCCCAGTTTCTTATGGCTTCAACTTTAGCTGGATCTACTGAAATCCCAGCTCCCGAAATAACATGTCCAAGAAACTGAATTTGTTGAAGCCAAAACTCAGACTTTGAAAATTTGGCATACAACTTCTCTTTTCTCAGCAGTTCCAATAACTCATTTAGATGAACAACATGCTCGGCCTCAGACATGCTCGGCCTCAGACTTGGAATACACCAAGATATCATCAATAAACACTATTACCGATGTATTTAACATCGGTCTGCAAACCCTATTCATCAAATCCATAAGACAGTCGGGGCTTTGGTTAACCCGAAAGGCATAACCAGAAACTCGTAATGCCCATACCGAGTTCTGAATGCTGTATAGGCACATCATCTTCTCGTACCTTCAACTGATGGTACCCCGATCGTAAATCGATTTTAGAGAACACACTAGCCCCATGTAACTGATCAAACAAGTCATCTATCCTCGGCAGCGGATACTTGTTCTTAATTGTCAGCTTATTCAACTCCCGGTAATCAATGCACATCCTCATCGTGCCATCTTTCTTTTTCACAAACAGTACAGGGGCTCCCCACAGCGGTGAACTCGGTCGAATGAAGCCCTTATCCAACAACTCCTGGAGTTGTTTCATCATCTCTTGCATCTCGGTAGGAGCAAGGCGATACGGAGAACGAGTTTCCGGTGCAGCTCCAGGGATCAAATCAATTCGGAACTCCACTTGTCTCTCAGGTGGCACGCCAGACAAGTCCTCCGGAAACACATCCGGGAATTTTGATACAACAGGCACATCGGCCACAATCTTCTTCTCAGCCTTGGCATCAATAGCATATGCCAAGTAGGCGTTACATCCCTTTGCAACAAGCTTTCGGGCTTGTGCAATGGTCAACAAGCACAGATCCTCACTTCTCCTATCCCCATATATACAGATCTCACGCCCCTCCGGAGTAGTTATCTTTATCATACGCTTCTTACACACTATATGGGCTTCATTTTCGATCAACCAGTCCATTCCGACAATCACGTCGAACTCACTGAATTCGATCGGAATCAGGTCCAAATTGAAGACTACATCTTCAATTACCAAAGTTCAGTTACGATATACGTGATCTACTTTGACTAGAGTGTTACTAGCAGTTTCTATGTCAAGTATGGCAGATAACTTAGATAGAGGCATAGACAGTTGTTGTGCAAACATGGTAGATACAAATGATCTATTGGCACCCGAGTCAAATAACACTCTTGCAGGCAAAGAGTTCACAATGAACATACCAGTAACCACCTCCGGGTTTTCCCTAGCCTCCTCCGCGGTAATCTGAAATGCACGAGCTGGTGCCCTTTGTGGTTGGTTCCGGCGGTTGACTGAACCACCACTTGATCCCCCAGATGATCGAGTTGACGTTGGTGCAGCAGCTGAAGCATTCTTTCGACAGTTCCTACTATAGTGCCCCCAAACACCACATTTATGGCAGGCATCCGATTTCCGTGGGCATTCATTCTGGTAGTGGCCCAAATCTCCACAGCAAAAACATGCACGCTCATTAGTACACTTGCCGATGTGTTTCAGATGACATTTATTACAGTACTGTGGTTTGGTGTTGATGGAGTACGCACGAGCCCTATTGGACGAACTAGACTGTCGACGGTAAGATTGTTGCAGTGAGTACTGCGATGATCGAGATGAACCAGAGTAACCTCCTTCACGTTGACGTTTCGGTGGTGATGGTTGAGTTGGGTTAGTTGAAGCAGCAGCAGACCCCTTACATACCCAGACATGCTTAGAATCTGTTCCACTTTTCTGGCGGCTTCCAGTAGAGCAGAAAATGTGGGGTAGCGTACGTTGCTTATCACCCTTCGGATTTCCAGATCAAGTCTAGCCTCAAATCTGGTCACTTTTCTTTCCTCTGTATCAACCTGATGAGGCGCGAACAAACTTAGCCTCATGAACTCTACCGCATACTAGGACACAGACTTAGTCCCCTGAATCAGTGTCATGAACTTAGCTTTTAGTCTTTGACGCTCATCGGCCGGGCAATATTGCTGAGTGAAGATTTCAGTAAACTCAGCCCATGTCATTACAGAAACTTTTTCAAGTGTTAACGCATTCACCATTGAATTCCACCACATTACCATATCTTTGTTGAACATAGCCGTGGCAAATCGGACCATGTCCTTCTCAGTTCAATCGCTGATTCGAAAAGTCCTTTCTGTGGCTGTTATCCATTCCAGTGCAGTAACATCATCACCCAACCCATTAAATTCAACTGCTCCATTTCCCTTGAAATCTTTGAACGGACATCCTTTGGGCTTGTGAGATGACCCAGTGTTGTCATCTTGTTCATTATTGTTGCCCTCTTTTTCCTTGTTCTTTCTTTTGTCTTCCCTTCTCTTAGCTTCGGCCTCATCTCGAGCCCGAAACTGGTCTTGAATCATCTGATTTTGCTCAGCCATCAAGGCTAGCATCATTTCTCTTGTTTCTTCGGGTGTCATTCCTCCTCCAGACATGTTCTGAAATATAAAATATATAACTTGTTTTGTAACATGTCATTAATTTAAAGACACCACCCATTGTCCCATATGAAAGTCAATCTCCTATGACTACTAGATAGTAGCCTATCTTAGTTCAGATCATTACTTAAACCACTACATATCACCACTTAATGTTTGAGACCAAGACCTCACGGACACTTGAATCTCAAACTACTGCTCTGATACCATTCGCTGTGACACCCTTGCCACAATAACCACCATTACAATACACTCAGAATTAATCAACAAAATGATCTGAATACTTAAACCAAAGTGCGGAAGCATTAAAGTACATAAATTAAAATAATACAAATTTGTCAAACACCCTGCTACAAGGTTCTAATACTAAGTCTACATACTCAATACATTATTACATCACCCTGAATATATTACAACATCGGTCTCATAGTACATTTACCGATTGAGTAGTATCAAATCTTCCAAGACTTCACAAACAACCTAACTAGAAGGTCCCGCAGCGGATTTCCCTTTTCCTGTAAAAATGTCAACAGCTGAGGGGTAAGCAACGCTTAGTGAATACCAATGATTTTACACATTCCACAAATCCTTATGATGCCCCCCAAGAGTAACACCGGCAACACATACCGTATACTCTCTACGTACTCAAAGAACGGAACCCGAGCCGCAGCTCCTTCGAGATGACACTCGGCATAAGAAAAACCAACCATCTGAGGCAAACATAACATCGGGGATGAGCTACTGCCTATCCTGACCACAGAGGTGTCAAACTCTTGATCATATAGCACAGTAACATCAGAATACAGATGCGACCCGCAGGTCCATCAATAAGATGCACAACAAAGAAACGGACATGCAACAAGTATGAATGTGCATCAATATATACGCAAGTTAGTAGAACGCCAAATGAAAGTGAAACAACATGCCTCAGTAGGCAAAGCAAAAATAAAGCAAATGCAGACATGTGAAAATCAAAGGTACTCACAGTGGGTGCGTTAGTTAATTTCAGTTAATTTTATTTCTCCTCGGGCTTTCAACCGGATCACAAAGTACCCCACTGCGGGTTAAACAACACCACAAGGGACCTGTTACATTTCCATAAGGAAAACATATCACATACATGTTCGAGCATCCATTTGTACAATTAAAAGTGTTACAACATTCGGTACCGTCATCCGAAACTTACGTTTAAATCTCATCATTTGAGGTGTTATTATTTCCAATTAATCCTCCTTTATTTATCTTAATATGGTATAGAAGATATCCCAAAAGTGTGATTAATAAACCATAAATTCGGGTCCTTAAAAATCCCATCCGAATTTATTCAAGTGTTCTTGGGAACTCGCCGAGTTCACCAGCAGATATGCAGGTCGCAGCTACGGGTTTTGTACTAAAATTTCCAAAAATCCATTTTTAGCCACATGTAGTTAAATCTAATCTTATATAAACATACATGGGGTGTTTCTACACTATTTCCTCCATTTTTAACACCCAAATTCGTCCAGATTGGACCAAATATAAAAACCTCAAGAACACAAAAACTTACAAAAGTTAAGATTTCTTACCGACTAGGACGAATTAACCAACGATTCTTGTTTCAAAGGTTTCAGAAATCTCCCAAGAATGATTTCCAACTATTAAAACATACATGCAACCACTGGATTTCAGATTTTAATTCCGAATTTCATGCATTTTTATTCTCAAAATAAACCCCAAATTGAGAAATAAAGTTCTCACCTTAATTCCACTTGAATCTTGTTAATCACCAACTTAAATCCACGAATTTACTCCAAACTTTCGAATTTCAGCAGGTTTTTCTAGAGAAAGAGAGATAGAGAGCTTAAATCTTGAAGTTGAAATGAACCAAATAAAAGACAAAGAGTCTTTTATTTCTTAACTTTCGGCTATTGACACAATAGCCTCTCAACTTATCTGATTTCACTAAATATTGATTTTATCTTAGTTTTGTCATCACTAACATTTATAAATCATCATCCTTGATAATAATAATTCAATATTATAAAATTTCTTAATTTCTTAAAATAACAACCAACTCTTAAATATTTGGATACATAATCATTTTTTTTCATAATCCAACTTAATTATACAAATTACAAAATATATATTCTAAATTACAATAATTTAGATTTAAGGATGTTACAGATGGCTCCGCTCTAGCTCCACTAGAACTTGCACCCTGCATTGCTTGTTTCGGCTCTGGACAGTCTCTCACTCTATGCCCTGGCCTCCCATATCGGAAGCATAACGGCTCCACAGCCGTACACGTAGCAGCGCCATGTCCCCACTGGCCACACTGATAACATCTAGGTGCACATGACCCACTGTGTCGACGGTGGCACCTCGGGCACTCCCGATCCCCAACTGAACTGTCGATCCTGCTACCCCGGTCTTGAGACCTCCGTCCTCCGCTGCTCTAACCCTGTTCACTACTCTGCCTCTGACTCCGCACCTGTCCGCTCGACCTCCGGTCTTCACCCCTGTCTCTCCCTATATCTCTATCATGTCTATCCCTTGAACTCCGACTCGAACGTCGCCCCTGATCTGACTGCCGTACCTTGGAAGCCTCTTGGGAACGCCTCCGATCACCTGAAGACTGCTCAGGAGTCCTCGCATGTCGGTGTTGAGAAGATGACTGCTCCCTCTGCTTGGCTATCTCCCACTCCCTAATGCGGGACATCTCCAATGCTCTGGCAAAGGTAGGAGTCTCATGCAGTCTAACAAACTCTCGAATATCTGCTCGCAACCCATCAATAAACATATCCGCCTTCCGCTGCTCTATGTCGATATGTTGAGTAGCAAACTGGGAGTACTCATTAAACCGGTCCACATAATGTTGCACCGCCATCTCACGCTGCTGCAAATGTAGGAAGAGACGCTCCATCTACAGCCGCTCGTCTCTCGGAATATACTGCAGCTCAAACACAGCTCGGAACTGATCCCACGTCATCACGTAAGCTGCAGAAGACGTCATTGCTGACTCTATGGATTTCCACCACTGGGATGCCCCTCCCCTCAGCTGATAGGTCGCATACCCGACCATGTCCCTCGGATCCACATGCGCAACCCGAAATGCAGCCTCTATCTCGCGCTCCCATGCCATAGTCATCCCTGGCTCACCCCCGCCCCTGATCTCGGGTGGAGCTCTTGTCATAAAATCTTTAAAGCACCCGCCCCTCTAAGTAGACGAAGAAGCACCACTCCCTGACTCGGTCCCCGTAGGCTGAATAACTGGCCCCACGCCCTGACCCTGATCATGCTGCTGCCTATAGAACTCTGTCAAAACCTCTAATAACTCTGACCTGCGAATATACTCGTCCCCAACCGGCTTATCTGCGCCGGATCCCTCTCCCTGGTCTGCCATATAGATCTACACAAACCAAAGCAATTAAGTTACAAACCAAGCACCCAACGTTATACACTAAGCTAGGGTGGTTAATCCGCTAGTATGAGTCGCAAAAATGATCCCCCACGAATCGAAACAAGGTTTAAGTTAAGCTAACACTAATGATACTCAGACTTCAAACCACAAGTTCTGATACCATCATGTAACACCCCTCCCGATCCCGGAAATGCCACGTCAAGTCAATATCATAAGTGGCAACATCACAGTGACTCTATGACACACATGTCAGAAGATAATACGAATCACTCCTAATTAAAACTTTTACACCAACGTTAACACATTACATACATAATTCACTGATTATAAAATCCCACAAGATACTAACACAAACAGTACTAATCATATCATTACACAAAACTTGCATAACGCTTTCCCGATAATCCCCAGTCTCAAATCGACAAGCACAGCTACCGCTCCCTTCTCTGATTTCCTGAACATGGCAGACTCGAATACGTAAGCTCGGAAGCTAGTGAGTATGTGAGGGTTAGACTCTGCACATTAAATACATAACACATATACATGTAGCATATAAACACACCGTAATCTCTATCCCTGTCACTGGCAATCAACATTATAATGAAGGTATGAACACACAACATGAGATCTGAAGCCCTGCACACAGAATCACTTAGAGGACACTTCCCCGGCTAACGACCGTGTACGACGGTGGTTAGCCAAAACCCTGTAGCACGGGCGCAAACCGGCTACAGGCCCTGCCGTGTATATACGCCCCAAGGACTGTTAGGGACAGTTAACCCGCGCGATCATACATCGTGAATCACCGTCCGTATGGAACTCATCACGGACCTATGGACTGGATCTCATCTCATGCACATATAACACATATGTGGGAATGGAATCATACCTACCGCTCGCATCCCTATCTCATACACAATACACATACACATACACAATATTCGCTACACATTTATGACTCGCAAAAGATCCCGCGGTTTAGAAAAGGACTCGGGTACTCACCTGGTCAATCCACTAATCCCGAAATCTCTGGATCGGCTTGGCTCGCTCCTGAAATCACACGGATCTCAGACTGTTAATACACATCCAACGGACACACGTAACAGACTCAAACACGAATCTTTACCGAACCGGACACGACAATTAATTCCAACCGAATCCCGAAACCCAGGCAAAGCCCGACCCGAAAACAATCCCAACGGAACCCCAAACCCAGCCCAACCGGGGGTTCGAATCCCTCTCCATCCGCGAGGTCATAAGTTCTCTCTTGCGTTATCTATAGATAAGAACGAATCGGATCGACTCGACTAATATGATAGATGGAATGGTAGCTTATATCTAGGCCAATGTGTCTTATTGGGCTTAGTATGTGCTTAGTTTCGGTTAATCCTTAGGCTCTTTTTGATTACGTATAAACTTGGATTATTTTTAGCCTTTGTAATCGTAATATAATTTCAAAAAAATCCGGCTCATGTGCTGGTCGCACCGCCCCAGCCCTAGTCGCGTCGCGGCACCCTGATGGTCGCGCCGCGACCAAGCACCTGCAGCCATCCCTGACCTTCGACTTTCAGCTCTGTCCAGGAGTTAAATCTCCCATATAAACCGATTTCAGCCACAAATAACTCATAAATCAGTATATGCTAACCCTTTTCAGACCCCATAACTATCCCTTATGATTTCATAGCATACAACATGAATTAACCCTTCAAACATGTCCAGGAGTTAAATCTCCCAAATATATAATTCATCCGCTAAAATTTTAACCGGTGACACGTAATCCCAATCCCGACACGTATCAATCCACGAAACGGAATATAATTGGACCAACTCAATATTAATAAAATATTCATCCACTAAAATAACTACATGCAATAATTCTGAAAATGGGATGTTACAGTCGCTCGACAGACGCCGATCACCGCCGGGCCTTCTGCCTCTCGCTATTCGCCTCTCTCCTCGGTCTCTACTGTTGTGCTGATTGTGGCTGTGTTCTCTGTTCTTTCTCGTATAAATGTTTCTCCCAAGTCTCGATTACTTAGGCATTGTCTAACCCTGAATCCTAATTTACTAATCTAATTTCTACATTATTTTGGTATGACCGTATGCTTTGTTGTTAAGTACTTAAATAGGTGCAATTTCATTACTTCGGTATGGTTAGTTTTGTTGTTGGTTTGAATGGTTTTCAATTACAATTGCTTGGTTTATTGTTGAATAGGGTTATTGCTTATTTGTTTATTGTTATTGTTTGTTTAAAAGTCTAAATTATTAGTTGAATGAAGTGTTACTTTTTATGGTGTAATGATAAATGTTACTTGCTGATGATTTTCTGAACGATTGTTCATTTTTATGGTTAAAGATTGTCAAGTTGGAATTGCGATGCCCGTTTTTGGTGAAAACTTTCGTCGAAAACAAGCGCTTCTGGAATCACGTCTAGATCCATTGTTTCTCGATGTTATCTTTACTTTTCAGTTTTGAGTTTTCAAATTAACAAGTGAACTTTAAAACACATTTTTTAGGTTTTCAACTTTTGTTTTTAATCTAGTCACCTAAATCTATGTTATTAAGGAGAGTGAAAAATGAAAACGCAAAAAATATTCATAACACATCTAAAAACATTCTCATCTCTAAAATGTGTTTTCTTTTAGTTTTATTAAAAACTGTAAACCAAAAATTCTCGTTTGCTAAACGCACCAAGTTTTTGATGATCTTCTTGAAAGATCATTGCATTTTTGCTATTTAGAAGGAATACTTATTAACTTTTCAAATGAGGATGTAAATGACAAGATTTCAAAAGATGAAAGACTCGTAGACGGCAAATGTAAAATATAGATTATTTTTTGTTTTTAATGATATTGTATATTTTTAAGTAGAAATATTTGTTATATTAGTTTTGGTGACCCAACCGGCCTTTCAGAAAACTCCAGAGATCAAATCGTCAAACTTACTCTAAAATAACGACACTGATGAGAAAAATTCGTGGATCCGTCTCTGTTGACTGCTACCTATCAATCGTTGGGATATTAATAGTGTTGCAGCCTTTTTTTATTGTTTCATTAAAACCAAACCGGCTATTTGTGCAATTTCTTTCTACCAATGCATTTTTCTTTTATGATGGACTTGGTATGTATAAATTTGAAACCTTTATACTAAATTTAAGAACTAGTAAAGACTTTTTTAACTTGTAAAATGTTATAGGATCTCTACCAAGCAATATATGCAAATGACCTTATGCAATTATTTTTCTCCTCTTTATTTGTAGAGTTACGTTTGACAGCCAAAAGCATCTGCATTAACATGATGCAAGTAGTGGGCCACTGGGCCATCCGTGTGGGTAATTCTATACTCTTCTGTAACCTTTCAGCGTGTTTGAAAGTATTGTTCATTCTGGAAACTAGGGATAATCCGAATCAAGTTCTTTTGTCTTTGTGCCTCTTGTTACCCTCTCAAGTGAAGGTTTGCTCATTTTGGTTAACTGCTTGATATTTTGTTTCCAATGTTAGATTTGACACCAAGTTTACGGTTAACTCGATGGATCTTGCTAAATATTTGAACTTGGCTTCTACTGATTCAACCAAAAAAGATGGCCTGGGTGTTTCTAAAAAGAATAATCCCCTATAAAGAACTCACTAGTTATCATTTCCAACCAAAAAACACAACCGATATTTAAAGATCTTGCGAGTTGTTCATAATGGAACTGAAGCAGGTCATGATTTTCTTCCTAGGCCAAAGAGTGAAAGCACTTCTTCAAGTTATGACCACCGCATTCATCGTTCACCATTTTTTCCAAAAATTGGTGATATCTCCAATGATTACAAAATTGACATTGTTGACAATGAGACTTTTCAACATCTTTTGCGGATGTTGTGAAAGATGTTACTATCGCATCACAGGTAACTAACGCATCTCATGCCCAAATGGTCAATCATGCACCATTAAACCCACACGACCCAGATTTTGATGAAATTGGAGACTTGAGAGTATGTGGAAACCTGTTCTATAAGCTTGACTGAGATTCAAAAGAGTATGAAGAGTACAATTTTGATTTTCACAAAAGGAAATCTTCTAAAAGGAAGGGTGGTCGGAGGGATAGTAACCCGAAAGAGACCCCAAATTCAAATTCGGGCTCCGGACTTGAAAAAGTTACGAAGAGAAACAATGATATGAGAGAAAGCAAAATGAGCGGAAATCCAAGAGATAACTCTGTCCTCATAGGCGAACGACTTCCAAAAGTTGATGAGATTGACAAAAAGAAGCAAAGGGTTCCGACGTTCAATCAGCTTACAGGACCTTACCATGAGCCATTTTGTTTAGATATTTACATCTCAAAAGCATCTGTACGTGCATGCATTGTTCATCGAGCAACAACTGGCACATTCCATTTCGAAAGATATGAAATTTGATTTGGGTTCGACTAAAAACGCTGCTGCTTGTGTCGCTATTGGGAAAGTTTTAGCACAAAAAGCTTTGGCTGATGATATTCACAATGTAATTTATACACCAAGAAAGGGTGAGAAATTGGAGGGGAAACTTCACATTGTTTTTCAGTCTGTAATAAACAATGGCGTGTGGGTGAAGGTCAAGATGAAGAAGAAGAAAGTTCGAAAAGTTGGCTTCAAATCTGCAGATTATTAGTAGAGTTAATTTATCCGTTTGTTCACCAGCTGCAAAAGGGTGCTGTCTTATCTGCCTGAAATGATCATCTTGTTCATAGTCATATCTTCTTCATATCCGGTATCTTCCGTGACTGACAGCTACATTGAAGTGAATTGCAAGATAAATTTTGAATTTCATGATGTGATATTATTAGTAGGGATGTCATTGAACCAAGCCAACTCACGGGTCATGATTGATTCGTGACTAACAATTTATTCGTGACTAACAATTTATTCGTGACAAGTAGTTTTATAAGTTTAGGATGCTAGGGTATCGTCTTATTAATATCACAAGAGAAATGATGAGACAACTATTTAATGGGATCATGAATGAGGGTTCCTCAAGTAATTTTGTTGCAAACAGAAAACATTTTCTCTGATTTTTATGTTTTTTTTAAATGACAGTAACTCTGACATTAAGGATTAGCTTTACAAGGCTACTGTTCTGCTACTAACATTAGAGGACTTTAGAATTAAAGTCCTAAACCATACTAATACAAAAATTTGTCACAGAGAGAACACCATTTGAGAAAATATGAGAATCTGGATTCCTTAATTTATCTGAACACTTTGTTGTTGGCAAATAGTTGATCAGAGACAAAGTAGGGGAAGTGGAAACCGTACAAAAGATACTTGGGGTGTTTTTTGGGCAATAAACACTCTTTTTTCATATGCACACTCCTCAAGAACATATACTAATATTCTAATGGTACTATAGTTCATAAGTACCTCATGTTCACCGATCACATCTAAAATTTAGAATATGGTAGTAAGACAAAAGTTCAGTCACAAAATAGCAAGTCAGCATACTAGATTCCAGCAACAAAGTTTTTCATTTGAAGTAATTTATTTATCATCTACCGAACTTATAAGCTAATAGTACTATACTATAGTTCATAAATACCTTGTCACATTAAAAAAAATTTCCTATACATTATAAAAGTCACTACTTGATAGCATGTATGTACCACAAGTAATTATTTGTTTATCCACCAAACTACCAAGTAATTTCTTTATCAGAATCATGAAAAGAAGAGTGCAAGAATGCATAAAGATCAAAGAATGTATCGTTATGAAGCAACATCCGGTGATTGTGAGGTATTGCATGGCAAAGGCAGGCGGCACAATTGTTTGTGGTTGATCATGGAAGAGAGAGGAGAGGAAGAGGCAGAAGAGTCGATGTCTCTCCAATTGTTAGACATATTTATTTCAACTTCTAGTTAATATCTTTAGTTTGTAGTAATTTTACTTCTAGTTATTTGTTTATGTAATGTTTAAAGTTCAAGGACCTGTTATGTAATTTTCTCAAAGTCTCTTTGGTTATAAAAACCAAATGAGATGGAGGTTTTTGTTGTTGTTGAAGAAAGAAAATATTACAGTGATATATATTCTCTCAGAGCATTTCATCTTCTTCACCCAATAGAGTATTTTCATTGATAAATCTGTTTGAGTGTTACTCTATATGCCATGGTTGTGTAACATCTGGGAAAACAAGCTTTCATTTGGTATCAGTGCTTGGAATTGGATTTCAACTTGGAGCTGTTGTTTAAAAAACGTAACCTGCTTTTCATCTCCTTCTTCTCAAAAAGGTCCAAATCTCTGATCTTTTGCTTCAATATCATTTGTATGTTGTTATTAATCATCAAGATTATGTTTATTGTGAAAAACAACATCTTTTTCATGGAATAAATGAATTATTTTTGTTAAAACCATCTGTTCGTAATTCTCTGCGTACTGTACCAAAAATTTGAACAAAAATTTCAAAATTTTTGTGTTAAACGTACTTATTTGCACCGAAATTGATCTACTTGAGACTTATATCTGATATTTCTGAGATTTAAAATTTGTATCGTGTGAAAAACTTTGGAAAATCGTGGAATCTTGAAAATACCGAAACCATAAAGGTTTTAATAGGCCTCTGTAATTGGAAAAAAGTTTCAGGCTTGAAAACTAGTGCAGAAAGTTGCAAAAAGGGTTTCCTCTTTAAAGGTCTCGGTAGTATTTCAAGATCTCGGTATAAGGTTTCAGTAACTTTTTGGTCCAAGGTTTCGGTATAAAAGAAAGGTCTCAGCAACATATACCGAAACCTTCTCCATAGTTTCGGTACTCCAAGGTTTCGGTAGTTTTCTCCATAGTTTCGGTTCTCCAAGGTTTCGGTACCACAGTTTCTATAACAAGGTTTCAGTACCAAGGTTTCTATACCAAAGGTTTCGGTACCAAGGTTTCTATACCAAGGTTTCGGTACCAAGGTTTCTATTACAAGGTTTCGGTACCAATGTTTCACAAGGTTCCAGTACCAAGGTTTCTATACCAAAGGTTTCGGTACCAAGGTTTCTGTACCAAGGTTTCTATACCAAAGGTTTCGGTACTAAGGTTTCAGTACCAAGGTTTCAGTACCCAAGGTTTCAGTACTCCAAGGTTTCAGTACCCAAGATTTCAGTATCCCCACTGTTTTTTCAAAATATTTGTTTCAGGTTACAAGTTTTTTTATTTTATTTTTATTTATTTATTTATTTTCATTTATTTTCATTTATTTTATATTATTAAAAATTAAAAAAAAATTTAATTAATTAAAAAAAAAACAATCATCTCCAAGTTTCCAATTCTAAGATCAATCTTTCAAAATCAATCATGGCAAACGAGGCTCTAATTTTGCGAACGGATATTCGTCCACCGGTTCTATATCGTGGAGAATACGATCAATGGAAGAGAAGGTTTCTAAGATTTCTTGCGCTGCATGATCTGGGCTCGTTGATGCTTAAATCTCTTGAAGAAGGTCCTGCAGATTATTTAACCATCATACCTGCCAAACCCGATAATGATCCACCAATTCCCGAACTTCGTGAACCACGAGGGCCTCAGACTGAACAGGAACGACTTATAGCCAAAGCTGACATCCAGTTAGAGAATTATCTCCTACAAGCCTTTCCCAACACCATTCTCAACAGTATTGACAGTCAAGAGACTGGCAAGGCCATGTGGGATGAAGTTGCTCACCAAATGCGAGGGTCTAAAAAGGGCGACAAAATGAAAAGGGAGAACATCAAGTCTGCTTTCTCTAAGTTCAAGGCACGAGACGGAGAAACTCTTGAAAGCACCTACAATCGTTTCTGCTCCGTTTTCAACGAATTGAAAAAGTGCAAAGTCAACACCTCACAGGATGACATCAATCATCGTTTTCTTGCTTCGCTTCGTCCTGAATGGAACTCCACTTGCCGCACAGTAAAGAGGACTCATGATCTGAATGATATCAATATCCATTTCTTATTTGAAAATCTGCAAGAATTTCAAGACGATGTTGATGATCATCTAGCTATAAGAAACAAGGTTGAGTCGTTATCTGCAAGTGGAACCATACTAGTGAATGATTCACTTGCCCTGATCACTGATAACAAAGGCAAATCTCCAGCCATGCCTATCTCCTACAAAGATCCTCAAATGGGTCAGTCAAGCCATGACCCTGACATTTCTTCAGACTCTGAAATGCTAAACCTCCGTGATCAACTAGCTCTTCTATCCAACAAGTTCAATCAGCGGTTCTTTAAGAAAATTACAAACAACAACTTGAGATATGAAACGGGGCCGCGTATGCGCAGGGAAGAGAGAACGGATCGTAGTTTAAGAGAAGAGAGAAACAATACCCGTGAACCCAGAAGAAATGAGTGTCGTGAGGAACCACGAGGGGATCACAAAGATGAATGGAAAATAGAGAGGGAAGAGAGGCGTGATAATCATCGAGATGACTATCGCAACCCTGATGAGGAACGAATTGAGAGGCTAGCTGGAGGAGACAAAAGGAACAGACCTGAAGAAAAGAATGTAAAATCTGGAAAGAGTCTTGTCTGTTACAAGTGTGGTGAATTGGGTCACTTTGCCAGAGAATGTGTTAAACCTTTCCAACGAAACGCTGACTACTATCATCGAAAACTGGTAATGATTGAAAGGAAAGAGGGTGGTCAAGCTCTAGTAGCAGAGGATGACTATTGGATGGACGATCAGAGTGATGATGAAAATGATGGAGCTAACGATGTCCCATGTTATGTGGCTGACATCTTCGGTCTCAACTCTGGTGATCAAGGGACAGACATGCAGGTGGTTCAAGAACAGCTCGTAGATTCCAGAGCTGAAAGAAGTGAAGGACGTGAGGAAAGATATGCTTCAGATGATGAACAGGTTGAAGTGACGTCCACCTCATCCTGTCTAATGACTAACGACAAAGACTTCATCTCATCTGATGGCGAGTCCAGTGAGGTACATTCTGAATTTGAATTCAAATTAATCAATGATTTCAAACTTCTCACCGAAAAATATCATTCTCTCGAACAGAAATTTTTGCTTGAAAAGGAAAAGTCTCACACTTTTGATAATCAGTTGCTCAAAGTAAAAAGTGAAAAATCAAATATTTAGATAGACATGGTCAAGATTAATGATATGAATTATTCTTTAATTGAAACTTCAAATAAAATTAAAGAAGAGAACAATTCATTGAAATCTCAGCTTTCTGAAGTGTCAAACAAATTTGAATCCATCTCATGTGAAAACTCTCAAAATGCACAAAAGTTCAAAATGATTTCCAACGAAAGAGTGGAGTTGTATGCAAAGATAAAATCCCTTGAGGATGAATTTCTGAAACGTGGTCAAACTGATCAGACCATCCACATGAATAAACCGAAAGAGACTCGTTTCTGTCATTCTAAGGAAGGTATTGGGTATGAAAGTCCCAAAATTCTTAACAAGGTATTAAACACTTTACCTACCTTGTATGATCACAATTACATGGGACATGGTTTCAAGGCAGTTTTCCATCGTTCAACAGAAGATGCCTTAAATGAGGAAGATTCCAAACGAAAACTTTGTGAAAACGAGCATACATCTTTTGGCTATGAGCGACTAAATGACAGTTATTCCACTAGAGAACCCACTCTATCGGACGAATACATACATAGTTACTCAAAGTCGGAAATGGATGCTAAACCTGTTGCATCAACATATCATTCTTACATTCCCACCTTCATTCTTCAAAATCAAATCACACATCTTGAAAAAGAAATTTTGAAAGGTGAGGAGAATAGTATTTGCAAAGGTTTTGAACAAACAGTATTGAATACCGTGTATCAAGGTTTTCACTCAGACTTACAATTTCAAATTTCCTCCTTTCACACCAACCTTCGGTAGAATTGGTAAATGACCAAAGAATTGTTTTTGAAAAAGAGAGAAAATTGTTCTTAATCAAAGAACAAAATTTTAAAATTCAACTCAAATCCAATGATGATGACCTGGCTTCATACCTATCTATCATCAAGGATTTGGAAAATGAAATCTCTCAACTGAAACAAATCAAACTCTCCACTCTCTCCAATAAATCAAAAGCAAAGGTTTTAACAGTGTCAGGTAAAATTACCAAAAACACCGCTTTACCAAATGTTGCAAAAGGCAAAGAAATATTGGAATTTCCTCCAAGAATTCTCAAAGGTGAGTGCTCAACAAATCTTAAAACCAAACTTTCAAAGGATACTAGACATTCTCCTACAAAGAATCACAAGTATTCCATGAAACTCACTCACTCAGGAATTTTTTCTCATTCTAAGAGTTCACATGTAACTGATTCAAAATTGTCTGATGTTACAGATCATCTGAACGATTCTCAAAGAGCAGTCAAGCAAGCTTCATTTTTCAAGAAGGCATTTGTGCCATTGCATGTCATTTCCGACAATTCTATTTCAAGAAGTAGATTAAATGTAGTAGGGAAAAACATGAATGTAAACCGACTTTCAAAACATTGTTCTGTAATGAAAAAACTTGTTGGTTCGTGTTTATCTACTTCATGTTCTTATGTTCCTATAAAGAAAAATTCAAAACTTGAAAAATGTCATGTAAAATCAAAGGAAATAAAACGCATCAAAGTCTGGACAAAGAAAAGGCCTGTTGAACAAACCAAATCTGAGGGCTCCAAACAACCCATAGTTGAAACAAAATCCAAAAGTCCAATATTCAAATGGGTCCAAAAGATTTCTGCATCCAATACTGACACTAATAAAAAATGGGTTCCTGCAAATATTTTGTTACATATAACTGGAATTCCATCCTGTGCTAACCTGAAAAAACCCATTCTTCAATGGGTTCCCGTAGTGTCTGATTGATCTTATGCAGAATGGTTCCTGTGCACTCAGTTCAGGACCCGCTTTTAACCGTACAAGTTTTCTGGACATGCCAGTTCAGAACACGGTTAGTGATAGACAGGAGTTGTATGTTGTTACTTATCTGATTTCAATGAAAGGTTAAAACAACATGGGTAATGGATTCGGGATGCTCTCGTCACATGACCGGTAGAGTTGAGTTATTGTCTAACTATGTCGAGGAACAGTGCGGCTCAGTTAGATTTGGGAATGACAATCATTTACCAATCGTTGGTCATGGAGATTTAGTTTCAGAAAATCTCATCATCCAACATGTGAACTATGTACCGGGATTGGGCCACAATCTCTTTAGCGTAGGACAGTTCTGTGATAAGGGTCTCGAGGTGAACTTTAAAGCCACAAAATGTAGTGTGAGAACTGATTCGGGAAATGAATTGTTGTCAGGATTCCGTAACTCAAACTTGTATACCATCGATCTGGCAAAACTCAAACTGATAGAAAGCATTTGCCTACTCTCCAAGGCTTCAACAAAAGACTCTTGGTTGTGGCACCGTCGCTTATCTCACCTCAACTTTGACAATATTATAAGCTGGTTTCAAAAAGTCTTGTCAGAGGTCTGCCAGTGCTCCGGTACGACAAAGATCATCATTGCGGAGCATGTGAAAAAGGAAAAATGAAAAGAGCAGCACATAAGCCCAAACCCGAACCCACATCCAAAAGGCCGTTAGAGCTCCTCCACATGGACTTATGTGGACCAATGAGGATCCAAAGTATCAACGGAAAGCGCTATGTGTTGGTTGTGGTGGATGACTATTCTCGATACATATATGTTCGATTCTTGCGAACCAAAGATGAGGCTCCTCAACATATCATTGATTTAATCAAACTTGTTGAGACAAAGTTGCAGTCAGCTGTCCAATTCATCAGAACAGATCAAGGCAGAAAATTCAATGTTCGGTTTCGTCTTTCGACCATCCCGTTTTGTTGTGGAGTCCTTGCAGCGGAATATTGATGATGAATGCCTTTTGATCTCAGGAAAGTTTCAGGAACCGAATTCTGTGCTTGCCTATTCAATGTTGCCAACATTTCTGTGGCCTGAAGCCGTTGCCACTGCTTGCTACACGCAGAATCGCTCAATAATCGACAAGCGTTTCAACAAAACTCCCTTTGAGCTAATTAACAAACGATTACCCTATATCAAATACTTTCGTGTTTTTGGTTGCAGGTGTTTTGTACTGAACGACAGGGAGAATCTCGTAAAATTCAGCGAGAAGGCCGATGAAGGAATTTTCATTGGATACTCCACATCATCAAAAGCTTATCGTGTCTACAACTTGCACTAGGACTGTGAATGAAAGCGTTAATGTATCATTTGATGAATTGGCTGAATCCAGTAATGAAGCTACAACTTCTAGGCCGCCAATTTCTCAATCTCAGAGTCCTTCAGCTTCTGCAACAACTAACGACTCATTAAATACTTTATTTGATCACTTTTATAATGATTATTTTGAGTCTGCTAATCCAAACGTTTCATCTTCTGTTCCTGCAGAACAAACTATGATAACATTGGATAACTTGGTGATAAATGCAACAACATCATCTGATTCAGTACCAACTGAAACATCTCCAATCATCGAATCTTCTCTTCAACAAGCATCAGAATCAGCTCAACAAGATTCAACAAATTCTGTTATTCCCGATCAAACCGATGACGAACCAGAATTTATTGAACCAGATACCATAATGCCATCTCTTGAAAGAATAGAACAATCAATCATCCAATCTGATGTTCCTCAAACTCAACCATCCAGTTCCCCTCTTCCACATTAAATCAAATGGACTCGTAGCCACCCCACTGACCAAATCATCGGTAACCCGTCCACTGGAATTCAAACGAGACGTGCTTCAGCCAATGAATGTCTGTTCTCATCATTTCTAAGCAATGCTGAACCTTCTCGTGTGGATGAAGCTTTAAAGGACCCAGACTGGATTGTTGTTATGCAAGAAGAATTGAATCAATTTGAACGACTGCAAGTATGGAGATTGGTGCCCAAACCAAAGAATCGAATCATTATTGGAACAAAATGTATCTTCAAAAATAAGCGAGATGAAAATGGGATAGTGACATGAAATAAAGCAAGACTGGTTGCTAAAGGATATCGTCAACAAGAAGGAATTGACTACGACGAAACTTTTGCTCCAGTTGCAAGACTCGAGGCCATCAGAATATTCTTGGCGTTTGCTGCATACAAAGATTTCAAAGTATATCAAATGGATGTCAAAACAGCATTCCTGAATGGAGTCCTCAACGAGGAGGTCTATGTTTCACAACCTGAAGGTTTTGTTGATGAACATAAACCTGATCATGTTATGTTTTAGACAAAGCTTTATATGGTCTAAAACAAGCTCCTCGTGCCTGGTATGATAGTTTATGTTATATTTTTAATTTATTTTTTATTTTACCCCATTTTTTTATTAATTTTAATTTTAATTTCAGTTTATTTTTCTATTTCTCTTTAAGTTTTATGTTTAGCTAAAAAAATTTTTCTCCTTTATTTTATTTTGTTGATACCTTTATTCTCTAATTCTTTTCTTTTCTTTTTTTCTTTTTTTATTTTCTTTTCTTTCTTTCATTTTTTTATATACTTATTTTCTAACTTATTTTTTTTCTTTCTCCTTATTTTTAAATTGTAGAATTGAGGTTTATTGTTATTTATTTACTTTTGTTTTGTTTTCATTTTTCTCTTGGGATAAAGTTAGTTTAAAACGCCCAAACTGTTTCAACTGCTATTATCTAACTCTTTATCCCTTGTCTATTTAACTGTCATTTTTATCTATTCTGTTTGATTAACCAATTGTTATTCTTTTCAACAGAATTCAAATGGCTGCTCAAGCATATCAGTTGTTAGACTCCGATCTTTGGGTCTCCCATTTAGCAAACAACTGGAAGTTAGACACTGAGTCTTTCTTCAAAGTCAAAAATGTTGTCTATGATATCATTCAGGGCCACTGGATCAACTATGCTTTGACTGCTGCTGAATCCGTTCCGAAAATCTATCTTCAGCAGTTCTGGCATTATTTGGAAATTATTACTCTTAATGGTGAGGATCTATTTCAAACCAAGATCGACAATCTGACTGTTACACTTTCCCTTCCCATGCTGCGTAATATCTTGCGGCTTCCCACTGCAAATGCAATCCAAGGCAAAATCGACTTTGATCCTGTGGTGGAAGTCGATACGTTATGTGCAGACATTCTTAGCATGGGGTATCATGGTCCTTTATCAAGAATCTCTCAATTCAAAACCAAAGGTCTTCAGGGTCTATGGTTCATCATCTGGAATATCCTGACCAAATGCATGACAAGGAAAACATCTGGCCATGACGCTGGAAGTGTGGCTACGCTACGAATGTTTCACTCTTTTGTATCTGATCGTCATTTTGACTACGGTAACTTCGTCTGGGAAGAAATCAGTGAATATATTCAAGATAAAGCTAATGACAAAAAGAAGAAAAGATACATTCCTTTCCAAAGATTTTTCCAACTCTTTGTCAGATATTTCATGGACACACATCCAAGGACGATTTTTCCAAGACTCAAGAATCCGATGTATCCCGTCTACTCCTTGAGATATCTGAAGCCACATCCCGTTCAACAAGGCATTATGATTCGTCCTCTCCCGCAAGAAATATTAGCGCATGCTGATCAATCGAGCACTAGAGTAAGAGAGTATCTAGGACTTAATTATCCAGCTATGGCTGCCCCAGCACCGGGACAGCCTTCCCAAGCTGGCAGGAGTGAGAGTTCTGTGAGTTCTGAGGGTGCAGGGGGAGATGATGGTTCTGATAGTTTTGAAAGTGCTGAGGGAGCCAGGGTGGAGGTCGTGAGAGTAGGAGTAGCTGAGGGAGCCGAGCTGAACGTAGAGAGAGTAGAGGTAGCTAAGGGAGTCGGGCTGGAAATAGATAGAGTAGAAGAAGTTGAGGGAGTTGGGCTTGAAGTAATGCCTGAAGAAGAAGCAGCTATTGCGCCGTCACAAATACAACAACTAGCTACAAAGCCAAGACGGGCCATCAGATCAAAGAAAGCTCACGACATTCCCGCACCGGGTCCATCCCCAAATATGGATTCCCAACCGGTGCACATAGCAAAAGAACGATCAAGTCCTACCGCTGAACATAGTCTTTTTGATATCCCAACTACTGAAGGGGCCGTAGAAGACTTAACTGCAGAAGAGATGATCTTTGAAACTGAGCGTGAGGCTATAATGGACTTTGTGTTTTCGAGTCTGAGTGACAATCAATCAGGGAGCGCCGAGAGGTTAGAGAGTGCGGAGGGTGAACCCCAACCAAGTCAAATCCGGGCAAGCCAATCTAAGGCCATTAGCCCAATGGCCGAATGCACAGCCCAACCTAGCCACTCACTGGTCTCTCAACAGACCAGTGTTTCAATTGCACACGGGGAAATTCCACATATGCCACCACTGTCTAATTTGGAGACAGGAGGTGTTGAAATCCGACGATCCCCGCCCCGGTCGTCACAGTCTTTGATGAGCACGCTTAGTCCAACACGTCGTTATACACACTTTAGGACACCTGCTGCATCATCTGATGTCTTTGTGACATCCGAACTTCCGGATCCGCTCACACCACAAGGGTGGCGGAAATGACGGAAGGAATTCCAGCCACAGCTAACGTTAAGCCAACTGTGACAGCTGGACACCCAGGTACTACACCTGAGGTGGAAACGGGGGATCTACGTGAACCCCGGGTTACACGAGCAGACGTGGATGCTCTAAAGGCATACCAGGAGGAGCAGTTTGGGACTATCCTTCGTCTTCTGAAGGGTAAGGATCCAGCGTCCTCCTCGGTGCCGCCACTAGGACAGGTTCCTCCTTCTCCCGTACCAGTCTAGAGTGATGATCTTGTCACGAAAGCCGACCTGAGAGCCTTCCGTGCAGAAATCTCCACTCTTATTAGTTCTCAGGTCGAGGCGGCTACAGTTTCACTGGTTCACCTATACTCATCGCTGGAATCAAAGTTTAAAGACCTTCAGTCCCAGTTATCAGTCCTGCAACAGAGTTTGGCTAGCCTGGAACAATCTTGCAGGCCCGCTGCCCAAGGACTTAAACGTCGTTATGATAACCCTGAGAATGAGGGTCCTCCTGAGGGGGAGAAAAGGCAGCGGGTATCTACACCTTCTGAGGCTGCCATAGTAAGTGAAAGGCCAATATCAGCTGTCATAAGGGAAGATCAGAGTTCAGAGGGTTTAGAAAAGGCCACAGAGTCTGATGCTCACAACATTCAAGATCTGTCTCGCGCTATGATAGTATTTGAGCCATCTGAATCGACTCAGAATCCCTCCGGTCATGAAATTATTGAAATATTCTCAGACGACTCTGACGATGATGATCTCCTGATTCCCAAAGAAGAAATTCCATCTGAAAACCCAGTTGAAACCACGACTTCTCCTATTCCATCTGTGAACCGTGCCACAACAGTCGATGCCTTTGAAGAAAGAATCGTCCGAACAAAACTTAAGTCAGGAAGGATTAGAGAAATCTTTGTTTCTTCAGAGGTAGGACAATCTTCTACAGCTCCAACCTTCACTAAAGAACAACTTGCTGAAAAATAAGCAGAATGGGTTGATGCATTGGTCGATGGGGGTCTTTTTGATTCAGAAAAGGAGAAATGGAGAGCCATGACAGTTGAAAAAGCCCATGAATACCTTTGCGTTTCTCGAGAGCCAACTGAACGTTCAAATCAGGCTGAGAGAAAGAGACATAAGAAGAGAGAGAAAGAATTACATCAAAAAGATGTATGATGAAAATCTTCTCTATCCATTCCTTGAACATCATTTGGACTTTATGTTCTCTAAGGAATCGGTTGGGAAGATTTCTAAAAGGTGGCTACTGAGGCTCGATGAACGTCCAAGATCAGAGCAAATGAAGTATGAAGTTGTGATGCTTCGTTATCCTCAAGAAATAGAAAGGGTCAGGTCAAATGTTCGAATTAAAAAGATCAAAGATATCTCATGCAACAAGATTTCCAAGATTTGGTCTCCATCCTTTACTGTTGTCCGAAAAAATGATGATGTCTCTATGTTTTGTGAGCCAGATCTGGATAATCTTGAGTTCGACGATCTTGAGTGGCTGTTCCTTCGTTTAAAAAAGGCAAGGCCAAGTAAGCCACGCATTTGTGCTATAATGGCGATTCTCCACTGTATGCGTCGCATCTCCGTGTCCATGATAGTCAAAGATTTCCAAATGGCAGTTGAAAACCTGAGTAGTCGTGTAGCTCCGGTAGCTCCTCGATATGAGTTTCCACAAATTCACAAACACCCTCAATTTAAGGTTCTTCTAAAGCCTGAACATGGAGTTGTGTTCTGCAACATCAAGAATGAAAAGTGCTTCATGAGATTCGAATAAATAGCTGCCTATTCAGATGGAACGTTGAGACTGATCAGAAGTGGCCTTCATGAGCATCTTGAACAAGACAATAGCTTGCCTTCTTCACTTCGTCTTCCTCTCGAAGAAAGCAATGAGATAAGGAGAGGTATTGAGCTGATTGACAACCGTTTAACTCTCCGAGAATACATAAGACGATTTGAGGTCTATCTTCAGCTGAGGCAAGACATGTGAAGTTTTTGAAGTGTTAGCTAGAATTGAAATTGGGGGAGAATTGTTAGACATATTTATTTCAACTTCTAGTTAATATCTTTAGTTTGTAATAATTTAACTTCTAGTTATTTGTTTATGTAATGTTTAAAGTTCAAGGACCTGTTATGTAATTTTCCCAAAGTCTCTTTGGTTATAAAAACCAAATGAGATGGAGGTTTTTGTTGTTGTTGAAGAAAGAAAATATTACAGTGATATATATTCTCTTAGAGCATTTCATCTTCTTCACCCCAATAGAGTATTTTCATTGATAAATCTGTTTGAGTGTTACTCTATATGCCATGGTTGTGTAACATCTGGGAAAACAAGCTTTCACCAATGATCGTGGAAGATAGATGGAGGAGAGCGAGAGTCCAAATCTTACTGTAATACTAATGATTGAAGTTTGTTCTCGCAATGTGTATTTGTTTACTGTTGCATCCTCCCTGCTACCCTCACTGTCTAAATATGCTTGATTTTTAATTCATTTGATTATGTGCAATTTGTTATGTAAATGAATGTATATGTTGTTTATCGGTAAGACGTATCATTTACACTGTCATTTACTTTTGCGGATGAAGGTAAAAGCTGAAATTTTGCCATAGACAAGGACCTCTGCCCTCGACTTTGTATGCAGGTAATCTATAGTGTTAAAAGTTGATGTCTTTTGTTTTACGCATGTCTGAATATGCTAGATTTTTGTTTCTTTTGATTATGTGCAATTTGTTATGTAAATGCATGTATATGTTGTTTATCGGTAAGACGTATTATTTACACTGTCATTTACTTTTGTGGATGAAGGTAAAAGCTGAAATCTTGCCAAAGACAAGGACCTCTAACCTTGACTTTGTATGCAGGTAATCTATAGTGTTAAAAGTTGATGTCTTTTGTTTTATGCAATGGAAAGAATAGGCAAAAAAAAAAAAGACAAAATAATGCACAGAAACAAAGCTTTAAGCAACTTTCATGGAGCAATGTATTCATCAGGAATAATATAATAGAAACTCTCGAACACACACATGCTTAGCACATTGTCATGTTAAATTACACGGGTTCGTGATTTCCAGTGAAGATTTTGGTTAGGGGTTTGGAGAAACCACCGGCTCTCTGAAGATTTCGTATTTGGAATTGGGAATTCTAATTTATCGTGAAAGAAAATTTTAATCGTTGCGACCGCATCTGAGTAACATTGTGGGGGCACTTGGTTTTATCTTAGCAATATATCCCTATAGGGCTATAGAATATATAGTTGTAAATCTTAATAGAAAATATATAAAAGAATTTGTGTAGTCATGGACATAGGTCATTTTTGGTCCCAACCATGTGTTCTTTTTTACGATTCACATTCTATGCGTCGTTTCAAAGTCGTTTTTGTTAAAGACACGTGAAATATGCTAGTTTGATTTTCACTTTTGAGTAAGATTGTTTGTAAACTCATGTATCGATATGAATTACATTTAAATTTATTTCTGCAATTTGAAATCATGTTTATAAACTCATGTGAAGCTCTACAGTTTGTTTATCTTTAGCACTCATGTCGTGTCTTGTTAAGCTCTGAAAGAAAATAAAATATAATGTTTAGATTCATGGATATCGAAAGAAATGTAAATCAAATGATTAAGCTCAATAAGAAATGCAATAAACAAAATCAATATCAAAATGATAAAACAATAAAATAAAATGTGAATTGAAACTACAGAATCTGAATTGACCTGAAAGTTAAGTCAAATTTATGTAAAGTCAAAGTAGGTCAAACTAGATAAAATTAAATTGAACAAGGTCAAACTAAGTCAACTTGAATCAAACTTTGTCAAATTAGGTCAATCCAAGTCAAATATAATCAAACAAGGTCAACTCCGGTCAAATAAAATCCTACCAAGTACCAACTTAAATAAAGTCAAATGAGATGATGTGACTTAAGTTGTCTTAGAAAATTCTTCAAATGGCTACATAATAATGAAAAGGTCTAAAGTTGGCTAATGTTGACTTGTCGAAATGGATCACTTGAAAACTTGTTAGGCCAAAACACAAAATATTTCGACCAAGTCAAGGTCGAAATCAACAATATGGAATAATTTGCTCACAAGAAAAAATTGGCCTGTGAGAAATGATAATTTTTTATTGATGTGAAAAATGTGAACAAGAATTTGGCTAGAAAATAAAAAAAAAATTAGCCAAATGATAGTTAGACTCAAAATCTATGGGGCAATCTTTGTGAAAATGTCTCTAGCATCAAAAGGAATGGGTTTAAGCTTTAAAGGTCGAGAAAAGTTCACATTTGGCTAACAATAATCAAGAATGGACTGGAACATAAGGACCAAAGGCTGATGATGCACATGGGTACAAGGACAATGATGTGGCAGTAATGCCAAATAGATTAACTAGGTGAATCAATAACTTAGCATTTACCTTGAGATTATCACATGGGTTTGCCAGCTTATTGAAGGTATATTGCGTACTTTCGTGCATGAAGAGGAGGTTTGTTGCAATAGTGGCTAGATGTCACCCTCTAATTGGCCCTGCCAGTGACGACATAATCGCATCAAAGAGTATAAGTAGAGGGCTTCACCTCCCTAACAAGGTATGTACTAAAGAACCATAAAATTGATCATTATACTTTCTCTCTCGAAATTGATCTCTGACTTAGGCATCGGAGTGACGTCACACGCCACCCGTGCTTCGTCCTTCACCTAGATTCTTCTTTGTTTTGTAGTGGTTCACTCAGACGGTCTCATTTTCATCTTTAGACTTCGGATCAAGGCACGAACAATTGGCACCATCCGTGGGACCGACAAGGTTCTACTCTAATTTTGTTTAAACACTTCAATCCAGCCTCTCTTAATGATGCTTGATTCTTCTGCCCCATCCAATCCCCTTCACTCACAATCAACAGTTATTGAAGATGTGAATTCGGGGATGGAGCTAAGGGGCTGTTTGGTAGAGAGATTTGAGGGTGAGAATTGAGTTTTCTCTTGTTTGGGAGAAATGCTCTAAATTTTTGGGCGGAGAATTGAATTCTCTGGGAATTGCTTGAAGGCTAAATATGGAGAAATGCAATTCTCTCCATTTTGTGAAGAAATGGTGAGAATTGGGTGCCTTGTGCTTGAGCCACCGTTTTTTTCTCTTTATTTCTCTGTTGATACCAAACAAGATACACAATTTCAATTCTCCACCCATTTTTCATTTCTCTGCAATTTCATTTCTCCCCAAATTCCAATTTCATTTCTCCATTTCGATACCCTACAATCATTAATGGCGGATCGCATCAGATAGTTAAGGTTAAGGATTGAAGGAGTAATTACTCGTCCGTTTTTGGATTTTGAAGAGGAAGATCTGCTACTTGAGGAAGTAGACATTCCAAGGGTCCAAACAGGAGTTCCTGCAAGTGCAACACTAAATGTTTTTACGCTCTCATCGATAGGTAACCTTGTTTCGTTTCACATCATGTTCCAAATTCTAATGTAGTGATCACCTCAACTCCCATGCCACAATCCATTCCCCGCGTCTCTGTTGGGGGAAGTCGAGTCGCTTTTGCCACGCCCTTAACTTTGCGGACTACTTATCCACAACACATCCCAAATCAAGTAGCCACCACACCTTTTGCCTATGATTCCCACTCAAACGGCCACATTTATCGGTCACCCTAGATTGAAGTCACCCTCTTGATGAGCCGTATTATGATGCCCATACTATCGGATTATTCAGAGAATTCTATGAGTCGAATAATCCGACAGTATGAACATGAAAGTTTGGCGCGTCGGGATGGTAGCTTCAATATTTGGAATGACTGATAACTAGGGTCGTTTGAGTGGGATTTATAGGCAAAGGGTGTGGTGGCTACTCGATTTGGAATGTGTTGTGGATACGTACTTTGGATAGTTAAGGGTGTGGAGAATGTGACCCGACTTCCCCCAACAGAGATGCGGGGAATGGATTGTGGCATGGGAGTTGAAGTGATCACTCCATTAGATCTCGGAACATGAAGTGAAGCAGATTGATTGGGAGCGAGGTTACCTATCGATGGGAGCGTAAGAGCATCTCGTGTTGCACTTGTAGTAACTCCTGTTTGGACCCTTGGGATGTCTAAAAAGGTACCCATTAAAGAAAGTATAATTATCAATTTTGGTTCTTTAGTGGACATCTTACTAGTGAGGTGAAACCCCCATGTCTTCATTGGCAGGTACAATGAGAGGGGGACATCTAGCCACCGTTGCAACTAACCTCCTCTTCATGCATGCAATCTGCAGGGGCGTAGCTATTCAAGCACTTAGGAGGGCCATGGCCTCCCCTAACATTTATGCAGCCATCTATTTTATATATATATATATATATATATATATATATATATATATATATATATATATATATATATATATATATATATATATATATATATATATAGGCTTAATGGTTGTATATTTTGGCCCACTCTAGGAGCCCAAGCAACCAAACAAATATGATGTTAATGCCCATAAAATAGCATAATGTCTACTTTTTTTCATTGAAAAAGATATTACGAACACGTTTAATTTAAATTCCATTTTAGACGATTTCATAGATGTAAAGGAACGCCTTACATGTGCAATTAAAACTTTCTAAGTGATGAATGGATGAATGTTGTATTTACCCATCTTTCGTTTTTGTCTTTTTTCATATTTAAATTTCTACTAGTTCATTTGGCCCACCCTATATTAAAATTCCTGGCTACGCCACTTTGAGCTAACAAACATATGTGATGACCTCATCGTAAATGCTAACTTATTTTTCCACATGGTTAATCCATTTGGCAATACTGCCACGCCATTATCCTTGTATCCATACGCATCATCATGCTAGGGCCAAGGGGCTCGAAACATGTTCATAAAGGTACCTTATGGACTCGAAGTATTCCTCTTGAGACTTGAGATCAGTCGAGTTCATCCTGTACAGTTGTGGTCGACTTGACCAACTCAAGTTTGAGTCAACGTGATGCAAAGTTTTAGTAGTTATGAGAGTTGCCAAGTATTGGACGTTGTGGACTCGATATGATATTCTTCATACTCGAGGTCCATCCTTGCTCACTCGAGCTTGTATGGTTCAGAGTCGAATTCGACTTGGTTTGATTGATCGAAGTGGATATGCAACGAAAATAGTTAAGTGTCAACACTTTGGACTCAAGATAGAACAACTGATTGACTCGAGCTCATGGCTAGAGGACTTGAAGTCACTCGAGCTCGTGTATGAAGTAGTCAAGCTCTACTCTATGTGACTCGACTTCATGCATGCAAATTCACACAAATAAATATTCCAAGTCTTTTGACGTAAAATCATCATCGGGTTTGACTAGAAACATCAACTACTTGACTTCCTTTGATCTTTAGAGCCTGAAATCAAAAGACACAAATATGTTAGGATATGACTAAGGTGTTATTTGTTTTTTAAAAGGTTAAACGTCTGAAGTCTGAAAACCACATCTGAATTTAAGTGATGATCTTAAGATCTGAAATCTGAAATTAAGAGGTGATCTCAAGATTGTTTGTTTTGTAATATGAAACACCAAAAAAATATTACTTTAAAATATTATATTTAATTAATTATATATTATAATTAATTAAATTATATAAATAAAATTAAATTATACGGAGTAATAATTATTATGATAAATATTTTTAATTAAAATTTACTAAACTTAAATTTTAATCAACACATCAAAAAAGATAACTGCAATTATTATAATTAATATGATAAATTGTTTTAGATTGTGTTTGTAAACTAAAAATAAAAAAGGAACCTCTTAATTTATTTTCAGACCTATTCCTCCCTCTTAAAATTAAGAGGTAAATTCAGATGTTAGAGTCTCTTAACTCTGAAACTAAACAAACAATCTAAATTTATTCTAGATCTGAAGTTTAGACATTAGACCATTTTAAGAGCATATTAATGAAAAACAAACGGGGCCTAACTCAAACAAATAGATCTAAGTCATAAAAATAACACATGAAATCATGAAATCATCTTATCAACACTTGAGAACAATGAATATGCGAATTAACATTCTGAATGCTACATTTATAAAAATTGATTCTCAAACCTTATAACAAATGAATCGCATCGCAGTTCCATTTTAACATGTGTACATGCACTTGATTTCTTAAAAAAATTGAACTAGATCAAAATAAAAAACTCATATGAGTACATGAATACCACAAAACTCAGATCCGACTGTTAGTGGATGATTTTTCCATCAATATTGGGACTTAGAATATGAAATTTTAGGACAACAAACTTGTGATATAGACGAACAATACACAAATTTCATAATTGGAGAAACACACAATTAGGTTATGTTTGGTAGAGATAATCGAAGAGAAAAGAAATTAGGATAAAATTAATGGTTTTTTAGATCATGAAATTTGAAAATACAGTATTCATATGATTTTTGTAATTCTCTTTTCCTAATTTTAACTTGGGTCAATTACTAAAAATAATAACAATTTATGGATTTTTTGGTCATTTATAGCAACATTATTTATTTTTAATTATTAATAACATCAACTTTTGTATTTTTTATATGAATAACATCAACTTTTGTATTTTTTTATATGAATAACATCAACTTTTGTATTTTGTATCCTAAATAGCATTAACTTTTGTATTTTTTTTTTATAATTTATGTAAGGTCTACCACTACGAGATCTATCTAGACGCGGAGCCGTCAACGAGTGCGGAATCCTCGTTAACGGGTAGACGGAAACAACTCTCAACTACGAAACACGGAGACTATCAGAGGCTAAACGAACGATCCTACGAACTGATTCTCTCCGAAAAAGGCACTAAAGCTGATGATAAACTCGAGATCGCTTATTGCTTAATCCCTCACGAATTCTGCAAAAAGTCTGATAATATCTCGAGTCTATCCCTAATTATAGACCCTGATTCGAGTCTGATGTGGGCCAAACTCGAATCTGGCCCAAGGCCCATTCCAGTTTGTCCATAAAGACACTCTCGAATCTGGTCTTCATTCGAATCTATGGCTACATTCGAATCTATCACAGATTCGAATGTCAACCCTTATATAATTCGAATCTAGCCAACTTGTGTATGAAACTTATGTTTATGCTTGAATTAATCTTTGATCTTTATGTTTGAACTTCTTGTAATATGTTACATCAAGTTCAAACACACAATCAATAACCGACAAACATAGATAAACATATATATCAAACACTTGTTAAACCACAATATTGAATATTACTTAAACCAAAATGTTAGATTGCTTAGACTGCTATCGTCACACAGGGTGTACCAACAGACTCCCCCTTGACGATAGTTTCTAATTATTTACATCAAGTTTAAGTACTAGATCTATATATACTACTACCTGCATATATACCAGCATCTATACAGACTCTGACAACTTTTTGGAACTTTTCGGCTTCAGATCTCCATCCTTCATGGAAGAAGATATGTTGACCATGAAGCTTTTTCAGATCTTCCTTTGACATATTCATCAGATGTAGAGGATCATATATTCTCAAAAGAACTTTGTCGTCTTGATCCTCCATGATGGCTTCAGCAGTTTCATTATCCAGGTACCACCACTTCATGTTGGACAAAATATCTTGAGGCATTTTCTTCATGGGCACCCTTCTTAAGCACTTGACAGGCTTATAAACCATTTTCACCCATGGTCGCCCTGTATGTTGATCTATCCTTAAAGGATCTTCAACTCTCTTTCCAGAGCTTGGTTTGAGTCTCTCAAACCTACCGGATCTCCCTTCACGTCTGATTATCTTCGCGATCACTTCAGCATAGGGATCATTTCCGATGTTGACTAACTCTTTCCATGCCAGCTCCTTCACCTCTACCTTTGGCAATGTATTGAACACTTTAAGCTTGCGCCTTAGGTATTGGAGCCCATCTCTCCTTTTTAGAATAAAGAGCTGCAGTTCTCTATCGAAGAACCAGCTAATAATGCCTCCCGAGAAGTTTTCTGCACCTGGATTTCTCATTGACTTCTTTATCTTCGGCTTAGTCTTCTTCTCTTCCTTTCTGAACCAAAGATTTAGCAATTCAGCTCTGCTCGGCTCTCTTTCAGCCTCTTCCATCACTGAATCATCTACCGAGGCCATTCTGATGTCATCAATATCTATCACATGCTGTTCAGTGTGCTCATATAAATCTGTGACAGGTTGAGATTGGATGATTACTTCGTTTACATTATCGTCCTCGTCCAATATAATCTCCTCATCAGATCTCCAATCGACCACATCTTCTGGTATAAACTCACCTTCTTCCAAGTCATCCACATCATCTTCAAAATCAAAATCTATCCCTAATGGCTCTTCATCAATATCCATCAATGCATCGATTATTTCACGCACTTGACTTTCCGAGACCTTTGATGAACTTGCCTCACCCATTTCTCCTCCTGCTTGACTGGGCTCCCCCTGAACTTGTGTAACCTGAGCAGTAGGAAAATCTACTGGCTCATTCTCATTTGGTGCATCGGGATCATTGCCTTCGTCATCTTCATCTCTACGCTGCTCCTCAGGATCCCTACAACTTGTCTCCCCCTGAGCTTTTAGATTTTTCATTAGCTGCTCAAGGAGGGACCGCATCGATCGGATCTCTGCTGATTGATCTGCAATAAAGGTTTTCAATTCAACGTTCTCTTCCTGGACTTGCTCCACTATCTTCTTTAAATCGGCATTCTCTCTATCCAGATTGGCATTATGAGACTGAATTTCTCCGATCGCCTTTGTTAGGCCTAAGATTTGGACATGCTGGAAGTCAACGTGAGCCTTAAGCTGTAGAAATTGTTGATTGTCGGTATATGATGATGATGTTGATGGAATGGACTATATAGGAGTTGGGCGGATTGGTGATGGAATATATGGTTCAGGTTGAGGTAGTGGTGGTGGTGGAGTGGTGGCCTGAGGTTCTTGAGGCTGAGATTGGGGGATTTATGGTTGGCCTGCAGATGCTGAAGAAGACCCTTGCATGAACCTGTGACGAATGGCCCGTTGCCGAGTCACTAAGGGGGCAATCTCCTCTTCTTCAAAATCTGATTCATCAGATTCCCTTATAACTCTCCTCCTCGAAGCTTCTTCATTAACTATCAACCTTGATCCATATGTTCCAATTTGAACAGTTGGTTCAGTTGATACCGACTCAGGAGCCTCAACCTCTAACTCCTCCATTTCCTCCGATTCTGTTGCAGATGATGACACAACATTAGCAGCCTGCTCTGGCTCATACTCTTCAACATCTCTTAACACATCTTCCTCTCCTTCTGGAGGCTCAAGTAGTTCACCTACTAAGGCGGCAGCTACATCTTCATTAGCATGGGGTCCAGACACCCATATTTCCTCCAATGTTTGGGCTATTTCTTCAGACTCTGGAATGGCACTAGAAGGCCCAGCTTCCTGTACTTCCGGCTGCTGATTCATAGAAGGCCTGGTCGCCTGAGTTTGACTCGCAGCTGTTCTTTGTCTACGCCTTTGAGCACGCGGTGGCTGTGGTTGTGGTTGTTGTTGTTGTTGTGGCTGTGGTTGTCTTTGTTGAAATTCAACTTCCCCTGCCCAGTTGGCAACATCTGGGGCTTCAAAATTTCTGTCCAAGATTGCTCCAAATAACGGACGCTCAACCGGAGCAGCTAATCTTCCTCTGTGTGAGGAACAATCAGCGAATATCCTTTTATCCATAACAGCAACGCTTTGAATGTCATTTGATGGCGGCAGATTTGGCAAGAAGTGCCTGATAAGCATCATGATGAACCGCGTATATAACAAGAACTGTTGATTTTCTGGAGCGGTTATTTGGTGAACAAATTCAGAGAAAAACATCTCCGAAAAGCTGTATGGTCGATTATATTACGACTATCCCAGACTGAATTTTCGCAACTATATAGTCAAACCCTGCTTTCTTTGGAGCAAAGCATACCATAAAAACATGAGCAAGAAATCTCCATTGCCCGATTAAGCCGCTCTTCATGTAGGACACCTTAGTCACATCGAGACTATATCCCATTCTCTGAAAGGCCACTTGCCTTATATTCAGAGGAAACTCTATCGGACCAGATTCTTCTTCTTGTGTGCCCAGCTGCAACACTTGACGCAGCATATCCGCCGAAAAGACCAGCGGTTGTCCAGCAATGCGAGTACGTAGCACTGTCGGTGTGACCGAGCAGTTTACCTGCAGATGATCGTAAAATTGACGAATGTAAGGTAAAACTAGCTGCACATTATGAGACAACGCAAAACCAATCCTAGATTCTACTAGGAAATCAAGCATTTGTCGGAATCCCTGCGCCTCAGGGAGATTATGATCAGGATGAAGCACCATATTGTGCTTAGGCACAAACGCTCGTACAGCCATTTCTGCACAATAAACAAACTATTAGATTCTTTAAAAATCAATAAACTTGTTTAAATTTAAATCTGTTTTATTTTGAACTTGTTTAAGTACAAAATCTAACACAATTAAATTTCCACAAGTTTAATAAAATTTAAATTAAATAATGCAAATAAAATAACAGATTCGAATAAGTCCCATTTCGAGTTTGATGACAGATTCGAAAGTCCTGGTCTTCTCGAATCTAATGACAGATTCGAGAAACCCCATGAACAGATTCGAACCGCCGACTATATTAAAAGACCAAATCTCTTGATTTTAACCTTTTTAGACTTAGAAAATTACATTCATTAGTCCTACTAGTTACTAATCACAGATATATGCCTTTAATTTGACTGTTTATCGGTCCAAACTTGGTAATTTTGTAAAAACCATATTTCGACCCTTAAACCTTCAAAAATCGATGATTTAGCCTAAAATGGTGTATAAAACTACATGAATCTTGTACAATCAAGTTGATTATACCTAGATACAGGAGTAGAATCGAACACTTTAGCTATAAACTCGATGGATTGTCGTATATATGAGAAACGGTAGACTCGAGAACAGATTCGAGATCGCCTATATAGATTCGAGATAGTAGATTCGAAAACAGTAAGAATTAAATGACTTCACTGTTGACCTATATATACTACCAACCTTCGAATCTAATGCCAGACTCGAATCTACTGACAGATTCGAAGCCTTCCACATTCGAGTCTGTCCTAAACTCGAAAACACCAAACACTTAGAAAAATTTCGAAAATCTTTGAAATAACTTCAACTTTTTCAACTTTTTTATACGGTATTGTGTAACCAGATAAACTATGCCAAATCATTTACCCTAAGCACAAGATATTTCACGCAATGTTTATTTTATCCAACTTTGAATGCACCCTCAGTAATTTTTTGACATTTTACCTAAGTAAAAATTAAGCTAAAATAAAATAAAATAAAATAAACTAAGGTAAAATAAAATAAAAATAAAATTTTGACCAAAAAATTTAATCTAGACTTAAGCTATACTTAAACAATTTACAACCTAAGCTAAATACTAAACAAAAATTTTTGACGAGTATAGTCTAAAAAAGGTTCAATCAGATAGCGATGTCTGATACTTACTTTCACTACTTAAACTTTCACACTTAGGAATTTTTGATTCCTCTGATTGTTTGTTGTGACATACCCATTTAGCCGATTGTTGGTATTTTACCCCTTTAAACACTCTATATTTTAGAATATCCCTTGGCATTTTTATTTATCAAGAAATTATCTTACGTGACTCAGACATAGACATACTTTTATGATCAAGGCACACAAACTAAGATTCTAACTTGTTGGTATTTGCAAACTTTCTTTAAAAGACAAACATCGGACACAGGTCTGTATTTTCATACAACAAAGTGTCTTAGTTTGACTTAAAGTTTATTTTTAAAGTTAGCAAGACAGCAGTGACAGGTCTGTACTAACGTACAACAAAGCGACATGTCTGCTAACCCGAATCTAAACAGAGGCAACAGGTCTGTACTTACGTACAACAAAGTTACATGTTTTCGACTCTCAATTTCATATGATTTAGCTATTCTTTCCATTTTCAGATGTATTTGATATTGCCATACATCCTCAGAAAGTTTGCATACCTCATTTAGACTCAAAGTTTGTATGTCTTGTACATAAAAATTAAGACCGATTGGTCATACATCTAAGTTAGTGACACGCTTGACTTTTTCTAGAATATTTTATTAGCCTTGAGATTCCCTATATGTATTATGCCTACCAACACATCAAACTAAATAAAGTATAACACTTAGAATTTAGTTGCATTATGTGTGAAAGCCTAAACACTTAGAGTTTGTAACGACTGTGCTAATTTTCGTCACTTTGAACCTATGTTTCTAAGACTTAACTCTTTTTTCTGATATTCTCTTTTTTTGTATTTTTGTAATTTTCTCTCTTTTTTTTCTTTTGTTTTTCATAAGAAAAAGCAATAAAATAAGATAACCTACTAACTTACTAAAAATAGAAACTTACTAAAAATAGAAACTTACTAAGAATAGAAACTTTCCTAAATTAGCAGACTACTTGTAAAGAAAGAAATACTACGACTCTAAAAGAAAATAAACTACTACTACTAAGGCCAAATTATTCTGGGTTGCGCATTCCATTCAGTTGAATTAAATACTCAAACCGTGACTTATCAAATGCTTTGGTAAATAGATCTGCATTATTATCTTCTGTTGCCACTTTTACCAATTTAATTAGGTTCTTTTCAGCACAATCACGAATAAAATGATGCCTTATGTCTATGTGCTTTGTTTTGTTGTGTTTAACTGGATTATTTGTTATAGCAATTGTAGATTGATTGTCTATCCTAATTGGAGTTTGAGTGTAAGCCAAACCGTAATCCCGCAATTGTTGTTGTATCCACAGAACCTGTGAGCAGCAACTACCAGCAGCAACGTACTCGGCCTCGCACATTGACACGGCTACCGATGTTTGTTTCTTGCATTGCCAGGATACCAATCTCCCTCCTAGGAACTGACAACCTCCAGTTGTTGATTTGCGCGTCAAGCTGCATCCTCCCTAGTCAGAATCTGTGAACGCCTCCAACTCTAGATGTCCCTCAGCGTGATACCAAAGTCCCAGCTTCGGTTTCGACTTGAGGTATCGTAGAATCCGCTTCACAGCTTTCATATGCATTTCCTTCGGATTCGCTTGAAACCTAGCACAAATACACACAGCAAACATAATGTCAGGTCTTGAAGCAGTTAAATACATAAGTGACCCAATCATGGCCCGATATAGAGTCAGATCCACATCGGTATCACTTTCAGTACCCGGTCCGAGATTATGATTCACTTGAATCGGCGTGCTGAAATGGGCAGTCAACTTTGTTCCTTCCATCCCGAAACGTTCTAATATGTCATAGACATACTTAGTCTGATGGATAAACATCCCTTCCTTATTCTGGTCAACTTGTAACCCCAAAAAGAAATTTAACTCCCCCATAGCACTCATCTCGAACTTAGACTTCATCACCTTCTCGAAATCTTTGCACATTTGTTCGTCTGATGATCCAAAGATGATATCATCGACGTACACTTGTACCAAGATAAAGTCTTCTCCCTTCCTCTTAACAAACAGAGTACTATCTATCCTACCCCTTTCAAAACTGTTCTCTAACATATGGTTGGATAGAGTCTCATACCACGCCCTAGGTGCCTGATGCAATCCGTATAGAGCCTTATCTAAGCAATATACTCTATCAGGATATTTTGGATCTGTAAATCCGGGCGGTTGTTCTACATACACCAACTCCTTCACTTTCCCATACAGGAAAGCACTCTTAACATCTAACTGATATACTTTAAAACCCTTGAAGGAGGCAAAAGCTAGAAACAACCTACTGGCTTCCAGCCTCGCTACTGGTGCAAAAACCTCGTTGTAATCGATTCCCTCCTCTTGGTTGAAACCCTTTACACCTAACCTTGCCTTGTTGCGCGTGACTATACCCCGATCGTCTCTTTTGCACTTAAAAACCCATTTGGTTCCTATGGCAAATTCCCCTCGAGGTAATGGAACTAACTCCCACACTTCTAGTTTCCTAAATTGCGAAAGTTCTTCCTGCATCGCTTCAACCCAGGAGTTATCCTTAAGTACCATTTGCACATTCTTAGGCTCTACTTGCGATATGAAACATGAATAGAGACATGTGTGATATGCCTCGGAGTCGTTTATCATCGACAACAACACAGTGTTGTTATTTACACTACTCCTAGTCTTCACACCCTTGTTAGGATTTCCTATGATACTTTCTAATGGATGGTTCTTGTTAATCCTAGAGGTCTCTATTTCATCAACCCTTAGATTATCTCCTAAGTTAGATCCTATTTCACCTAATGGGGGAACAGGCTCAGCTTCTACATTTTCCTCATCATGGACGTTTTCCTCAGAGTTGGAACTTGATGCTTGAGTCTGATTCTCAGTGGTAGGTGCTTCTTGATCAGCAACTTCTGGAGATCTATCTACAGTCGCAGTAGGCTCGGATGTAGATTCAAACGTAGTCCTCAGAAAGATATGGCCATCGTCGTTCAGATGCAACGTCGCCATGTCCTTTTCGATTGTACCTGCATTATCATCCAAAGGAATGTTAAATGACTCAAATAACTTATCATAGTCAAATATCCATTCCGGACCAGTTTGGGGTTCATGTGTATAACTTGTGACTTCAATATTATACACATTCTCCACAGTACCATTTGTTTTGTTAAACACCCGTTTGTTTGGTGAGTTCGGCACATAACCTAGGAAGTATCCTTCGTCAGCCTTTTCACCAAACTTCGGTTGATGTTTTGTTCGTAAAAGAGTGCATGGTACTCCAAACGGTTCGAATCCAGTTAAGTTAGGTGGCCGTTTATTCAAAACTTCATAGCATGTTTTGTTCAAAGATTTGACTGTAAGGACTCGGTTTAAAATATGGCACGCGGTATTCACTGCCTCCCCCCAAAACATGGTAGGAAGCTTTGAATCCGAAAGCATAGTCTTTGCAGCCTCAATCAATGTCCTATTTTTACGTTCGGCCACCCCATTCTGTTGAGGTTCATATGGTGCACTGAATTGATGCACTATGCCCTTTGATAGGCAATATACACCAATTACGGTGTTTTTGAATTCAGTCCCATTATCACTACGAATTCGTTTAACCCTTGTTCCGTAGGAATTCTCCACTTGGTCTAAGAACCCGATGAGCTTGGTAGGCGTCTCGTCCTTCGTACCTAAAAAGAAAACCCAAGAAAACCGTGAGTAATCGTCAGTGATAACTAAGCAGTACCAACTACATCCGATACTCCTTTTGTTGATTGGGCCGAAAAGGTCCATGTGCAACAAATCGAATGTTGAGGTTATGGAGTTCTGCATCTTGGACTTGTGTGTCTTCTTATGTTGTTTGCCCTTCATGCACGGTAGACACTTGTCCTCGAACTGAAAGCTCTTCATAGGCACACCCTGCACCAGTCCATTCTTCGTTATGTAGTTCATCTTTCTTAGGTGCAGGTGAGCCATGCGTCTGTGCCACAGTACTGATTTCGTTTCCGAAGCTTTGGATAATAGACAAATTGGCCCCATCGAAGTCTCCGGCTTGTTCATATCCAGCATGTACAAGTCGTTTTTCCTTGGCGCCCGCATCAACACCCATTCTTCAGGAATCTTGAATCCCGGCTTTAGCACTAACGCCTCAGTGTCAGTGAATAACACTGAATTCTTCTTATCATAGATTTGAGATACACTAATGAGATTGTGAACCAGTTTATCAACGTGATAAACTTGGTCCAACTTGATTGTCCCATTAGTGACCACTCCGGTACCCGTGATATTTCCACCTTTGTTACCAGCGAATGATACGAATCCCCTATTCCCTCCCTTGAAGTCTGTGAGTAGACTTCTTTCCCCTGTCATGTACCTGGAGCAACCACTGTCGACGAACCACTTGTTGTTTGGACCTGTAGTTATCTCCTGCACATGAAAGAAAAGAGGTTAGTTATCACGGGGAACCCAAGCCATAACTGACTTGGTAATACCATTCTCGTCCACATACGTGAAATCTTTCAAATACCCATCTCGCCTTTCGGGTGACTTGGGCCTTTGAACTGGGTTCTGTTGTGGTGCCGAGTGATTTAAGTTCACTCTTTGCCTTGGAGTAGGCATTTGTTGTGGAGCTCTAGAATAATTCCTATTATATGGCATTTCGGACTGTGATCCCTGAGCTCTTACCGGTGCATACTGTCTAACTGGAGTATGAGACCTAACTGGAGTGTGTGACCTGCTAGGTGTGGTGCTCCTATAGACTTGTTGTGGTGCTGACCTAGATTGATTAATGACACTATTCGGTGAATTTGTCCTAATCACTTCCTTGGGTCCAACCTTAACCGGTGTGTTTTTCACAACTTGTTTGGGTGCGGCCTGCACAGTTTTCTCGGTACTTTGAGAACTACTGTTGCTTGCCACACTGGTTGAGGGCTTAACAGGTGTTGGGTTCACTGTCTTAGGTGTAATATCGGCTTTCCTAAGTGGACAGTGAGAAGCAACATGCCCCTTCTCGTGACATCTGAAGCAAGACATCTTATCTATGGACTTTTTGTGTGTTCCCTTAGATCTAGGTGTCTCACTAGTGTCTATTTCCTTTGGTACATCTATGGCGACTGGCTCATCGACCTGATCAGCCCAAGCAATTTTCTGTTTTCCTGCAGGTGTTTCACTGGAGGAAGACACAAATTTGACTTTCTTAACCTTGACGGTTGAGTCAGCCACCTTAGGTGTATTTTCTACTATAGGCTCTGGTGTCGGTGTAGGTAGGTCCTCTAAGTCTACTGATTTGTCAGTGTTCTCCTGAGGCTGAGGCACATAGTTTTCATTGAAAGGTGGAGGAATTTCGTGAAATCCTAGACCTACGGGCTTTTTAGACTGTCTTTGGGCATCTAAAACTTTCCCTAGGTTTAGACTCGAATTCCTAAACTTCTCCAACTTGCTATTTGCCTCTGCTACCTTTACCTTGGTTTCAGCTAGCTCTATGTCCTTATCCTTAAGACTTTTGGTCAAGGCCTCTACGTGCTCATACATAAGCTCTATCCTAACACACTGCTCACTGAGTTTGTCTTTTAGAACTATTACGTCTTGAGCATCAGCCTTAAGCTTTTCTTTAAGATCTTGCTTGATATCGTTTAGGCTAGCGTTTTCAGTTTGTAAAGTTTCATTTTGAGCAGTTATGGTTTTATGTGAGTCTAAGACTAGATTTAACCTATCGTTAGAATTAACACATAACGCACATAATTCACGAAAGAGAGAATAAGTCAGACTAACCTTTGAGTTATCAGATTCCACGTTGGCCATCTGAGCAGCAAACTCCAGCACTGTCTGATCATTCGCCTTCTCTACCCACATCGGACTGCTGTCCCTTGTGCTCTGCTCGTCCCCATCACATCCAGTTTCTGTGACTTCAGCCATGAAGGCTCTAGCATTTGACTCAGGATGTGAACTCCAGTCATAGGTACCATCTAGCTGTCTGTCTGAAGTGACGTTGGATAGTAGACCCGCTAGATTGGCTTGACCAATTGATGAACTTGGAAGGTATCGTTGTTGGGACTGATTTTGGAACTGTCCCTGATGCTGACTCTGCCCTTGGTATGTTTCCACTTTCGGTCTCTGACACTCCCTGGCGAAGTGTCCCAGTCCTTGACAATTGTAGCATTTTACCTTGGACTTATCAAATCCTATCCCCTTGTTATTCATCTGCAGATTCCTCCCAGTTCTTTTAATGAATCTCTTAACCCTTTGGGTTACCATGGCCAGTTGCCATTTAAGATCCATTTCCTCAAAATCATCAGGGTCGACCTGATCGTAATCCTCGTCCCAAAGAGCAGGATCGTTAATTTTCCCTTGAACACAATTTCCGTATGCGGCCACAAAAGAAGCAAGCAGATTCAGATGTTCTTCCGCTGATTTTGCGCTCATGGGCATCTTTGAATAGCTCTGCGATGTCGATGCCTGTTGTACTTGAGGTTGCGGTTCTTCCGATCTTCCTAATCCTAAGAACGCGCGATTTAATGTGTCATCAGTCTCTGCTGGTGACGACGTTTCTCCCGTGAAAAACGCTGTAGCAGTCTTCGGTTCGGCTGTCACTGAAGATTTTGTTGTCTTTCCAAAATACATTGCTGGATTCTGGACTTGTTCGTAATCAGTCTCGGCCTTTAGTAACTCGAAGTGATATGCCCTCAACGTTCCCACAATGTCATCCAGAGATTGAGTATAGTACTTGTCCTCGTTTAGCTTGATCATTGCCACATACATAGCCCATTTGGCTGGCAAGGCATCAAGAAGCTTGTTGTTCTTGTCGGTGTCAGTAAACTCAATCCCGTGACTTTCAAGTTCCGTCAACAGATGATAGAATCGGGTGATGATATCATCCAGCTGTTCATCCTTTAACGCCTTGAAAATTGCGAACTGTTGTTTCAACAGCTCCGTACGCTTTCTACGAACCCTAGGATTTCCCTCACACCTCTTCTCTAGCGACTCCCAAAGTTCTTTTGACGTCTTTTGAGTCCTAAATGTGTGCAGAATATCCTGAGGCAACGCCATTCGGATTAGCAAGAAAGCTTTGTTTTCGGCTTCATACAATTTCTTATCATCCTCCTTCATCATTTGGTATGACAAGACTTTCTGACGGCCTTCAACTTCTGAAACTGGTGGAATGTACCCTTCGTCAATAAAAACCCACATGCGCATGTCATTAAAGCGCAATCAGTAAACCGATCTTTCCACCAGTAATAATCTTCGACCTTCATCAGCTTAGGCGGAGCGTTTGCCTTTCCGACCACGTGGTCCATTTCTAGGAATTTCTGAAGATTTGACATCTTTTCGAAAGTAATTGAATTTGAACTTAATTAATTTAATTCGAAACTAATGAGAATTAATTAGTTCGAATCTAGGTAGATTCGAATGTAATCAGATTCCAATTTATTTGGGATTAAATTCGATTAAGTGTTATTTTTCAATTAGATTCGAAATTATGTCAGATTCGAAAAGTCCCTAGATTCGAAGGTCAGACAAACTCGAAACTACAGCAGATTCGAAACCCCTATTCGAAACTAAACTAGACTCGAAATAAACTCGAAACTAAATAGACTCGAGATCCTATTCGAATGTAGCACAAACTCGAAATAGATTTGAAACCCTCTGTATTAGACTCGAAAGGAGCGGATTTTGGTTAGACTCGAGACTAAGTGTAACCCTAATTACCCCTATTAGATTCGAGCGCCGCAAACTCGAAAAACGGCTAACACTTTGATTTTTTAACGTTTTTCAGATTAAACCAGTATTTTTCCAAGGAAAAATAATGATTTCGATCAAAAACGTGAAAAACCACAAAGTGTTTCCCGGATTACTATTTGCTAAGCTCAATAACACGATTTTGAGAGAAAAACCGTCCAACTAGCGTCAAGAAACCTAGAATGTATCTAGATGAACACGAAGAACACCAAGAACACTCCGTAGGCTCTGATACCACTTGTAAGGTCTACCACTACGAGATCTATCTAGACGCGGAGCCGTCAACGAGTGCGGAATCCTCGTTAACGGGTAGACGGAAACAACTCTCAACTACGAAACACGAAGACTATCAGAGGCTGAACGAACGACACACGAACGATCCTACGAACTGATTCTCTCCGAAAAAGGCACTAAAGCTGATGATAAACTCGAGATCGCTTATTGCTTAATCCCTCACGAATTCTGAAAAAAGTCTGATAATATCTCGAGTCTATCCCTAATTATAGACCCTGATTCGAGTCTGATGTGGGCCAAACTCGAATCTGGCCCAAGGCCCATTCGAGTTTGTCCATAAAGACACTCTCGAATCTGGTCTTCATTCGAATCTATGGCTACATTCGAATCTATCACAGATTCGAATGTCGACCCTTATATAATTCGAATCTAGCCAACTTGTGTATGAAACTTATGTTTATGCTTGAATTAATCTTTGATCTTTATGTTTGAACTTCTTGTAATATGTTACATCAAGTTCAAACACACAATCAATAACCGACAAACATAGATAAACATATATATCAAACACTTGTTAAACCACAATATTGAATATTACTTAAACCAAAATGTTAGATTGCTTAGACTGCTATCGTCACACAGGGTGTACCAACAATTTATAGCAACACCTTTTTTAAGTTTTTTTATAAATGATAAAAAGGGCAAATTACCAAATATAGTAATAACTTTTGTGTTTTTTATCATTAATAGTAACATTATTTATTCTTTATCATTAATAACATTGACTTTTATATTTTTTATTGTTTATAGTAACAACTTTTTATTTTTCTATCAATAATAGTAATTGGTGACCTGCAAACCTGTTTAGCAGGTCACCATCTTTTCTGTTATCAAAAATAGTAGAAATTTTTATATTTTTATCAATAATAGTAACATATCAAATTAAAAACCTAATTTTTGTTATTTCATTAAGTTTTCTAAGAATTCATAAACACCAAAATAAACCCAGTTTATGTTTCAAATTTTATTGTGTAATTTTAAAAATTTTAGTTTTGAATTTTCTATTATTATTTATTTATTCAAGGTTTACTTAATTATATTATTACTAAATTTAGTAACTATTTTTTTTAATTTCATTAAATTTATTTATTTATAATTTTTATTTTTTTTTGTAACCTTATAAGTTTTTTATCATATATTCTGAATATATACAGTTAGATGATATTCGATTATTTATTCACAATTATATAAAATATGAACGAAAAAAATACTACGAATCATTCCAATTTTCACTTTTCCCAAACGAAAAAACTACGAACCATCCTTTCCTTAGTTTTTCCGAACAAAATAATACAAATCGTTTCATTTTTCATCCCAATCTAAATGAGCCATAGTTTTTTAATTTAAAAAACAAAATCAAAATGAGTCTCAGTATTTTTCATTAATAAAACTATAAACCACAATTAGTAATAGTTTTTCCATTCTGTAACAACCTAACTTTTAGCCAGTCATGTAACGCTTCAATTTTGAGATAATAATATAATTTTATTATATTATTTATGTTGCAATTATTAAATAAAATATGAAAATGAAGTAAGTAAATATGATTTTAAATTATATTTATGATAACATTATTGAGTAAAATAAAAGAGATGTAAAATACAAAAGTTAAATGGGTTAAATACACAAATGGATAAAATGAGATATATAAACTTAATAATGACCATTTAAAATCACAATTAAGTGATTTACTCTCTCTCTCTAAAGTATACGGCTACATCAAGATTTCATCAAAATATCCATAAATTGTGTATTAATTGGAGAATCAAGGCAAGGAGGAGTTACAATTAGCAACAATCAACAACAAACAACAAGAATTTGAGGTAACAATCGTTTAAATTTCGAAATATATGAAGTTTGGTTCGGTTTTGTGTATAACCGAAATCAAGAATTAAAGTTATGAATTTTTATGTTGCATGTGTAAAATTATGAAAGATTATGATGAATTGAAGTATATAAATGAAACAGAAACAAGAATTAGTAATCAGATTGTTCAAATAATGAAGAAATCGGAAATTTTGTTAAAAATAGTGTTCTTGACAAAAAATGATGAATTTTGGATGATCTTGACAAATTAATGATGTTATTAATAGGGAAATTAGTATAACAACACTCAAATAGTGATATTACATCAATATATTTCATTGCATGTTGATAAAAATGAAAGTTTGATAATTATTAATAAAATCCGTATGAAGAACACCAAGAACACCAAGAACAATTTCTGGAAAAGTAACAAGTATGGGATCCGAATTCGGAAGACCCGAATTCGGATGATGTCCCATTTCAGACCACGTAATTCGGATGAAATCCATTTCGGTCCCGTACTTCGGATAACAAATAAATATTTTGTTAAGTATTGGTCCGAACTCGGATGATCCGAGTTCGGATAGTATTAATTTCGGATAATGTACCGTTTCGGACGGAAGAAGGTCCGAACTCGGATGATCTTCGGATGGTATCAATTTCGGATGATGAACCGAATCCAGGCTTGGTCCGAATTAGGACAACCATTTCGGACTTGTCCGAATTCGGGTGCCAGATCCGGATATGTCCGAATCCGGATGGTCCGAATCCGGATGATCCGAAATTGATAACTTATTTTGATATATTGACAAAGAATAGAAAGATTCTGATAAGATTTAATAGATTGATGATAATATGATCAAAATATAAGATTTTGATATCAAAGACCAACGAATGAATCTTGAGCATAAATGATGAACACTGAATATATATTATTCAGATGATATAAGAACTAATAAATATCAGAAATGATATTAATAACAGATTGAGCAACGAGCAAAATGTCGAGCAACTGAAAGTCTGATATAAATCAGATAGTGGTTCTATCCACTACAGATTGTGAGCAACAGAGCCAGAGCCAGAAACTAAAAGAGCACAAATAGCCAGTAACTGTGAGTTGTAGATTTCACTTTAACTGCATATTATGTGAATTGAGACTTTTGTTGCATGATTCTGATTTATTGATATTCTGATCTTGAGCTTATTGAAATATTGTCATAGTATATTTACTATGATTTGTTGAGCTGAGTATTTCTTCTTCTAGATTCGATTCTTTGACGAGTCATTTGATTGTTAAGCTTAACACCATCACTATTGCTCAGTGTTGGGTTAATGTTAGGCTTATGATGTGCTGATTTACGTGATGAAAGCACAGAGGGTAGCTAGAGCTGAGCATTCCGATGATATCCATATAGAGCTTTTACTGGTAGCTAGCCCAGTACGTGGCTGATCCCCACTAATGATGCGTGTGTATGGATTTATCATCATCCGAGCATTCCTTATGAATTTGTCTAAAAGTCTCAAGAGCAACAACAGTTTTATAACTGGGAGCTGAGCAAATCCGCGCATCAAAAGAGCATTAATTGGCCAATGACCCTTCGAGATTGAGCTGTGCATGAGCCTAGTGCAGTGCATATAGAGCTGAGCCGTGCATGAGCCGAGTGCAGTGCATGTGCTTCCGCGTTCATAATTGCTTGTTAAATGTGAAATTCTACATTCTCACTAAGCAAATAAGCTTACCCCGTTGTTGCATTATATTTCAGGTAAAGGCAAAGGATTGGCTGGACCTAGTTCATAGGTCAGGACTCTGAAAGAGCTTGAAGGGCATTAGAAACCATTTCAATACTTTGGTATTGTCAGATGATAGAGCTTTGGGGTTCGGGTTTAGTTTATATTATTTGATTTGATGTAATAGTCTAGATATTTGTACCTTGCTACTTAAAATTCTGTCTCTGTTTGTAATTAATTTTATTTCCGCAAATTGTAAATTTTATCTTAGTTTCATGATTGATAATGCATTGCTACTGGGCCTTGACTTGAGACCTTTGAGAAATCAGAGGGTCTCACAGGATGGTATCAGAGCAATAGTTTGAGTGAATCATTGTATTACGTGTAATACATGATCTCAAACTTGTGCAATGCTATAATATCAATCATGATAGGATGGCTTGAACTAAGATAGGTTTCAGAGACTAGTAGGACGGGGCATGAAAGGGTACAATGTGCTAGGCTAATGATCTAAATGTTTAGTGATTTGAATTTCAGAGCTATGTCATGAGAAGGTGGACCATCAGGTGGCATGACCCCTGAGCAAGTCCTGGAAATGATGCAACAACTAATAACCCAGAATAATGAGCAACAAAACAAGTTTATGCTAGAACAAATTGAATCAATAAAGAAAACTGAAAAGAGAAATAAACATAAAAAAAAGCAAACTGAACAGTCATGCGAATCTGATTCTGATGATGAGCACGTCAATAAACGAGCTGTGCAGCCAAAAGGCTGTAGATTTAAAGACTTCAAAGCGAGTGGTGCTATGACGTTTGAAGGCACAGTAGATCCAATACAAGCGTTAGATTGGGTAAGTCATACTGAAGAGATCTTCAGTATCTCAGAATGTCTGGACAGCAATAGAGTTAAGTTTGCTACAGCCCTGTTCGTTGGAGCTGCTAGAGCCTGGTGGAAAACACAAAGGAGCATCTATGGTGAGGAAGCAATTATGACACTGGACTGGGAACAGTTCTTGGAGATGTTCAACGCCAAATACTGTCCAACAGACAAACAAGACGAACTCGAGATGCAGTTGATGCAATTGAAACAAGGAACTAAGACTGTTGATGAATACGAGCATGAGTTCTCGAGACTTTGCGGCTACTCGTCATATCAAGTAGCAACAGAAGAGCGTAAGATAAACCGATTCAGACTGGGTCTGAATCCAATATATAGAAGACAAATGAGCAGCATCAAGTTCACGACGTATCTCAGCATAGTGGAAGCAGCAAGGATGGTGGAGCGAGAATTCACAGATTCGAGTTGTGAACCCGTGATGATGGCTATAAGTCCTACATGTCCATCTCCACCTAAGAAACAGAAGTCTAGTAGATTCTTCGGTTCATCCAAGTCTAGTCAGCAGCAGTCACAAGCATCCTCTACACCTCAGAAGACTAGAGTTTATTCCATACAGTCAGGAGCACGACTGTGTAAACGTTGTAACAAATTTCATAGCGGACGCTGCAACCCTAGAGATGTGACCTGTTACACTTGTAACCAGATTGGACATGGAAGCGATGAGTGCCCAGAAAGAAACGACGTATGCTACAACTGTGGTGAGCGTGGACATTATGCCAAACATTGCCCAAATGCACGTGTGCTTACTAATCAGGAACAACCAGTTGGCAGAGCAATCCAACAAAGTACTACAATGATACCTACAGCAAAGGCGCGAGCTTTCCATATAACTGCTGAGGATGCAGAGGAGACACCAGAGACGCCAAAAGACCACAATGGTAACTAATACTAAGTTTTTCTTATATGCTAAAATGATTTAATTCCGTTACCATATGAATTCCAATTCCAACATAATTAGTGAGTTAACTGTACAACCCTGTCATCGATAGTGAATAATGCGGATGACATATGGGTCGAATCAGTTGAAATTACGATATAAATACATTTCCAATAAGAAATAATACCTATAGACAACATAGGTATTGTAATCTGAATAGTGTATGATTCAAAATCGAGAGAAATTGAAATATAATCCAAAACACAAGCTACTTCGTAAATCCTTGTAATCTGAAAGATTACAGCGTGTCTCATAATGAGACAGAGGTAGAAGTAGTTGATCCAATAAATATTAATGAGAAAAGTAATTGAATCAAATTGACAAACGCCCGAGGACAACTTGAGTGAGAATCAAAGAAGTCAGAGGCACAAAGCGAGAGTGATAAAGAAATAGATTGAGATATTCGTGAAATCAAGCGATTGGTCATAAATGACCAATGAAATGCTCATATATGTCAAAATAAATGAAGTGATGGATTCTCATTATGTCGATGCGAGACTAGTGAGATATCTAAAATGGAATTCTTATTCCATCTAAATGCAAATAAAATGAAAAGCTTCCGTCAAAATAGTAAAGTAATTCAAAATCAGAAATTCACCAATGAAGATTCAAACCTAAGTCTATACCTATAATTAAACAGAATTAAAGATTATTGTTTTGTCAAAGCCTCTTGACCGAATTACACAGTAAATTAATAGAGGAAGGCGATGGCAATAAAGTAGAAGATGATGTAAATGGTCGTGGAGACGGTTTCGGAACTCTGGTAACTCGCGATCTGACTTCAATAACAGATGCTGCCGTTATATTTAGCGAATCACACCGAGAAAGCCTAAGAAAATTGTCGATTTCTATCAACTTGTTCCTTGGAATTCGATTCTGTATCGCAATTGTTTACCATGTCGTTAAATGTTCTTATTTGCTGAAAGATTTGAAGCGTATGATCTCTTCAAGTTCTTGATCATATTCGAATTGCCTGAAATATCTCTTAACTGCTAAAACCATTGCGAAGAAGACATGAACGATTGTAACTCCAAACTTTGAATTCTCTGTTCGAACTCTTGTTTGGTTCAGCGAGTTTTAAAATGCAGCATTTCAATATTGCGCCTCAATCTTATTCTCGGCTTCTAACACTCGATCATCTTGGAGGATTTTGCTTCTCGAGAGACTGCTTACATAAAAAGATTTAGCGGATATGGCAGCGCAATTTGAGACCAACGTAGGTGAGATGGATTCGTTACATGAAGACTTGGCTCCGGATATTGCGCCGGAAGATTTATTCCATTTGTTGTCAGAGCAAAGAAAATCATAAGTCTGCATAGCAAGTCAGCACAATTCAGAAAAAAAAAAAAAATCAGCTAAGCGATTGATGAGTGAAACATCATCAATGAAAGAAGCATAAAGTACAGATATCAGACTCCCGAAAAGCTCTATAATTAAATTCAAGAGCAAATGAAAAAGAGATATGAATCCACTAATATATAGAGATATTAGCTGAATGGAATGAGATATAAAGTTAAATCTCCAAAATCCATAAAGTGAATATATAAATGAAAATTTTGCAATAATACAGATGAAAGATTTAAAAAGCCATAATTGGCTCAAGAGCAAAAGAAAGAAATATATGAGCTAACTCATGTATTGAGTTATTATGTGGATTGATTATGGCGAAAAGCATAAAGCTCATATAATACGAGTATGAATAATAATTCAAAATTCCTAAAATGATCAAGCAAGTGAAATAATGAATCAAATATGAAACTCTGAAGAGAAATTTGAGTTTCCTGTGCTTGAGAATCTCAAAGAAATGAAATACAGTTGGTGCTCGTTCAGTGGAAACACCACAAGGGTTCGTATCAGTTTTGGGAATCAAGATATCATAAAAGCTATCTGTCCAAATCTGTTCGAACATAGCTAACTTCGGGGACGAAGTTTGTGCGTGGTGGAGCCCATTCTGTAACAACCTAACTTTTAGCCAGTCATGTAATGCTTCAATTTTGAGATAATAATATAATTTTATTATATTATTTATGTTGCAATTATTAAATAAAATATGAAAATGAAGTAAGTAAATATGATTTTAAATTATATTTATGATAACATTATTGAGTAAAATAAAAGAGATGTAAAATACAAAAGTTAAATGGGTTAAATACACAAATGGATAAAATGAGATATATAAACTTAATAATGACCATTTAAAATCACAATTAAGTGATTTACTCTCTCTCTCTAATCTCTCTCTAAAGTATACGGCTACATCAAGATTTCATCAAAATATCCATAAATTGTGTATTAATTGGAGAATCAAGGCAAGGAGGAGTTACAATTAGCAACAATCAACAACAAACAACAAGAATTTGAGGTAACAATCGTTTAAATTTCGAAATATATGAAGTTTGGTTCGGTTTTGTGTATAACCGAAATCAAGAATCAAAGTTATGAATTTTTATGTTGCATGTGTAAAATTATGAAAGATTATGATGAATTGAAGTATATAAATGAAACAGAAACAAGAATTAGTAATCAGATTGTTCAAATAATGAAGAAATCGGAAATTTTGTTAAAAATAGTGTTCTTGACAAAAAATGATGAATTTTGGATGATCTTGACAAATTAATGATGTTATTAATAGGGAAATTAGTATAAAAACACTCAAATTGTGATATTACATCAATATATTTCATTGCATGTTGATAAAAATGAAAGTTTGATAATTATTAATAAAATCCGTATGAAGAACACCAAGAACACCAAGAACAATTTCTGGAAAAGTAACAAGTGTGGGATCCGAATTCGGAAGACCCGAATTCGGATGATGTCCCATTTCGGACCACGTAATTCGGATGAAATCCATTTCGGTCCCGTACTTCGGATAACAAATAAATATTTTGTTAAGTATTGGTCCGAACTCGGATGATCCGAGTTCGGATAGTATTAATTTCGGATAATGTACCGTTTCGGACGGAAGAAGGTCCGAACTCGGATGATCTTCGGATGGTATCAATTTCGGATGATGAACCGAATCCAGGCTTGGTCCGAATTAGGACAACCATTTTGGACTTGTCCGAATTCGGGTGCCAGATCCGGATATGTCCGAATCCGGATGGTCCGAATCCGGATGATCCGAAATTGATAACTTATTTTGATATTTTGACAAAGAATAGAAAGATTCTGATAAGATTTAAGAGATTGATGATAATATGATCAAAATATAAGATTTTGATATCAAAGACCAACGAATGAATCTTGAGCATAAATGATGAACACTGAATATATATTATTCAGATGATATAAGAACTAATAAATATCAGAAATGATATTAATAACAGATTGAGCAACGAGCAAAATGTCGAGCAACTGAAAGTCTGATATAAATCAGATAGTGGTTCTATCCACTACAGATTGTGAGCAACAGAGCCAGAGCCAGAAACTAAAAGAGCACAAATAGCCAGTAACTGTGAGTTGTAGATTTCACTTTAACTGCATATTATGTGAATTGAGACTTTTGTTGCATGATTCTGATTTATTGATATTCTGATCTTGAGCTTATTGAAATATTGTCATAGTATATTTACTATGATTTGTTGAGCTGAGTATTTCTTCTTCTAGATTCGATTCTGTGACGAGTCATTTGATTGTTAAGCTTAACACCATCACTATTGCTCAGTGTTGGGTTAATGTTAGGCTTATGATGTGCTGATTTACGTGATGAAAGCACAGAGGGTAGCTAGAGCTGAGCATTCCGATGATATCCATATAGAGCTTTTACTGGTAGCTAGCCCAGTACGTGGTTGATCCCCACTAATGATGCGTGTGTATGGATTTATCATCATCCGAGCATTCCTTATGAATTTGTCTAAAAGTCTCAAGAGCAACAACAGTTTTATAACTGGGAGCTGAGCAAATCCGCGCATCAAAAGAGCATTAATTGGCCAATGACCCTTCGAGATTGAGCTGTGCATGAGCCTAGTGCAGTGCATATAGAGCTGAGCCGTGCATGAGCCGAGTGCAGTGCATGTGCTTCCGCATTCATAATTGCATGTTAAATGTGAAATTCTACATTCTCACTAAGCAAATAAGCTTACCCCGTTGTTGCATTATATTTCAGGTAAAGGCAAAGGATTGGCTGGACCTAGTTCATAGGTCAGGACTCTGAAAGAGCTTGAAGGGCATTAGAAACCATTTCAATACTTTGGTATTGTCAGATGATAGAGCTTTGGGGTTCGGGTTTAGTTTATATTATGTGATTTGATGTAATAGTCTAGATATTTGTACCTTGCTACTTAAAATTCTGTCTCTGTTTGTAATTAATTTTATTTCCGCAAATTGTAAATTTTATCTTAGTTTCATGATTGATAATGCGTTGCTACTGGGCCTTGACTTGAGACCTTTGAGAAATCAGAGGGTCTCACACATTCCAAGAAAAACTAGTAAAATTAATGGGTCTGTTAGAAGTATTATTTCGACCATGTGGGTTAATTTTGTAATAAGTTGTACTTATTACATTTCTATGTAATTGTCTTTTATTTCAATGTAATTTTTTTTTTAGATAGATTGTTAAGGGGTAGTTTGTGTAAACTCCTCAAACTTATGTTATATTGTATTCCCTTTATCAATCAGCACTTTAATGTTTCTTTATCAAAACCCAATAAGAATCAAGCTCAATAATTAGGAAATGATGAAGAAAGACAATATGAATATTGAGAGAAGATTTGCAAATGGCGGCTGCAGTAAAGTATGAATATTCAACCGTGTGTCTTGTTTACAAACCCTAGGAGCTATTTCTAGGCTCCTTTAATTATCTATGGGACATTGACACAAATGGCCCCTAGACTTTTACATAGAAATAACTTACAAGGAAATAAATACAAGACTAAATAATAACAAAATAATTATTACAAGATAAGTCCACATGATCGAAATTAGATGTCTAACAACTTAAAACCTAGGTATAAAAGCACATGTGTATAGGGTTTTGTAAGCATCTTATCACTTTACAATATTCAAAGCACTTTGGCAGTTGAAACCTTTTACATTGTCATTCATTGAGTAGTATATTCTCTTTGTTCTTGTAGGATTCAGTTTTATTATCATTGACAATTCATTATGAGTGTTTATTATATTATTGGGACCACAACTAAAGGGTCACAATACCTTTTCATTCGTAGTATTTTTATTCGAAATTTAAAAACTACAAATTGTTCGGCTTTTTAAGAACTTAAAAACTACAAATTATTCGGGTTTGTAGTTTTTCCGAATGAATAATATTGCAACCCGTTTTGAATTTTAGTTTTTCAAATACAAAAATACAACTCATTTAGATTGAAAAACCAGAATGGTTCATATTTTTTTGTTTGGAAAAGCTAAAAAATAATATGGTTTGTATTTATTTCTTTGGAATTAAAACACTACAAATTATTCAGTTTTTTAATCTATACAAATGAAAAGTAGTACGATCCATTCAAATTTTTAGGTTTCTTGAATGACAAAAATTATAACCCAATCATTTTTTAGATTTTTTTAAAGAAAAATAAGGGAAAATTATACAAAAAACCAACGCACTTTTGATATTTATATATTAAGTTTCTGTACCAAAAACGTTTTCATAAAAGTCCTTCAACTTGAAATTTTTATAAATTATGTTGTTTTGTGGGATTTTTTAAAGATTTTTCAGATATTTTTCATAAAGTTTCGTTAAGTTAAAAGACTTTTATGATAACATTTTATGTGCAGTGATTTTCACGAAAACGTTTGTAAGTTGAGGGACTTTCATGGAAACATTTTTATGCAATGACTTATTCGAAAAATAGTACGTTGAGTTTTACATGATTTTTGATTTTTGCAAACGAAAAAATTACAACCCATTCATTTTTTGTTTTTTACCAACAAAAAAACTATTGTGAATTCAACTTTCATGCAATTCATTCACATCTAACAACAATTATATGAACAATTATCATAAACACATAAAACCGAATGCTTTGATTAAGAGATGAAAGAATATTACATTGAGTTCATGGCTTTCTTGCAAAGCACTCCTCTTCTCTCTATCAACTTGAAACCGTATGTGTGTATGTGTAATCTGAGATCCCTAGCAGCTCCTACAAACGAAACCATACACTTCTATTTATACACAATACACAAGTATTGTGTATTTACACATATAACCCCTAATCTATTGAGTATTTACAATTATATACAATATAATTGTTTCATCTCTATTGTTTATTCCCAACATTCTTCCCCTTACAGATGAACACAATTATTAAAAGTAATATTCATTTCAGCTCTACATATTGTCCCTAACAATCTCCCCCTTAGAGATGAAATCAATTTTCTGATAAAAGATCATTTCAGGGACTTTTTCGTGAATATTCTTCTTTTCTCTGATCTCTGAATCTTCTTCTTTTCTTTATTTGTCTCTCTGATCTTCACATTTCTTCTTCTCTGATCTTCTCTTTTCATGTCTTTTCTTGTAAGTACACTCCCCCTTGAATCATGAATAGCTTTTTAATTCTCTCCCTTGATCAATTCTTTTGATATGATGTAGCAATTGTCTTCAGTTGACTTCAATCTACTCAACTGTTGTCTCTGAACTTTAGCATTTATTATTATTTTTTTAACACATAGAACCGAATGCTTTGATTAAGAGATGAAAGAATATTACATTGAGTTCATGGCTTTCTTTCAAAGCACTCCTCTTCTCTCTATCAACTTGAAACCGTATGTGTGTATGTGTAATCTGAGATCCCTAGCAGCTCCTACAAACGAAACAATACACTTCTATTTATACACAATACACAAGTGTTGTGTATTTACACATATAACCCCTAATCTATTGAGTATTTACAATTATATACAATATAATTGTTTCATCTCTATTGTTTATTCCCAACATTCTCCCACTTACAGATGAACACAATTATTAAAAGTAATATTCATTTCAGCTCTACAAATATTGTCCCTAACAATCTCCCCCTTATAGATGAAATCAATTTTCTGATAAAAGATCATTTCAGGGACTTTTTCGTGAATATTCTTCTTTTCTCTGATCTCTGAATCTTCTTCTTTTTTTTATTTGTCTCTCTCTGATCTTCACATTTCTTCTTCTCTGATCTTCTCTTTTCTTGTAAGTACACTCCCCCTTGAATCATGAATAGCTTTTTAATTCTCTCCCTTGATCAATTCTTTTGATATGATGTAGCAATTGTCTTCAGTTGACTTCAATCTACTCAACTGTTGTCTCTGAACTTTGGCATTTATTATTTTTTTTAACACATAGAACTGAATGCTTTGATTAAGAGATGAAAGAATATTACATTGAGTTCATGGCTTTCTTGCAAAGCACTCCTCTTCTCTCTATCAACTTGTAACCGTATGTGTGTATGTGTAATCTGAGATCCCTAGCAGCTTCTACAAACGAAACCATACACTTCTATTTATACACAATACACAAGTATTGTGTATTTACACATATAACCCCTAATCTACTGAGTATTTACAATTATATACAATATAATTGTTTCATCTCTATTGTTTATTTCCAACATTCTCCCCCTTAGAGATGAACACAATTATTAAAAGTAATATTCATTTCAGCTCTACAAATATTGTCCCTAATAATCTCCCCCTTAGAGATGAATAATTGTGGTTTATAGTTTTTCTGAATAAAAGATATTGCAACCTATTTTGTTTTTAGTTTTTAAATAAAAAATCTACAACTCATTTAGATCGAAAAAACTAAAGATCAAATTGGTTCATATTATTTTGTTCAAAAAAAAACTAAAAAGATAATGGTTCATAGTTTTTTCGCTTGGAAAAAGTGAATATTGAAATGGTTTCTAGTTTTTTTTCGTTCATATTATATATAATTGTGAATAATAATCAAATATTATCAAATCGTAAATAAATATTCAGAATATATAATATTTATAAGGTTATGAATAAAAATTGTAAATAAATAAATTTAATGACATTAAAAAAATTAGTCACTAAAGATAGTAATAATATAATTAAACAAATTTTAAATAAATAAATAACAAATGAAATTTAAAACTAAATTTTTATAATAAAGTTTCACAACAAAATATGAAACATAAATTGGGTTTATTTTGGTGTTTATGAAATCTTTGAAAAACTTAAAAAAATGGGGGTTTAATTTGATATGCTACTGTTATTGAAAACAATATGAAAGATTGTTAAACAGGTTTGCAGGTCACCAATTATTATTATTGATAGAAAAATAAAAAAGTTGTTACTATAAACGATAAAAAATATAAAAGTCAATGTTATTAATGATAAAAATAAATAATGTTACTTTTAATGATAAATATGCTTACTATTTTTGGTTATTTGCCCATGATAAAAATATAAAAGTTGATACTATTAATGATAAAAAATAAATAATATTTCTATAAATGCTAAAAATGCATAAAGTTGTTTCTATTTTTGGTAATTGACCCTTTTAACTTCTATTTAATTCACCATCATTACTAGGGATTTGAAATAATTGAATTTTAACCTATACATTGATATAACTAGAGAATTTATAAATAATTTATATATACAACTCAAGTCTCTTAACTAATAAATTGTTTTCATTTCATTTCTCTTCGATTCCTTCTATCAAACACAACCATAGTTCTCAGTTTTGTTTCGAACAAAATCTCAGATCAGCAACTTTAAATCTCGATTTCTCTAGTGTGTTTGGAATGAGGGTTTGAAATTTTTAATAAATATTCAAGAGGTAAACCTTACGTTGCGTTCTCGAAATTAAAAGGTAAGGAATAAAAGAGAAAAATTAAGGAAAGATAGAAGGAAAATAAATGAAGAAAAATATAATTTTTTTCGTGTGTTCTCAACCAGGAAAGAAAGAAAAGTGAAGAATAAAGTTTTTTAGTTCTTGAATATGAGGGGGAAAAATATGTATATTACTCTTATGCCCTTATAATGTTTTGCAAATTATTTTCCGAAAGCGTATTTTGTTTGAAAATAACAAAATACTTTCTTTCCTTTTTTCATTTTTGGAAGGAAAGATTTATAAGCAAAAGAATTTGTTCCCTTCTTTTTCATTTTTTTGATATTCTTAAAAATGTATAGAGAACACATCTTTTTTTTCATTTCACTCGCTTTCTCTTTCTTTCAACCCTTTAATTAATTTCGAGAACACAACAATAGGGGCGTTTGGCTCGTGGAATGAAATTTAAATGAATTGAAATTTAATTTATATTATATGCTAGTTAATTGGTTAAGATATGGAATGGTGTATGAGCTTAGCTAAGTGTATGAGTTGTGGGAATGTTAGAATTCTAAATTATTAATAAACAGTTTGGAATGATAAATTGTTTCAACCATTTTTGTTTATTGGTTTTGTAATTCAACTTCCAAAATACATTATAAAATTTTTTTAATTCCTTCAAAATCATTTAATGAGCCAAATGCTCCTTTAGACTTGTTCAAAAGTCAAGCCTCTTAATTCCAAACAAATCAAAAGACCCAAATTCTTGATCTCAAGAACACAAATCGAAAATCATAAAATCGACATATCGACTGCTCTCTGATAATGATGAATTAAGACTTGAAGTTATTACAGTAGTTTCCTTTCATCATCATGAAAAACATATTCAAAAATCAGATCAAACGCACGTCGTATAATTTTTTGGCGATTATCTGAAGTTTCACCCCAATTTCATGATATTTTTTTTGCAATAAAATCGATTTCAATTGGCACTTCTCTCCTACTAAATACAACTTTGAACCTATTCCTTCCACCTCTACCATTCTATTACAAGTACAGAATCTTGGCTATGATGAACCCCTTAATAAACCCTATGATTTCGATATGAAGAGATTCCAGTCACACTTGCTCTCGACATTATTAATATATGCTTCACCGGGTAGCAATCTGGCCACGATTCTGCAAGTATCCATGTTCTATCAATGTTTACAACCTTCTCATATAACGGACACTTCGACTATGCACAATTCATCTTCAGTTCATCTGGTCGTCATTAAGAAGGGCACAAAGAAAGAAAGGAAGTTCATTCCATTCCAGAGATTTCTACAACTGATAATTCTATATGCAATGGACTCTCACGATGATATACAAGAGAGGATAGAGGCTGATGTATATAAAATGGTGGCTCTGTCCAATTTCAAATTGCCAAAGGAACTTCTGAGAGTTCCAGTCATGGATATCCAATGGTGGCTCTGTCCAAATTCAAATTGCCGAAGGAACTTCTGACAGTTCCAGTCATGGACATCCCATTATCTCTACTTTCTTATGTTGACTCGATGGGAGAAAGACTAGCGTTATATCTCTTAGTTGTATATCCTGATGAAGCACAGTCAGAACCGATTGTGCTAACCACATCAGAAAGCAAGGATGAGATGAGTGAGGACGAGGAAGTAGGGGGAGAAAATCTTGGGTTAAGGGATGAGAGTTCAGACAATTTTTAAAGGAGTTGAAAAAACTGATTTTGAGAAAACAATTTCTGATTTTTTAAGAGATGGAGAAAGAAAAAGAGTGCTGAGAGAACCATCAACCCAAAGTCGAGCAAGTCAGTATAAACCCACCCGTCCACCCACACTCATCTCAACATGAGCGTGTTTCATGATATTGCTCATAAACAATCACCACCTCATTTAGAGGGAGGTGATGTAGAAATTGGTCGCATGCACCCCTAGTGACCTCCATTTCATTGACCATGTCTGAACCCCCACCCCATAACACATTATAGCTAATAAAGGATGTCTACGTGACATCCTACAAAATATCCAGATCTGATTCCACACCTGGTGAAATAGAAAATGAAGGATGAAAATCCTTATACAGGCACATCGAAGCCACTTGTATCAAGTCATCCTGGTATTACACTAGCAATATTAACGACATCTCTCCGTGAGGCCAGAGTTGTCATCCGGGTAGACCTGGAGGCCCTTAAGGTGAATACTAAGAATTAGCTTTCTTCTTTATCTGTTGAAGGGTAAAGGGGCTGCTTCTCAGAATTTGCCACTCAGGTACCCCGCAAGTCTAATCAGTTGTTGTGATCTCTAAACACCTTGAGGTGATTGAAGACCAAATTACAACCTGGAATGCTCTATTCACGCAATCATTTGAGCAAACGAGGTTGTTGATACACAGAGTGAAGACAAAGTTGAACAACAGAATGGATAGGGTTGAGGCTGCGATGGTCGATCTTCAAAGGTCATGCTGCCCTTAGGCTCAGGTTTCCAAAAGGAAACACGATGATCAGGATGATCCGATCATCCTGAGGGGGAGAAACACCCAACGACTTAACCTGAGTGCATGGCAACTGAGGGAGAAGGTGATGAATTAGCTTCGGTTCCATATGAGGTCGCAAAGTTCAACCTGACTTGATCATCATTAACTCTGACTCCTCCTCATCCTTTGATTTTTTGATTTTCTAATTTCAACAAAGCCGGATCCTGAAACATAGCAAGAAACCACTTGCAAGCCAACAACTTCCAAGTCAACAACGTCTCAACCAGCCTATGTCAAAATCTGGTTACCAAACCCAAACAATCCAACAATCCCATCCAGTCCAATGAACTACAAATGTGGACTGTTACTCCAGATGTTAAGGCCTGAATACGATGAAAGTGCAACAAACTGGGTGTATTGGTTCTCTAGAGGAAACATCCCGAATCTAGCTACCAAGTTAAAAAAAAGTCGCTGGTTGACACACACCAAGAACAAGTTTACCAATTACTACATGTCAACCAAGCTGACTTAGAGAAAGGACAGACAAAGGGCCTAAAGAAATATATTCCCAAGATGTCATATGAAGAGCTCTACTAGCCTTATCTGGAAGATAAACTCATAACCGTGTTCATGAAAAACCCTGGGAACTACAACCAAACACTATTAATGGAAGTTCATTATAGATTGAAGGGGGAACACACTGAATATTATCACATGATGTTGAGGGATTCGAGACCAAAGGAATTGATATGGTCTAAATCAAAAGTCAAGAAAATACATAGCATTATACCGTACAAGCGGGACAGTGTTTTCACGCCAGACGTCTTCTTTAGCAGAATATATGGTACAAAACATGTGGTTCATTAGCCTGACCTAGACTTCATGACTTTTGATGATATAGAGATCATGCATTACCAGCTCGCAAAGTTTAAGAAAGTGTCAAAGCTAGTCAAGAACGCGCTATGTGCCCTGACAAGATGCATGAACATGCAATCTATCGTTATGTGCATAAAAGACTTTCAAATTGCCATAGAAAATAATTTTGTCAAAGTTGGATTGACTCCGCCACACCAAAGTTTTCCCAGAATTGATCATCAGCCGAAGTACCAATTAATTTTGAAACCTAAGCATGGTGTTGTTTACTTAAACAAATATGGAAACAAAAGATTCATGAGATTCGAAGAAATCACCCACTACTCTAATGCTATGTTGCGCAAGATTTGGGAAGAGTTGAACGCCTAATTAAGAGAAGATGAAAAGAAGAAAGTTAGCAAACTCATAATGCGGCCAGAAGAGGAGTTGTTTATCATAGAAGCTATAAAACTAATCAATGAATGACTATACATGTGAGAGGTCATCAGACGGCTCGATGTCATGTTGGGAATATGAGCTTCAACGGATCGAGTCTCCAAGTGGCCACGTTAATTAAAAAGTGAGAGAATGTTAGATTTAATTTTATTTCAATCATGTGGTTTCTTTTGTTTGTATTGTAATTATATTTCATTTTCTTGTAAATAACCTTTTTCCTAGAAGTTGTGGGGTAATTTATGTAACCCCTCAAAGTTAGCAATGATATATTGTAATTTCCGTTTTATGGTTTTGCGCAATTGATGAACAACTACGACTAACGTTTTTTGTGTGAGAGAAAGATTGAGTGTACTACATTCTCTTTTGTAACCATTTCCCAAATCCTCAGTATGATTTTTATTGTTAATGAAATCATTGTTTGAGTTCATATTATTCACTTGGATTTCTTTTATACAGGACCGATATTACATGGCTCTGGATAATAATGTTAGTGCATTAGTAATAATTATGGATTTATGAGATTAATTGGGACATATTGATATTAATTTTAAAAATTAAATATCGGGACAGGGTATCAGGGTCGAACCCATGTTATAATCGAAGACATATATATGTGGCATGTTCTTGGACTTGCTTTCATTCCTTTCAACCAAAAGAAAAACTAACAAGTGTTGTGTGTGTGTGTGTGTATGTGTGTGTTTTCAAACTGGATAGTTAGAGGAAGCTAAATTTGATTGCTTGTGCTATGAATCTTGCTGGATATCATTCTCCATCATCTTTTTCATTCTTTAAGTGTGAGAGGTAAGACTTCCTTGAATTCATCAAGTTTTGTTGTGTTAATTGATTGTACATGCTAGGAATTGATTGGCAAGTGTCTTAGAAACAATTATATGTCAAACTTTTGAGTTTATATTGCTGAGAATCCAAGATGGGAATTGAATCTCCCCTGGACAATCTAGAACAGAAGCAGGGGCTCTGCAACTCGTATGCAACTCCCCTGAGCGCGGCAGCAATGGGGTCCGAGGTGGTGCGAAGCCTCGCTCGGGCTAGGGTTCATGTGCACGACCCATGGTGGGACCACGACCCGCAATGAGTGCAGTGCGACCGTGGTGAGGAGCGCCACAGCACTAGGTCGAGTGCGACACCGATCTGCCCTCTTGGGCCAGAATGGGGCTTTTGGACCTTGAGGTCTTATTCACTCATATTTTGGGGTTCTATCAGTTGTATCATTAGTTACCGAGTATTCCAGGTTTATCTGTTGGGCTTGCATTAATCTTTGGGAATCTGTTAAGTGTACAGGGACTAGTAAACGTTGAACCGGGCCGAGACTGCGAGTGTTGAGATTGATTAAAGTTAGCTATTGTGAACTGAGTGAGTACACGAGTCTTTTTAAAAGGACAAATTTCTTCTTCGTGTCTTTATATGTTCATTTGCTATATGTGATTATGTTATGGGTACTCAGAGTTTCCACTCATGTGATCTTACTTTCCTTTATTATTGTGTTATACATGTGTATGTATATTAAGCTTGTGAATTGAGATCCATTACAGAGTTAATCACAATGGGTTATCACGTGGGCTGAGTAGCCCTATTTAGCCTTATGTAAGATAACCATATAAGATAACCATATATATATGGTTGTGCTTTATTATTCATGTTGGCCTCCACGGGCGTGGCTTGGTAGTAGAGTGGAGGGGTCTCCCCAATTGAGATGTGCCTCTCAATGTGTTGTTCGATCTCAAGCTCCTCAAAGAGGAAGTTAGTGATGAACGAGATATGCCAGAGATTGTAGGGTTACTATGATTGCAATGCTCCAGAGCAGAAGGAGGAAGAAGTAGGAGTCGTAGATTACTGTCGAGGGTTTTTTTTTGCTTCACTGTGACTTTATGTTGGCATCACTTCTTATGGGTCTTTAAGTAATCGTCTTTTGTATGTATGTACATACGGGTGTTATCAACTAAATAGGGTTGTTTTATTATATTAAATTTTTTTATTAATAGCGTTTGTGTAAACCTCTGACATTGTGAAGTGGTTATTATATGTGTTATTGTCACCTGTGTATTGAGAATTGAGAATGATGTGGCATTTTTCGGATTTCAAGGGTGTTACATTTCGTGAGAAAAAGATGTTATGATAAGAAGGATGAGAAGAAATCTGAACCATCGAAATCTAAAATCAATGGATAAGGATGATGGTGGCAAATCTGTAAATAAATCAATTACATACTTAATAATTAAGGTGAGCATATGTGGACACAATGGGACAATGGTAAACTTCAAAATGTTTATTAAAGACTTCGATTTTGACCAGCAATTGGATTCAACCATCTTGCTTAATTACAAGAACAAATTAATTGTGGAATATCTTGTATCATAACAAAAATCTCCGAAATTGAAGCGGTATATTTGGTGAGTTTGTAAAATCAGTGAACAGAATCAAGAAAATCAAATCATCAAGTACTACATTGAAACACATACGGTCTTAGAAAATTGAACTAGGGTTCAACGACATCGAGATGGAATCAAAGTGTTTGATGAAAAGTAATATCAAATGTCCTCTAATGCAAGGTTGTTTTTTGTATATTATTATTTAGTTTGGACATAATGGTAATACCAATATAGTGGTGATACAGTGTACTCATACAATGTTTAGATTTTTCATTGATACAATGAATCACTAATACAACACTAAAATGGTGATACAATATGATGATAGTAGGTTTGAAACACAATAGTGTACATTGTTTGTACATAAAGTGGTGATACAGTATGTTGATACAAGGTTTAAAAGTGTGGCAGATACATTTCTTTGGTATAATGTAACAATGATATAGTAGTTCATGGTGAGTAATTTTATTGGGTGGTATATTTATAGGGGTGGAGTTGATAGACAACAATGTATTATAGTGGTACATTAAATAGATTGGTGATGCAATATGCTGATACAATGTTTTAAAGTACGTGTTTAATACCTTTTTATGTTATAACCTAATGTTAAAAAACTGTCAACCAAGTTGTTGATACATGAAGTTAATCAAGGTAACAATGTAAGCTGTACATGAAAACCTTTATTTTTAAAGTGTGTTTGATACATTTTATGTTATAACATGATGTTAAATATAAGTATGTTGATACAATGTTTAAAGTGTGTGTTTGATGTACAAATGTTTTAAACAAAATGTTATGACACAGTAAAATGAATAAGCTTTGAACGAAGTGTTTGAATAAGATTGCACCGGATTGTGAATGTTTTTAGGGAATCGTTAATCATTTAATCTTAACTATAATTAGATGCATAACTCAATTCATTTAATAATTCAGTTTGACTTTATTTTAAAACTAGTTTTTAACCCATATATTATGATAACTTCAATTTGTAGTATAATTTGCACTCTAATACAATCAATCAATGATATTTATTAAGAATATGAAGAATTACAAAGACAAAATTTGAGCACTCAATCTCTAAGAATTTTCACACTAGAAAACACACATAAGATGATTGCTCTTGGAACTCTCTATGAAATTTCCATAGGAAATTTCCTTTTATACCTATGCCTAAATTGGGAGTTTTATCTAAACACTCCCCCTCTAAACCTAGGAAATTAAGAAACAACACAAAATAAACTTTTTTCTAATTACAAAATGATCCTGAACTTCTATTATATTTTTAAAAAACATCTTAAAAATCCTTTAAAAATCCCACAAAACAGCATAATTCGTAAAAAAAAAAAATTCAAGTTGAAGGACTTTTATGGAAACATTTTTGATATAGGGACTTAATCGAAAAATATCAAAAGTGCGTTGATTTTTTGTATAATTTTCCCTTTTGTATATTGATTCACTAAATTTGTACATTGATTCATTTATTTTTAAATTTGTTATTCATTATTAATAAAATTTAAAACTAATAAATCAATGTATAGTGTTTTGATTTATTTAATCCGAAATTCATAATTCATTATTTATATATTCAAAATGTGGTAAATCTGTGTGTAAAAAAAAAAAGAATCACAGTGCTTCTCATATTTCTCAGGTTGAGGAGCGTACCACTCCCAAACTAGTGTACTAAGCATACTACTCCCAAGCCGTTTAATAAAAAAAACAATAAAAATGTCACGATCGTCTCATCAGTCAAGGTAATACAGAATCAACAATTGACAATTGTTTCCATGTAGACCTGGCAATACGTGATACATGTATCCGTGTCGTGTCGCGTGTCAGACACAAATTTTACACAACACGAATTTGTCAAACACGAACACGACACGAATTATAAAACATATCATGATCTGAAACACGAACACGACATGCAAAAAATTCGTGTGACACGTGACACGACACACATAAAACACGTGTCACACGGAAACACGAATTTTACCCAAAATATAGATAGTTATAATTCAAACATAATAATCCAACAACACATTACATCAAAAGTATATAAAACCACTAATCCAATAGCACATAAAAAGTATTTAAAGCCACTAATCAATGTTCGTAACCGAGATCGAACTTTTCGCCGAAGTAGACTCTTTATCGATATCCAAGTCGACAATTTCATTTATAACGTCATCAACGCTTGTTCCACTTGCTTCTCCAAACAACCAATCCTTAGTACCAATGAGTGCCTTCGCAATATCGGGTTTGAGGGAGCTACGATATTGATCAAGAACCTTACCTACAATGATTTCAAAATTATAAATAAACATGGAATAATACCAAAGGTTAAAAAAAAACATCATCCATAGTAACATACCAAAGTATAAAAAAACGTCATACATACCTCCAACACTAAAAGCAGACTCAGATGCTACGGTTGAAACCGGAACAGTCAAAATATCTCGTGCCAAGGCAGTAAGGTCGGGATATCGAACTTTTTGTCCTCTCCAATACTCCAAAATATCTATCTCTATTGTTCTTGGCATCCTCGGCTCCTCCAAATATAGTTTGAGTTCATTCTTTTTAGTTGAAACACCATATTCGTGATCAAAAGAGTCGAACTCCTATTAAAAAAAGAGATCAAAATAAGTAACAACGTAATTAATATACAATGTTGTAACTTTTAATACAAAAAAATTATTAAATTTACCTTCCAAGCTTCATTCGCATGTATACCGCTAACCATTCCACTAGAGCTTTCACCGTCCCTCACAACTTTCGAGCTTGAGCCATCATTTTTTCTCGTCACAGAATTGGCACAATAAAGATCAAAAAGTGATGATAAAGTATCTTTAACTTCATCAAACTTACTTGATTTTGATCCATAAATCTTAGTGTAACCCCATTCTACGGTTTGTAACTTGTAACGAGGATCAAAAACCACCGCTAAAGCTAAAATCAAACTAAAGTCTGACCAATATTTCTCAAACTTCTCAAACATCAAATTAGCCATTTTCTTAAGTTTCTCATCATTGTCATTCCTATGTTTTTCCAAGGTCATTCCTACCATTAAGATCGAAGGAAAATACAAATTAGATGTCGGATATTTTGACCCGGAAAACACACAAGTAACATCATAGAAACCACATAAAAATGGCTAAGGATTTCAATCTATCCCACTCACCTTTAGTCGGACAACTTTATAATTTGAATCACTCACTTCCAAATGAGTAAAAGCCATGCGAAAATAAAGAGCACTTTGAAGCATGAGATATGTAGAATTCCATCTAGTTGGAACATCTTGTCTCTGATGACAAATATATAACCGAATGATTAAAGGGTTTATTATGCGAACAAGAGAATAATACAATACAATTGAATGAATAGAAAACATAACCATAGCCCTATATATAGACCACAAAACCCTAGAATATGAAACCCTAAAAGCCCAACGGGCAATGGGCCCAATATTATTATTACGCTAATATCCCCCCTCAAACTCACAATGCCACAGCAATGAACATGGAGAGTTTGTCCGACAAAAAACGAAAACGAGAAGCAGATTGCGCCTTAGAAAAAATGTCAGCAACTTGTAAAGCGGAAGGAACAAACGGCAAGGAAATCGTTCCCATCTGAAGATGATGACGAGTGAAGTGACAATCAATCTCAATGTGTTTCGTCCGTTCATGAAAAACCGAATTACGAGCAATCTGTAAGCACTTTTGTTGTCACAGTGTATCGGGGTAGACTGAGATAATCGAACACCCATGTCAGCAAGTAACCAGCGTAGCCAAACAACCTCACTAGTAGTAGCAGCCATTGCCCGATACTCGGCTTCAGTAGAAGAGCGAGAAACAACATCCTGCTTCTTACTCTTCCATGAAACAAGTGAATCTCCAAGAAAAACGCAAAAGCCAGTAGTGGACTTACGATCAGTAGGATCCCCAGCCCAATCAGCATCACTGTAAGCACGTAGGTCAAAAGTAGATGACGAAGGAAACACAAGCGTCTGGAACTGAGTGCCCCTTAGATATCTCAGAATGCGAAGGACCGCCCCCCAGTGTGCAGTCCTAGGAGCAGTCACAAATTGACTAACAATATGGACAGCATGAGCAATATCAGGTCTCGTGACCGTGAGATAAACCAAACTACCCACAATGGTACGATACAGAGCTGGATCATCAAGAGGAACACCATCAGTAGGAATATAACGAGCATTAGTTTCCAAAGGAGTATCAACAGTCTTGTTGTCAGATAGGCGAGCACGTTCAAACAAATCCGAAATGTACTTAGACTGAGACAAAAGATATCCCTTGTCAGAGTGAGCAACCTCTATACCCAGGAAATAACGAAGCAACCCCAAGTCCTTCATAGCAAAACGATGAGCTAAATCACGTTTCAAGGACTCAATACCGGCATGATCATCACTAGTAATAATCATATCATCAACATATAAAGACAAGAGTATCCGTCCTGCACTCGTACATTTAACAAACAAAGCAGAGTCATGGTTACTAGAACGAAAACCAAGAGATGTGATTACTAAGGAAAACTTCTCAAACCAAGCACGAGGAGCTTGTTTGAGACCATATAAAGCTTTGCGCAAACGGCATACTTCTCCGGGCTTGTGAGCAACGCCAGGAGGAGGTGTCATATAAACCTCCTCATGCAAATCACCATTCAAGAAAGCATTCTTGACATCCATCTGAGAAATCTTCCACTTACGAATAGAGGCTACTGCAATCAATGTACGAATAGTAGTCATTTTGGCTACAGGGGCAAAAGTCTCCTCATAATCCATACCATATTCTTGTGAATATCCCTTAGCAACAAGACGGGCTTTATACCGTTCAACAGACCCATCAGACTTAGTCTTAATTTTATACACCCAACGAAAGCCAATAGTATGCTTTCCAGATGGCAGCGGAACCAAATCCCACGTATTAGTCTGATGAAGGGCAGTCAATTCCTCAGCCATAGCATTCTGCCAAAGGGGATCAGAAACAGCTTCTCTAAAAGAGTTGGGTTCAGAAAGACTATGAATTTTAGCAATGAAAGAAGCAAACGAAGCAGAGTACGACGAGTAAGCAAAATCGGGAGTTTAGTGGACTTACGAGGGCGAGTTGACTTGCGTAAAGTAGGGACCTCTGCATTCTCAACCGGCGATGGAATGGACGTAGGCATGGGATGAGCTACAGGTGTCTCTGAAACAGAGTTATCCAATGTTGTATGCATCTCAGGTGTCGGTATATCAGATGTGTTGATTTGGATATCAGAAGTGGTATTATCAGTGTCATCATTAAAAGGATCAATAGAAAGGATATCTGATTGTGTCATGTCATGAGACTGAGCGGGAATCGAATAGAAAGGAATATGTTCCAAGAAAGTGACATGAAGCGAGACGTAGAGCTTTTGACTCACTGGATCAAAACAACGATAACCCTTTTGACTAATCCCATATCCCAAAAAGACGCACAAAGCAGATCGAGCTGACAATTTATTACGTTCCACATGAGGACGAAGAACAAAACAAGCACAACCGAAAACACGTAAGGAAGTATAATCAGGTCTATGACCATAAAGCTTTTCAAAAGGAGAGAGACCAGAATTATGAGCAGTAGGAATTCAATTAATGACATAGACAGCAGTGTGAATTGCTTCACCCCAAAACATACTAGGTACCTTAGAAGACAATAACAAGGAACGAGCAGTCTCAACAAGATGACGGTGTTTTCTTTCGGCAACGCCATTTTGTTGAGGAGTGTCAGTACACGAAGTTTGGTACAATGTCCCATCAGATGCAAGTAACTGTCTGAAGTCATTAAATGTATATTCTCCCCCTAAATCACATCTAAAACATTTGATAACAGCAAAGTGTTGGGTTTTAACAAGAGATCGAAACTCACTATAAATAGAATAGAAATAAGATCTGTGTTTCATAAGATAGACCCAAGTATATCGAGTATAGTCATCAATGAACTAGACATAATATTTGGAACCTCCCTTAGAAGAAATAGGAGAGGGTCCCCATACATCGGAGTGAATAAGATCAAAAGGTGCGAAAGAATGAGAGGTACTTTTATTAAAAGGTAAAGCAGAAAATTTTGCAAGTTTACAACCACTACAGTCTGATATATCAGATTTGCTCAATTGACCTAAAGCACCTGTAGATGCTAAGAACTATAGACGAGATGCAGACACATGACCTAAACGGGAATGCCATAAATAAAAATTGGATGACAAACGACTCAAATGAAAAGAAGATAAATCAACACCTGAAGCAGCAACATCAGATACCCTGAGATCATCCACAACATAGAGCTCACCTACCCTACGGCCTGTCCCGATCACTGTCTGAGAACGTGGGTCTTGCAGACAACAAGTATTATCAGAAAAGAAAACCCAATAACCAGATTACACAATTGACTGACCGATACAAAATTTAAGGCAAGTTTAGGAACATAATACACATCGGGAAGTGACACATGAGGTGTGACAATAGAACCAACACCTTCCAATGGCATAGGTGTTCCACTAGCAGACATAATAGATATACGTGAACCAGGAGATAGAGAAACAAATGAAGATAAATGTGGAGACATATGATGAGATGCACCAGAATCTAATATCCATAAGGATGAAGAAACACTTACTTTATTAGCTGAAGACAAACCTGATGGAGAGGCTGACATGGATGTCAATGCATGAAATCGTTTGAACTGCTCAATAACTAAATGATCCAATCCACCCATTGTGACCACAACTTAAACCACAGTCAAACAACCTTAGCCCAATCAACAAACCATTAACAATGAACTGCAACCAAAATCCTTATCTGTAATCAACGAACCAACGAAGGCAATGAACCGACAAAGAGCGGCAATAATATCCACAAACAAAGCCTTAATACCAACCAAATATCCAAACAATTTCAACCTCCAATTATAGCGAAAACACAAACTTGAAAACTCACAAATGAGTACCCTATAAAATAAACAATGCTCTGCAGCCTACTTCAACTTGCAATAAACCCTTAGTAATAAAATCCAATCAAAGATCCCAACGGTCAGATCGAATACCAATTAGTTGAAAACCTACAGCCAAAAAATCGCGATGATCCAACGGTGAACGAATGCGCAATGTCAATTTTGTTAACGCTGTTCTAATTTGATTAACCAGCAACTTCGATGAACACTAGGGCACACTAAAGGTGTTTAATCAATGATCCCAACGGTCAAAGTATAGATCAATGTGTTCTAGACCTACAGTACAAAAATTACAACGATCCAACGGTGGACGAATCTATAATATCGTTTTTCCCACAACAACTCAAATCTGGCCGAATGTGCAATTCGAGGACTAATAAATCAACATAGAAAGCTTCAATCGAAAATCCCAATGGTCAAACTGAAGATATATATGTTGCGAAACAACTCACCAAAAATCGTGACGATCCAACGATAGACGAAGAAATAACGTTGCTTTTTCCACAGCTATGCAAATCTGGCCGAAAATGTTGAAAGAATACGACAAACCAAGAAATCAACAAATCATAAATTTGTGCTAACGACGGCAATGGAGACGTTACCGAGACCTTGGACGAATCTTCAAGCATGGATCGATAGCTCTCATACCATGATGACAAATATATAACCGAATGATTAAAGAGTTTATTATGCGAACAAGAGAATAATACAATACAATTGAATGAATAGAAAACATAACCATAGCCCTATATATAGACCACAAAACCCTAGAATATGAAACCATAAAAGCCCAACGGGCAATGGGCCCAATATTATTATTACACTAATAGTCTCAACCCCCGTTTTGGATCTAAACAAACTAACTTGACACATTCCAAAAAATTTTGTTTTCGAACTTGAGACCCTTTCACATACTTTACACTTTCTCGAACCTTTTTCACACAATCATCAATCTCTTTCAAACCATCTTGAACTATTAAATTAATAACATGCGCACAACATCTTATATGATAAAATCGACCTTCATTAATAAGTGCTTTTCTTACATTCAATGCAACCTCAAGAAATCAACAAAAGTGTCATTTGCAGAAGCATTATTTAATGTTATGGAAAACAACTTACTATCTATTTCCCAATCCGCAAGCAAATAGTACACTTTTTCACTCAATGAAGTTCCATTGTGGGGTGGTGGCATAAAAGAGGAGCTCAACAACCGTTTTTGCAAACTCCAATTTTTGTCAACAAAATGTGCGGTTAGGCTACTGTATCCATCGGTAGTGATAGAAGTCCACAAATCTGAAGTTAAACAAATTCGACCCAATGCTTCCTTTAAAATCAATTTCAACTTCACTTTTTCACTTTTATGCATTTTCAAAATATCGGACCTCACGGTGTTTCTAGATATCAAAACTAAATCACTCAACATAATCAAACAATTCCTTAATACCACTATACTCCACAAATGATAATGGTAAGTTATGCATGATGATTGCTCCTACTAATTTTTCACGAAATATTTCTGGGTTACGTTTACTAGACTTCAAAAGCAAAGAATCTTTATCTTTCCTCAATAGCATTTGACCTAAATCACGTAAGTCTCTTCTAACACAAGTAGCTAAAAGGTGGTTTAAGTTACATGTTCCGATTTTGCTAGAATAGTTCTTGATATCCCCACACCACTTGCATTTTGCTTTCTTAGATCCATCCAAAGTAATGTCGAGTAGTAGCTCGAATACAGTCCATACTCATGAGGTGTGTTTCTTCTGTCTCTTCCTTTTGCTTTTGGTAGATAATCCATCTTCGCATACATCAACTTCCACATCCACGATATCTTCAATGTACTATTGTTACCGGTATCATCATCTATCTAAAAAAAGAAAATCATAGTTAAATCCACAATCCATATATATATATATATATATATATATATATATATATATATATATATATATATATATATATATATATATATATATACACTATACTATACCAAAAATGCATTATATCATGCCGTCAATTAACAGCAATACCAATGCATCTTTATTGCTTTTAAAGAGCCCATGAATTTCATCACATGGTATAGGAGGTTAAAGAACAAAAAGTATATTATATGGGATATAAATCCTTTCAAGGAAACTAATATGAAAATCTTCTTTGAAGTGGTCTGCACATTCCTTGCAAGGGTACTTCATAAATGCGAGATATATATCTGGTGTGTGTGTATATATATGTGTATACACATGTCAAAACTCAAAATCAGTCAATATATATAAATAAATATTACCTAAAAGTCAAACAAAAAAAACAAAACAACACAACCAAAATCACACGATGAACCTAGAACCAAATAAAACACAAAATCAAAATCACATAATGAATCTGGAACTAACCAAAACACCAAAGTGTAATGATAAACATAACATACCAAAGTATTAGAATCCATAGACTCTTTAGAATCTATGTTGAAGGCGGAGATTGTCACCGGAAAAACACGAAATCAAGACACGGCGGCGGATGGGGGAAGCAGGAGGCCGAGTGGTCGTTCCGAAGAGGATGGCCGGACGGGGTAGGCAGGAGGCGGACCGTTGGAAGACTAGAAGAGTTGAAGTGGTGGAACCGTGTGGTGCGGAGTCACTCCGCCGGAGTGTGGATTGTGGACGGCAGAGGCGTGCGTGGGAGGAGAAAGTAGGAAAGTAACCAGGAAATAGGAAATGGGAAGGTGGGAAAGGAAAGTGATGATTCATATTTGTCAAAAGTCATAACCCTAAAAATTTTCAAAATAATTAGTGGGAATCCGTGTTTTATTCGTGTTATCCGTGTAACACGAAATTGATGCATGTCTTACGCGTGTTTATACGGGTAAATTCGTGTTACCTGTATAAGGCACGAAACACGAATTTTAAATTCGTGTCAACACGAATTTACACGAAACACAAATTTGTAAAACCCATATACGGAAAACTCGTGTCGTATACGTGTCGTGTCTGTCATGTAGTGTCCCAAATTTCCAGGTCTATTTCCATCTCCATCTCGATCTCCAACTCCATAAAAAAATATTTAAACTCAATTATTTTGAAGAATTCATGCAATTAATTATCAACTAAACATCATCTTCTTCTCCATCTTCACAAATTCAAATTCCAGATTTTTGAAACATGATGATTTAATTAGTGCACATAAGGCGGTCGATTAAATGTTTGATACTATTGTGAATGATCATTTTATAAGAATTATGAATGGTCAAATAATTCTTGTGAATGATCAAATAAGTGTTGAAGAATTATGAATGGTCAAATAATTCTTGTAAATGATCAAATAAGTGTTGTGAATGATCAAATATGTATAAAATAATTGTAAATAGTCAATAATTCTTGTTAATGATCAAATAAATGTTGAATAATTGTGAATGATCAAATAATTCTTGTGAATGATCAAATAAGTGTTGTGAGTGATCAACTAAGTGTTGTGAATGATCATTTTATAAGTATTAGGAATGATCAAAAAGTGTTGGTAATGATCAAGTAAGTATTGTGAATAGTCAAATAATTCTTGTGAATGATCAAATAAGTGTGGTGAATGATCAAATAAGTGTAGAATAATTGTAAATAGTCAAATAACTCTTGTAAATGATCAAATAATTATTGTGAATGATCAAATATGTGTTGTAAATGATGAAATAAGTGTTGGAGAATTATGAATGGTCAGTTTTTTATTGTGAATGATTAAATAAGTATTGTGAATGATCAAATAAGTATAGAAGAATTGTAAATAGTCAAATAATTGTTTTGGTTATCAGATCAGTGTTGTGAATGATCAAATAAGTGTTGAGGAATTGTAAATGGTCAAATAGTTATTGTGAATGATAATTTTATAAGTGTTGTGGATGAACATATTATAAGTGTTGCGAATGATCGTTGTTATTATGAAAATATCCTTGCAGCTCAAAAAAAGGAGGCGCGCCTGATTTTTCCTCTTTTGATCACAGCCCTTATTTTTTTTAGTCTTGTGGCTTTGGAATGATATCATTGGTATACAAATTTCTAATGGGTACCTTTTTTAAACTGAATCTACATACATATATAGACACACACACACCCCTTGTAAATGATCATCCATTGATTTTTTTTACATAAACATGTATAAACCGAAATTATAAGACTATTTATCAAAACAATAATACATTTTGTACAAGAAGAAAAGAGTTTATGCACAAATGAAATCTTTCATTTTATGCATTAATAAAAAATTATTATTTTAAAAATTATTAATAACTATTAAAATTGATTAACAATAAAAAACAATTTGATGAAAAAAAAGAATTTTTAAAATGGTTTCTCAGTTTTCCATTTAAGAAAGTAATTTCAAAGAACCGATATATATATATATATATATATATATATATATATATATATATATATATATATATATAGACACACACACATACATATATACATATGTATGTATGTACATACATATATACATACGTATGTATCTACATATGTAACATCCCATTTTCCGAGTTGATACGTGGATTTATTTTAGTGGATTAATATTCTATTAAAATTGCGTTGGTTCAATTATCTCCCGATTAGTGGATCAATATGTGTCGGGATTGCGATGTACGTGTCATCGAATTGTCATTTTAGTGGATTAATTATGTTTATGAGATCTCGGGATTAAATGGGCTGAAAAAATATTAATAGTGAAATTATGATATCGGGTTCGAATTAATGGGTATTGGGTTACCGAAAATGGAAATAATATATATAGAGACTTTTTTTGAACTTGGTTTCTCTTCGTTGCCAAAAATAGAAACTGAGAAAGGTGTGTGTGCGTGGTGTATTCTGGAGCACAAGGAAGCTTGCAAAAATCTTTGTTGCTGGAATTCATCTTCTTCATCATCTTTGTGCTCTTAAGGTTCAAAGTGGTAAGAAAAGCTTGATTTTGGTAGCATTAATTCGTGATATAATCATTTAAATTCTTGGGTTTAGCTTATAAGCATATAGGGGATGTTATAGTATCGATTTCATGAGTTTTATACTTTTTGACACTGTTCACATTTATTTCTAATTTAATTTTTTCAAAATTCAAAATTTTAAACTCAAAAAGTTATTTTTTTAGTTTTTAATTAATAATAAGAATAATTCATTTGTCTTTATTAATATTTTATCAGGGAGATAAAAGAATTATCATATTTACTTATTCATACATTTAAAAATATTTAAATTATTCATGATATTGTCTTTTCTTAATATAATTATAGAGGTTTATTTGAAAAATTATTTATTTATTTAGTTATTCATCTAAACATTAATTAGTTTACAAATTTAATAGAGTTATTTAAGGAAAAATGGGAGGGAAAAGAAGATTTTGGATTAAGGAGAAGACGTCATGTAGCGCTTAGTGTTCTAATTTATTAATAAGTATATTGTTTGAATCAAATAAATTTTATTAGACAAACATAAATGAATCTATATATTTATTTTCAATGAAAATTAGATTTAAAATAACTAATATGTATTGTATAATTAATTTATGCCCAATATGATGGAGTAGATAAGTTAATATTACAAAAAAAAAAATAGATTGTTTGAAAACTAAGTTTTAAATACTATGCAAACCGTAAATTTGATGATAATATTGTTTTATTTAATTGTAATAGTAGAAAATCAAATAGTAAAATTTCAAATTTAAAGACAACATTTCTATTACTAAGAAATATTAATTCTACTGATATTTAATGATATTTGCAGGATACTCAATATAAGTTATATAAATAGTTTTTCTATTTGATAAAAAATAATAAATTGTTAATATATTAAATTGTAATTTTTGTTTAAATTTCATGATAGGGAGATAAAAGAATTATCATATTTACTTATTCATACATTTAAAAATATTTAAATTATTCATGATATTGTCTTTTCTTAATATAATTATAGAGGTTTATTTGAAAAAGTATTTATTTATTTACTTATTCATCTAAACATTAATTAGTTTACAGATTTAATAGAGTTATTTAAGGAAAAATGGGAGGGAAAAGAAGATTTTGGATTAAGGAGAAGACGCCATGTGGCGCTTAGCGTTCTAATTTATTAATAAGTATAGGTTATTCAATTTTATGTCTTTTATATTAAATTATTTTTACTAGTATTCTTAATTTTTTAGATTAGTTTATTATTTAATAATAATAGAAATAAGAGTAAATTACATAACAAGTCCCTGTAGTTTGCATCTGGTTTCAAGAATGGTCCCTAGCTCAAACTAAGTACATGGATAGTCCTAAAAATAAAAAGTTGTTTCAAAACAGCCCCCCAAACTAATGACCGTTTATTTTGCAACATTAAGTGATATTTGATGAGGGCAATTTCGTCATTTCCAAACCCAACGTTTATTACAATTCTATTAAGTTTTCATATTTACCTTATGTTTGTGTGTAAGCTCTGATAGTTGAGTTCCCTCCAATTTCATCATGTTCATATATGCGAGTTATTGTTGAAACCCTAGACTAATCGGTCTTGTGGAGTACCTCTGTGGAATTGCATTCAGTAACAAAGAATGGAAATCAGAAGAGGGAACTATGAAGTCAATATCCAAGCTCTATATGGTACGTGAACTTGGTTTGCGTTAATGAAATTTAGATTTCTTGGGTAATATAACTTGTGTCTTTACTATTTCATATACTCATTAGTGTTCAGCTCAAGTTTTTGTAAAGGTTATTTCTTACTCTGTTTTGCATTTTGGTGGTTCATCACGTGTTTCAGATGGTAAGCCTACTATGTTTTCCATTAAGATTCATCATGGGGGCATGTTCACAAAGTTTCCCAAACAAGTCATATGTAGCTGGTAAATTAAATTATGTTGATAAAATAGATATGGATGAGTTTTCAGTAATTGAGTTAGACACTGTATTGAAGGAATTAAAGTATTCCGTTGATATACCAATGTACTATGTATTTAAGTTACCTAGTAGTGACCTAGACTTTGGACACGGATCATCGGGTAATAATGACGATGATGTTCGAATGATGAGCATGTTTATTGTAGAACACAAGTTAAGAAAGGTGTTTATAGAGCATGGGATGTCAAATGCTTGTCATTTCAGTCCCACAAAGTCTAAGATTCGTATTGAGGAGATAGAAGTTGAAGTTATTGCATCAAAGTATACTAGACTAATTAAGAAACCCAAGAAAGCAAGTAAAAGACTAATGTTAGAATGGAAAGTGTTTGAAATGGGGAACTCTAGTAATGTAGCATTGGATGACACCTTTGTGGCAAAAGATGAACCAGGAAATGTGGAAGCACCCCCACTGTCAAATGTAGAGACAACCCCTAAGGAAAATGATGAACAAGAAAATATGGAGACAACCCCTATGGCAAATGATAAACAAGGAAATGTGGAGACAACCCCTGTGGCAAATGATGAAGGAAATTTGGAGACAACATCAGTACATGATACACATGTTGCAGTTGCTTTGAATATAACAGATTTTTATTTCACTGAATACTATGAGACAATGGACAGGAAACACAGTTTCTTATGGATCAAGCCTAGTTGTGGGAAGAAGGGTTTAGGGGTGGGAAGGCTATGAAAGTGAGGAAGATGAGGCTGATAACAATGTTGAAGATAATGTAAGTGAGTATCTTATTGATGTAATGTAGTTGATGATGTAGTGGTAAAAATGAGGGAGTTCATTGCAAATGTAGATCAAGATGTTGATAAATGACACCTTTAAAAGTCCATATAAGATGAAAATGAGTCTGCAATTGATAAGAGAACGAGGAAACTATTGAGGAGACTAAGAAAGGAAGCAAGGACAAACATAACACAAGGCCTAAAGAACTTGTTTTATGTTGGGTAGACTTTTGCAGGGACAAAGGAAATTAAAGATAAAATCAAGTTGCATGCAATTGAAAATAAAAGAGAATTATATATTATGAAAAAGGAAAAATCATGTTAAAAACCAACATACTTTAAGTATTTTTTGAATAAGTCATTGAACAGAAAACATTCCATAAAAGTCTCTCAAGTTAAAAACGTTTCGTAAAATCAGTGCACATAAAATGTTTCCATAAAAGTCCTTTAACTTAACGAAATTTTATGAAAAACATCTGAAAAATCCTTAAACAATATCATAAAACAACACAATTCGTCAAAAATTTCAAGTTGAAGGAATTTTATGGAAACGTTTTGGTACATGGACTTAATCGAAAAATATCAAAAATACGTTTGTTTTTTGTATAATTTTTCCAATGAAAAATGACAAGAATATGGTTTGGGGTGACAATTTTGACCCAATGGGTCGAACAGTTAAATGGACCTATTATAAAAAACTAAGATGAAACATAAATTTTTTTATAAAATCAAATTTATAAAACGGTGCATTAAAAAATTGTTCTTTGAAAAATATTCATAATTATGTAAAATTTATGACTTTTGGTCGTTAATCCGTTTAACCTGTTTGAATGGGCTGAAATTGCCACCCTTAAATAGGGTAAGGGAAATCTGTTTTGCTAGCAAACCAACATTTACTGAGGGTCAGACTTCTCAAGGGACTGCTTCAAGTAAGGAACACGGAGTTAAATGACCAAATTGTAAAAAACAAGGAAATGTGAACCCTCAATTTGACAGCAGTAGGGTTGGACCTGGTTTTTGGATTTATATGATTCAAATTCACATTGTCAGATATTTTTTTGTTCAAATTTGTGTTTTTTTGTTGGAATTTACTTTTTTGGCAAAATTCTGATGGTCACTGATGACTTGTTAATGATGACCTATGACTTTCAATTGGTTACAACTGGTAATATCCCAATTCTATGACATTTTACCGGTTGGAGGTTTTTTGTGTAATGAAAAATGGTTGGGGGTTTTAGTCACAAAAATGGTCCAACTTGAGAAAAGCAGCTACCCAGAACCCAAGGCATCATAATGCTATACCACAAGCTGAAAGTGAGCTAAGTCCTCTGGGTTGATCAGATAATAGACCTAAGCAGAAGGTCCAACTTGCTCTTTACCTTTTCCTGTAAAAATTGTGAGTAGCAACTGTAAGCTAATTGCTTAGTGAGTAAACAGATATTCATGAATGCATGTAAAATATGAGGCGAAAGTGCCTATAAAGGCTTGTTATGCTTGCTTGCTTGCTTAATACCCAGAAAGAATGCTTGCACAATTGAGACATTTCATGCAGAAAAGAGCTGCCACCACTAGGGTTTACCGCTGACAGATGATCAATCTGTGATGCGAGGCTAGCTACCCGCATAATGCTTAGGGATAGTGGTGAGCATCAGAATTGCTTGCTTGCTAAATTTAATGCTTATGAGATGCACAAAGAAACGCTAAAACAAAGCTTGCTGTATAGTATGCAGAACAATAAACAGATAGCAGATAAATATGCATATTAATAGATCAAATGTAAGATCCGGCTAAGCTGGGTATTGCCTGTACCACAGTGTTCGCCTTCACTCACAACAGTCTATTGAATTCCAAAGAAATCATATAGAAGCAATTTATGCCTCAATTTCATATAAAACATGTAAACAAGATACCAACTTTATAACACCCAAGTTACCACAAACAGTACACGTCAGAATTTCTTAAAGTACATTTCATTAAGTAATAAATATTACTATTGTCTGATACCACAGGTCCAAATACCTGATTCAAGTTGCTTTACGATACTTAGTTACAAAATATATTAAAGATATGATGGTGGTCTAATCTAGCTTCTAAAATCTTCAATCAGAGTGCGGAAGATTGAACAAGCTACCCGAGACCGCAATAATCTTTACAAAATAGGCATCAGCAATAAGTCCAAAAGTCTGCAATCATCAAGAATCCAAATTCACTTAGCCTGGGACGAACTAACTGCTATGGTCTTGCCCTTATCAGCTTTTCCTGTAAAGAGAGATGTCATGACAGAGTAAGCTAACATTGCTTAGTGAGTTAACAGAGTTCCATTAGCTTCCACACATATATATAATACTATCAGTTTATGTCGGCAAGTCAACACGTCAGAGACGGCAAGGGATTTGGGAGATTAGCCCAGTCAGTATTCCCATGTGTAAAGCCAAAGCCCTACGGGAAACGTATGGAAACGATCAGATAGGAAAGGAATCTGTAGAATTCCTTCCTGTGAATGGAGATCTCACATTCGGTCAAAACAGTAAATGCAGTATGCAGATGTAAATGCATCAACAACAAGTAATCAACATAGCATGCTAAGTATTTACATAGAAAGTAAAAGTGAACATGCAGTTCAAGGCATATCAGATATCTAATTTCAACAATGTCAAAAGTAAGTTCCTATCATACAATAAAGTATTCAAGAAACAGACAACAATAGCAGATGTTTCCATACAATTCAGTAACAATCACCAATAAGTATTGAAACATATGCATGTACTTAATGTAATCTGTCACTCACAGTAGTCCTGAGCAATGTAAATTAGTCAATTAGTGCATAACGAATTAAGCTGTCCAATTTACTCTGTCAAACCAGCTGGTTCCTGCAGTTCAGTTTCAAGTCTGGCATATCAATGTCAAGTTTATAACACGATCTATATAACCCTAATTATATACTTAGGTTATTATCATGTCTTGTTGTCGAGTCTGTGGTAGTTCCTAATGTCCCAGAGTGAGCCTATTCATATCATTGGTCAATTAGGTCAACCAGAACTTCTTTAGGTCTATACCAGTGTATAACCTTCAGTTCTTATTAGATTACTATAGATTTATATGATTTACAGAAATATGGTCTTAATACAAAGCCAAACATAGTATATTAGCAAATCAAATCATGTTGTTCACATTCTAAGGGTTCATAACATTAAAACAAATATTTTCATGTTTTAAGATTTAGTCCCAAAGTCGAGGGTTCAGATAGTACCTGTTTAATTAATTGAGCATAAAATGGTCATGAATCTATAAAACTTGTGAATTTTATAGTGATCACAATATGAGTTGCTTTTCAATTTAAAATCATGCACAAAACATAAGGCCGATCAAGAACTTGATCTGATTTACAATTAGTGCCTCCCGAACATAGATAGCTTCGAATTTGGGGTTCAAAATTAGGGAGATTCGAATTTAAGTAGGTAATTTCGAATTTAAGAGGTTAAATTCGAATTTAAGGTTGATTTAGGGGATAAATTCGAATTTAGGCAACCAATTTCGAATTTAGGCAATCAATTTCGAATTTAGGCAACCAATTTCGAATTTAGGGAGTTAAATTCGAATTTAAGGAGTTAAATTCGAATTAGGGTTCGAATTTAGGTAACTAACTTCGAATTTAGGTAACTAACTTCGAATTTAGTCCCTTTGCATACCAAAAGTCATTAATTTAATCAATTTAGCCTTATTCCTTCGAATTTAGCTATAGGTTTGAAAGGAGGTTTTGAATTTGAGCATACATATTTGAATTTGGTACTTCATATTTGAATATAAGTATTTAAAATTCGAACCTCACACTATAAAATTGAATATATTGAATGAAACATATGATCAACACATAAAATGACAAAATAACTAGTTTAATGATTAATAATATATATATATATATATATATATATATATATATATATATATATATATATATATATATATATATATATATATATATATATATAGAACTTTTGAGTTTATTATTAACAAAGAATACAAATGGAAGAAAGATGTTAATGAGATTAATGATCATGTCAAAATATGGGATTTTGAGATTAAAAGACCAACGAACGAACCTTGAGCATTATTAAACGAATGAATACTGAATATACTATTCAGATAATATAAAGGCTAATAAATATCAGAATTGATATTATTAACAGATTGAGCAACAAGCAAAATGGCGAGCATCTGAAAGTCTGACATAAGTCAGATAGTGGTTCTAATCCACTACAGATTGTGAGCAACAGAGCCAGAGCCAGAAAGTGCAAATAACCAGTAACTGTGAGTTGTAGATTTTACTTTAACTGCATATTATGTGAATTGAGACTTGTTGCATGATCCTGATTTATTTGGCATTCTGATCTTGAGCTTATTGATATATTGTCATAGTATATTTACTATGATTTGTTGAGCTGAGTATTTTTTCTTCTAGATTCGATTCTTTGACGAGTCATTTGATTGTCAAGCTTAACACCATCACTATTGCTCAGTGTTGGGTTAATGTTAGGCTTGTGATGTGCTGATTTACGTGATGAGAGCGCAGAGGGTAGCTAAAGCTGAGCATTCCGATGATATCCATATCGAGCAATTACTGGTAGCTAGCCCAGTACGTGGCTGATCCCCACTAATGATGCGTGTGTATGGATTTATCATCATCCGAGCATTCCTTATGAATTTGTCTAAAAGTCTCAAGAGCAACAACAGTTTTATAACTGGGAGCTGAGCAAAGTCACGCATCAAAAGAGCATTAATTGGCCAATGTCCCTACGAGATTGAGTTGTGCATGAGCCTAGTGCAGTGCATAAGCAATAGAGCTGAGCCGTGCATGAGCCGAGTGCAGTGCATGTGCTTCCGCGTTCATAATTGCATGTTAAATGTGAAATTCTACATTCTCACTAAGCAATTAAGTTTACCCCGTTGTTGCATTATTTTTCTTTTTGCACAAATATATCTTTATGGAATGTTTAGGAGATGACTTGGAGTTGTCAGCAAATTCAAGCATCACTTTTATCGGTGACAGACAGAAGGTATGATTTTGTTCTTCCTAATTTATTAACTACAACTGAAATTATTAACTTAAAGAATAATCCCACCAGTTACCAAATTATTCTCATGTGCTGAACATATATATTGTTTAAGACATATCCATGAAAGCATGAAGCAAAGTTGGAAAGGTAGAGCATACAAAGATATGTTATGGAGTTATGTCACAGCTTGTACAGTACATCAATTTCAGAAAGCAATGGAAGACTTGAAGGCCTTCAATAAAGATTGTTATGACCGGTTAAACAAGATTTCAAGCCCCCAGCACTGGAGTAGATCTCACTTTTCAGGTAAGTTGGGAAAGTTCATTAAATAAGTATATTACTTGAATTAAGGGATGAAATTTAATTATTCTCATTATGCAGGTATGAATCATTCTGATATTCTTTTGTGTTGGTACACCCTGTGTGACGATAGCAGTCTAATCGATCTGCATTATGGTTTAGGTAATATTCTGAGTATTAACAAGTATTTTGATATATATGTTTAATATGTGTTTGTCTGTTATTGATTGTGTGTTTGAACTTGATGTAACGTATTATAAGAAGTTCAAACATAAAGGTCAAAGATTAACTCAAGCATAAGTTAAAACATAAGTTTCATCACTTAAGTGTTTAAGTGTATTGGCTAGATTCGAATAGGTAAAGGAAGACATTCGAATCTGTGATAGATTCGAATGTATCCTTAGATTCGAATGGGCTAGATTCGAGAATGTCATTGTGGACAGACTCGAATGGGCCTTGGGCCAGATTCGAGTTTGGCCCACATCAGACTCGAATCAGGGTCTATAATTAGGGATAGACTCGAATCATTAAGTGACTTTTTGCAGAATTCGTGAGGGATTAAGCAAAGGGCGATCTCGAGTTTATCAGCTAGGTGAGTGCCGTTCGGAGAGAATTAGTTCGTAGGATCGTTCGTGTGTCGTTCGTTCAGCGTCTAATAGTCTCCGTGTTTCGTTGGTTGAGAGTTGTCCGTCTAACCGTCAACGAGGATTCCGCACTCGTTCACGGATCCGCGTCTAGATAGATCTTGCAGTAGTAGACCTTACAAGTGGTATCAGAGCCTACGGAGTGTTCTTGGTGTTCTTCGTGTTCATCAGATACATTCTAGGTTTCTTGACGCTAGTTGGACGGTTTTGCTCTAAAAAACGTGTTTTTGAGCTTAGCAAATTCGTATTCGGGAAACACTTTGTTGTTTTTCACGTTTTTGATCGAAATCATTATTTTTCATTTGAAAATTAGTGGTTTAATCTGTAAAACGTCAAAAAATCAACGTGTTAGCCGTTTTTCGAGTTTGCGGCGCTCGAATCTATAGGGGTAATTAGGGTTTTACTTTATTTTCGAGTCTAACCTAAATACGCTCCTTTCGAGTCAATTTCAGTGTGCTTCGAGTCTGTGTTGTTAAAATACACAATGCGTGAAATATCTGTGCTTAGGGTAAAAGAATTGGCATAGTTTATCTGGTTACACAATACTGTAGAAAAAAGTTGGAAAAGTTGAAGTTATTTTCAAAATTTTCGAAATTTTTCTAAGTGTTTGGTAGTTTCGAATCTAGGACAGACTCGAAGTGGTAAGACTTCGAATCTGTCAGTAGATTCGAATAGGGACTTAGACTCGAAGGTTGGTAGTATATATAGGTCCACAGTGAAGGCATTTATTTCTTACTGTTGTCGAATCTGAAATCCCGAATCTGTCTGTGGCGATCTCGAATCTATTCTCGAATCTACCGTATTTCACAAAAACGACATTTCATCGAGTCTAAAGCTATCGTGTTCGATTCTACACTCATATCTAGGTATAATCAACCGGATTGTACAAGATTTTGGTAGTTTTATACACAATTTTGGGCTTAAACATCACATTTTGAAGTTTTATGGGTCAAAATAGAGTTTTTCAAAAATAACTAAGTTAGGACCTATGTAATATCAAATTAAAGGCATAATTCAGTGATTAGAACATAGTTGAACTAAAGTATGTGATTTATCTAGTTCAAAATGGTTAAAATCTTGGATTTTTTTTGGAAACAAATCTGTCGGCCTTTCGAATCTGTTCTTGGGCATTCGAATCTGTTCATGGGTTTCTCGAATCTATCAATAGATTCGAGATGACCATGACATTCGAGTCTGTCCATTAGACTCGAATCTGTACTTTATTTGCTTTGTTGAATTTAAATTTTATTAAACTTGTGGAAATTTAATTGTGTTGGATTTTGTACTTAATCGAGTACAAAATAAAACAAATTTTGAATTGAAACAAGTTTATTGATTTTTAATAATTCTAACAGTTTTATATATTGTGCAGATATGGCGCTTCGTGCTTTTGTTCCTAAGCATAATATGGTACTTAATCCAGCTCATAACATCCCTGAAGCGCAGGGATTTCGAGAAGTTTTAGATTTTCTAGCAGAGTCTAGGATCAGCTATGCATTATATCAAAATATTCCGATTGTGATTTCATATGTGCGTCAATTTTACGATCATTTACAGGTGGACTGTACTGTCACCCCGACAGTTTTAAGAACCAGAATTGCTGGTCAACCTCTGGTTTTCTCAGCAGATATTTTGCGTCAAGTACTGCAGTTGGGTTCACAAGAACAAGAAGACGGGCCTATAGACTTTCCATTAAGTATTAGGCAAGCAGCGTTTTTGCGAATGGGCTATAGTTTGGACGTTACAAAATCATCTTATATGAAAAGCGGGTTGATAGGGCAGTGGCGATTTTTGGTCCACGTGTTCATGGTTTGTTTTGCGCCTAAGAAGGCTGGGTTTGATTACATTGTATCCAAGATTCAATCTGGGGTGATTGCCATGGTGTACAATAAAAAGTTCAGCTTCTCACAGTTGTTTTTCTCGGAATTCATCCATCAAATTACTGCCCCTGAGAGAGAAAGATTCCTTCTGTATCCTAGGTTTGTAATGATGTTGATAAGGCACTTCTTGCCTGATTTGCCACAATCAGATGATGCATTGAGCGTGAATATTATGGATAAGCGCATCTACTCTGACTGCTCCTCACATCGAGGAAGGTTAGCGGTTCCGGTGGCGCGTCCACTATTTGGTGCAATTCTGGATAGGGAATTTCAAGCCCCGAGTAATGCCAACTGGGCAGGGGTAGTTGATGTCCAACAGCAGCAACAGCAACAGCAACCACAACGCCAACAACAGCCGCGTGCTAGGCCGCGTGATCCACGACGCCAACAGCAACAAACTGCTAGTCAAATTCAGGCATCCAGGCCTTCAACCAGTGAACAACCACAGGCACAAGAAGCAGGGACTTCAGGTGCAGTCCCCGAATCTGAGCAGATTGCTCAGACCTTGGAGGAAATATGGTCTTCTGGTCCTAATGCAAATGAAGATGTGGCAGCAGCATTAGTGGGTGAGCTGCTTAGTCCGCTTGGAGATGCAGATGATATATTTCGTGATGTTGACGAATACGAACCGGAAAGGGCAGATGACGCATTAATATCTTCAGAATCCGAATCAGATTCAGAGGAAGTTCCTGCAGCTGCAGTTCCTGAAGTTCAAATTGGAACTTATGGTTCGCGATTGATTGTCAATGAAGGTGGTTCGAGGAGGCGAGAGGCCAGGGAATTGGAGGAGTCAGATTTTGAAGAAGATGAGACTGCTCAGTTGGCGACAAGGCAACGGGCCAAACGTCACAGGTTTATGCAGGGGACTTCATCAGAGTCCGATGCACAACCTCCGCCTCAAACCCAGACCCAACCCCAAGTTACAGCTCCACCATCACCGCCACCTCAGCAACATGAACCCTACATTCCCCACCCATTCAATCCTGCTCCCATTCAGTCCATCCCTTCTACATCAGAAGCCTATACCGACAATCAACGAATCATGCAACTCAAGAGCCGTGTCGACTTTCAGAACGTTCAAATCATAACTCTCACAAAAGCAGTCGGTGAACTCCAAGAGCATAACTCTAATCTTGATAAGGAGAATGCAGAACTGAGAAAGATTGTTGAAAGTGTTAGAGACGAAAACACGGAGATTAAATCATTTGTTGCTGATCAATCGTCTGAAATCCGAGCAATGCGGTCCCTCCTAGAGCAACTTATAAAAAATCTACAAACTCAGGGGGAGACGAGTTGTAAAGATCAGGAAGTACAGCGAGAAGATGATGATAATGAAGGCGATGATCCCGGTGCGAACAAAGAGATTGAGTCTGTAGATTATTCTGCAGCTCAAGTTACACAAGTTCAGGGGGAGCCTAGTACAGAAGGAGAAGTAGGAGGAGCAGGAGGAGAAGCAGGTTCTTCAAGGACTTTAGATAGCGACATGATAGATGCGCTGAAAGATATTGAAGAAGAGCTAATGGAATTTGATTTTGAAGATGATATTGAAGAATTAGAAGAAGATGAATTCATTCCAGATGACGTCGTTGACTGGAAATCGGATGATGAAGTGCTAGATGATGAAGACGATCATGTTAATGAAGTAATAATCAATTCACAACCAGTCACTGAACTGTATGAGAGCCAAAATCATAATGTGATTGATATTGATTACATCAAGGTAGCCTCAGTTGAGGACAAAGAACTTGAAGAGGCTGAGAAAGAGCCATCTAGAGCTGATTTGATAAATCTTTGGTTCAAGAAGGAAGAAAAGAAAGATCAGCTGAAGATGAAGAAGAAGATGAGAAATCCAAGTGCTGGAAATTTTGCTGGAGGGATTATAAGCTGGTTCTTTGACAAAGAACTGCAGCTATTTATCTTAAAAAGAAGAGATGGCCTTCAATACTTAAGGCGAACACTGAGGGCGTTCAACTCACTGCCCAAGATTGAAGTAAAGGAGCTTGCTTGGAAAGAATTAATTAATATAGGTAATGACCAGTACGCTGAGGTTGTGGCAAGAATCATAAGGAAAGAAGGAAGATCTGGGAAATTCGAGCGACTCAAGCCAAGGACCGGAAAGAGGGTCGAGGATCAGTCGAGAATAGATCCTCATACAGGTAGGCCATGGGCCAGGATGGAATACAAACCTGTGAGGTGTCTAAAGAAAGTCCCAATGAAACCAATGCCACAGAACGTTTTGAGCAACATGAAGTGGTGGTACCTAGAGATTGACACTGCTGAAGCTATCATGGAAGATCAAGACGAGCAGGTCATTTTGAAGGTATATGATCCACTGCATTTGATAAACCTATCGAAGGACGACCTAAAGAAGCTTCATGATCAGCCTATTTTCTTTACTGAACCATGGAGATCTGAAGCCAGGAAGTTCCAAAAGGTAGTTAAAGTTTGTATAGATGCTGGATTATATGCAGGTAGTAGTATATATAGCTCTAGTACTTAAATTTGATGTAATGTAAATAATTAGAAGCTATCGTCAAGGGGGAGTCTGTTGGTACACCCTGTGTGACGATAGCAGTCTAATCGATCTGCATTATGGTTTAAGTAATATTCTGAGTATTAACTGAGTATTAACCAGTATTTTGATATATATGTTTAATATGTGTTTGTCTGTTATTGATTGTGTGTTTGAACTTGATGTAACGTATTACAAGAAGTTCAAACATAAAGGTCAAAGATTAACTCAAGCATAAGTTAAAACATAAGTTTCATCACTTAAGTGTTTAAGTGTATTGGCTAGATTCGAATAGGTAAAGGAAGACATTCGAATCTGTGATAGATTCGAATGTATCCTTAGATTCGAATGGGCTAGATTCGAGAGTGTCATTGTGGACAGACTCGAATGGGCCTTGGGCCAGATTCGAGTTTGGCCCACATCAGACTCGAATCAGGGTCTATAATTAGGGATAGACTCGAATCATTAAGTGACTTTTTGCAGAATTCGTGAGGGATTAAGCAAAGGGCGATCTCGAGTTTATCAGCTAGGTGAGTGCCGTTCGGAGAGAATTAGTTCGTAGGATCGTTCGTGTGTCGTTCGTTCAGCGTCTAATAGTCTCCGTGTTTCGTTGGTTGAGAGTTGTCCGTCTAACCGTCAACGAGGATTCCGCACTCGTTCACGGATCCGCGTCTAGATAGATCTTGCAGTAGTAGACCTTACATGTTGAACAACTTGTGTGAGGTTTTTAATAGTAAATTAGTTGAAGGTAAGGACAAACCAGTAGAGAGTATTTGATGAAAAGGATAGTGAATGTACTTAAGGTGATTGAAAAAGCTAATGGGTCACACCACCTGCAACCAACTTATTTGACACAATTAAGAAAGAGGTTAGTCTTGTGTTATGGAATGTGGATAATTATCAAGTAGTGGTCCATGAAATGATGTGTGTAGTTGATGTAAAGGAAAATGAATGTAATCGTAGGAGGTTTGAGCTTACTGGTATGCCTTGTAAACATGTTGTTGCTGCAATTTGAAACATGGCAGTCAATGGAGTTGAAGTTAATTTGCCTACAAAATGGGTAAACAAGGTATATTCACTTGAAACATTGAAACATGTATACTCCTTTAAGATTAATCCTATTAAAGGCAGGAGCTTGTGGCCCAAGTCTAGATAACCTGTTGGGCGGCCAAAAAAGAATAGAAAGAAGGCTGCTGATGAACTTGAGGCTGAAGGGAAGCATCCAGACGTGCTTAGTGGGGGAAAACTGTCAAGAACTTTCAACTGTAAACAGGGCATAACTCAAGGACTTGTAAAGGTCAAGGAAGCCAAGCAAAAAAAGGATCTCAAGAATCACTGATGAGCAGGAGGAAGAAGTCATCACAAAAGAAAGGAAAAAGGACCTGCTGCATGATCATAGGATCACAGAGGAGGGGGACTAGTATTTATTTAGTTTTATTTTCATTTGTGTAACTTCTATGTTGAAGCAAACTGTTATGTTATGTTGTAATGTTGAACTTCAATTATCGACTGCTAAACATATACGTGTAGTGTTATGAAACACCCATACAATCATAATACAATTTGAAGTAGTATTTAACAATATTTGATACATGATACTTGCGGAATTATGGTAGAAGTTAAACTTTTACAATTAACGGCACCAAACATGATGCCAACAAAATACCAAATATAAATTTCTATAAGGGGACAAGTGAAGATCCCGTTAAATGAATATTCAAGGTCGGTAAGTCAACTACCCAATCACCCAAAAAAACAATCAAGGTGTAACAACACCAGTGTCTCGATACAATTAGCTTCAGGATAACCAAATAGTAAGGAAGTCTAGAGGCTCCCTATAAGATAACTCAAGACCTGTAAAATATTAACAACTAAATGGTCAACATTACGTTGAGTGAGTTCCTAGATTAATAAAACATAATGAAAAATGCAAGTGAAAACCACAAATGATACATCAAACTATCATATGAATGGATGCTCATTTTAGACTTAGAGCTAGTCCAAAGTATCGCTCAATTTAGACTTAGAGTTAGTCCAACGTATTTCTCAATTTAGACTTAGAGCTAGTCCAACGATTTGCTCAATTTGGACTTAGAGCTAGTCCCAACTATTTGCTCAATTTGGACTTAGAGCTAGTCTAACAATTTGCTCAATTTAGACTTAGAGCTAGTCCAACATTCCATAGATATCCAGGTGAGGTCAAATGAAAAGAAGATCAAAGTGATAGGAATCAATACGTCTCACACATGACATATTCCGAATCTCATCTCAATGTGAAAGAAACATGTAAGTATATTCACGAAACAACATTCAAGTATCAAGTGTAGCATGCAATGACATAACCACCAATATGCAATGCACATTATGAACTATTAATACTAGAACTCATAGTGTTCAGCAATAAGGTTTCAGCCTCCACAATCGTCCCAAATAAAAATCCAATTCAAGTTAAGCCCCAAACCGAAACATGGATTATTCAAGTCACACAAATACTTTGGAACTTCAAAAGAATTCTCATTTATGTATACATATGACCTATAATATCATATTAAAAGTTGCACGAACATCCCAAACAAAACAATCAAATTATCAAGACCAAACGTCTCATTTTTTTGTTTATATCTAGCTGTGGAAAAAATTGGTTTTTAACCTTGTTATAGGTAAAGTTATATTAACATATTTTAAAGTAAGATAAAATAGACTCGTTAATATTTTATATCCAACTTGAATCATCTCAAACGGATCTATAAACAATTCTATATGAATTTATAAAGTTTGATATCACCAATTCCGCCAACGGCAGGTCAGCTGCAATGTCATGACTTTTTCACCTGTTTAACATACAATTTAGCTTCATGTGACTATTTTATATTAAAGTACACTCTCTTAGCTTTCTAACGACGTATGGCACGTCCAAAACGGAGCTTCGAGTAAAATTTTATATGAATTTTACAAGACAGCATGTCAAGGCTGTCCAAAAACTCGAAAATCAAATGAGATTTGTCTCAATTCTCAATATGACATATATTTTGCATTTTAACTCAACTCATATCAACAACATATTTATACCAAAGAGTTTACAAATCATTTTGGTCATCCGCACACCAATTTTAAGCCAAAATACATTCAAGACATTTCATCGAACACTTAGCGTGCGGTTTAGAAACAAAACACCATTGTGAGCCTTTGCTTGAGTTTGGTGTTATCCGATACATGGAAACACTTTTATAACGTGTAAAACACTTTCTAAACACATTAAAATCATTACATAATAAACTATGATTCCATAGAATGCATAAGAACTCCATTTGAGTTTAAGAATGGGTTAACACCCAAACTACAACTTCAAAACTCCAAATGAGTTTCTACTTGTTTCCATTCAATTCCATTGCATTACATAACCTATTTGGTTCATAATTTATTATACGAAACATGCAAGAACAATACAAATCTATTCCATTCACCATTGGAGCTCAAATGGAGCTCCATTTGGGTTTCCACTCAAAATCAACACTTTAACCTAATCAACCACACAATTATGACCCAAAACCTTCACTTGATATTTGAGTCAATTTCCAACACAATCCAACAAACTCACTTTGAGGATATGTTCTTCTAAATAGCTAAGAATGATGAAGAAAAAGAGAACAAGTAGAAGTTATTACCTTCAACGGAGATTCGAGAATCCAAGATTTTGGCTTCCAATCTTTCCTATTTCAATCTCTCCCAAAACCCTAGCCATTCCTCTTCTCTCTTTCTTCTATTCTTTCAAAATGTGCAAAATGGTTGTGTGTGATGAACGATTTAAGAAGAAAAGGGGAGGGGGTTTGGCCTTTGGCCACCCCCAATCCTCCAACTATCAACACCCTTACACTATACACCCCTCAAATATATCTTTCATTTCCATTTTATTAAAATGTCAATGCACACTACCTATTCTTGTGAATTTAATAACTAACCAGCATTATATTTACTTTTTATCATACAAGTCTCAATAATGGCAAATGTCATAAATTCTTGGCAATTAACTCATAATATTACCCTTAGGTTCACAATTGTAATTGTTTAACAAAGTTGATTACCTCTTTTGTTAATATTTATAATATTTCCAATTAATTTTTATTATTCCAATAATTATATTAACCCAACATTATTAGGGATATAATTACCTCTTAATTATTTGAGGTGTTACAATTTTTCCCCCGTTAAAAGATTACGTCCTCTGAATCATAAGACTCAACACCACACAATGTGTTTCTACTTTAAGCCATCAATGTGTTACAAGTCAAATTGTTTAAGTATACCTCATAGCTATTTCTATCATTTGCTCCAATATACGTGTTCGGAGAACACATAGAGCTTGTTATACCGTATCTTTACCAACGACACAATTCATGTCGCACACGTAGCGTATACCTACTAATTCAACCACACGATTTGATCTGGTTAAACGATAATATGTGATCTTATACACATAGTATTCCAGCATCTTGCTATGCTCATAATCTAGTCTTGTTAGTTGACTTCATCATTTCAAATCAACATATTATTTAAATTATTCTCTAGAAACTATTATTTATCCATAAAATAGCTTCAATGTGTCATTTTCCATCACTTCAATATTTTATCGAATTACCGACATGTAAGTAAACAAATTGTATCAAGTGAACAACCATCAACTAACTGCTCAATATACAATTTACACATTTCATTCAATTTTACATATCTCAAGTTTCGTGACCATCTATAACCTTCAGTTAGTTAATTTTTACTATCATGGCTCACATGTTTAATTTACATATATATTCTTAACAAGTTCATGGGGTCAGTAATATTTCCGTGTTAAAATGAGCATTCATATAGAACTCAATCAGACAAATGAATCCATTATGAAGTAAAGTTAGACAAATCATATTTAAAATAACACATTTGATAACATCATCATCTTAATCTGTCCAACTCGCACTAAGTGCGTAAAGGAATCCCACATAATATGTATACAAATAATCATTATCAGTTCAACTCCGATTATAATCAATCATTAATCAAGGTCATTACCAAGACCTTACGACATACCTCACACTCGAATCAATTCCAAAGTCATGAGCATATAACATGTTTAGTCAAAACTGTACTCCAAGATAATAGACATATCAATTAAACAACTTAGGCTCATGCCAACTAATATGAAGCAAAACATATTCGGGTTGAAACAAATTCAATTTATCATATATTTACCACCAAATTAGATATTAATGTATCATCTTTATTCGAATACTAGAGTCAACAGTATCACCACGACCATAATTTTTAAAAAAGCATATGATTCTTATATATTTTGTTCACAATTATTTGTTATACATATACATGCATCATATCCAATCATTAACTTTACAATTTCAGTTCTCTTCTTTAGTTTACTTATTTACATAAGTATTTAGCATATATACATCTCATTCAAGTCAAAATCTAGGTGTTCATCATGTTTCCAAATTTCAATCATAACCACCTTCATTATTATAACATGACCATGCATGTTTTTATAATAGACACACCTTTTTTATTACTATATGAAATTACAATGCTCCTCCCATTCAAAGTTCATATAGAAGTTATCTCTTAATCGTGGTTCTACACACATACATTGACAATTTAAAGGTGCTCGAGATTCTAAACGTCACACCTTACATTCATATTACTTCAGACGCTTATGATTTTTAGTCATGCATGTGTCAATATTAAATGATTTACCACTCATACACTAGATGACAGAATGACCTACATTTATCTTATTGGTCAATGGTTGTATAACAATTAAAATGTTTATCTGCTACACATATCACTATCCATTAACATGTAATTCACATACTAATTTTAATGTTTAATTCTCATATGTATCTTGTCATGATTATCATAACTTACGGTCGTATTATTAAAGCCATTTATAGCATTAACCCAGTTCAAAGCTTAAAAGTGTGAAAACTTTAGAAGAATATTATTCAAATTTTCAGTAACATATGACGTAGGTCGTTAATGCTAATGTTGAAGATCCATCAGCTTTCAACAACAGTTGATATTGGTTACTAAATGTTTTCATATTAAAATAGAATATATCATCTAGTATAATTAAGTTGATGTTCCACAAAATACATGTTATCATTTACCTTAAGATACCAATGCAACAATGCATACATATGCAAATATCATAAACATACAGGTCACGTAAAGATTCATGATTAAATTTCAACACTTAACTATCATGATCTTAATCTCATATGTTCTTTCACAACCTATCACAATATGTTACATAGTTCAAGTATAACATGTTGTCGTTAAGGTTCAATCCCACATTTATATTTCATTAGAGTTAATATCATTAAGCTTGTCATGATTAATCCAATATCTCTATGTACAATTACCTATGGCGTATAGTTCATATAACTCATATCACTCCCTTAGTATTTATCGTATAATCAAGATTTATGTCTTCATGCAAACAACTTTCTTAGCATACAGAACGATATATATTTCAACTTCTCATGTTCAATATATCATAAAAGATTCATATTCAATCACAACATGAATTCTACAAGGTTGTTGCCACCTATGTTTATTATGCACGCCCATGACTAATTTTACATGTCATTCTCATGCAACATAGTAACGAGTTCATAAATGTGTGCGAGGATGTCTCTATTTTCCATTCCCAATAAACCATTTCACGATGTCTAAATTTCATAATATATCACATGTAGCAACATAGGACTATGTGCGTTACATATATCAGTTTAGGACTCACACTATACAATCCCATTCTAAAATTTTTAAACTACCATGTATGAGAGTTAATAGATTTCTTAAAGCACACAAGTAGTTATCTACTTTTAAGGTAATCACATAACTATCAATCATAATTGTTATACTTTTACACAGACTCATAAATTTCTATGATGACCACTTTTCTTTACCACAAGATCTATAACCAACCTTATGAAACACGAATTTGGGATTCGACTGTAGGATCCTTTAAACTATTACACCAAAAGTAATAAACAAGTATTAAACCCTTACATAAGCCCCTAGTGCTCAAAATCCAATTTCAGGGCAACTGGTTTTGACTTGATGAGTCATCTAAACCAATACATCTAAGTTATGGGTTTGACATCCAAAATCCCAAACTCCATATAGTTCTAAACAATTACTCAAAATCACATCCAATATAACTTTAACATTGTTTGGGTTATTATTATTATTTTATTAAAGCCTTTAAAACAATTCAAAACTACAAGAACTAATCCCAAAATGCATTGAACTTCATTTGACTCTTAACTTGAATTTTAGACTTAAACCAACAAAACTCATCAAACTTTTTACACATTTACAACTATCACATATGTGAAATAATTCACCTTCATGTAGCACAAAAATTAGAAGTTATATCAATCTCATCCACTACAATCTATACAATTCATTAACATAACATCAATAATAAAGTGAATATAATAAGCCACTATGCAGACATAATAACTTAATATCAATAAATTCTACCCATGTTGTCCCCATCCTAGGCCAAAATTAAACTAAAAGTTGTTTTAATAGTATTGCCTAGGTGGGTCAATACTATCAACAATGGGTTTAAGGTTGAGTATCGTGCACTATACTCAAGCGATTAACCACATCTCTGATACCAAATTGAAACATCCATACGATCATAATACAATTTGAAGTAGTATTTAACAAAATTTGATACATGATACTTGCGGAATTATGGTAGAATTTAAACTTTTACAGTTAACGGCACCAAACATGATGCCAACAAAATAACAAATATAAATTTCTACAAGGGGACAGGTGAAGATCCTGTGAAATGAATATTCAAGGTTGGGAAGTCAACCACCCAATCACCCAAAATAGCAATAAAGGTGTAACAACACGTGTCTCGATACCATTAGCTTCAGGATAACCAAATAGTAAGGAAGTCTAGAGGCTCCCTATAAGATAACTCAAGACCAGTAAAATATTAACAACTAAAGGGTCAACATTACGTTGAGTGAGTTGCTAGATTAATAAAACATAATGAACAATGCATGTGAAAACCACAAATGATACATCAAACTATCATATGAATGGATGTTCAATTTAGACTTAGAGCTGGTCCAAAGTATCACTCAATTTAGATTTAGAGTTAGTCCAACGTATTGCTCAATTTGGACTTAGAGCTAGTCCAACTATTTGCTCAATTTGGACTTAGAGCTAGTCCAACAATTTGCTCAATTTGGACTTAAAGCTAGTCCAACAATTTGCTCAATTTAGACTTAGAGCTAGTCCAACATTCCATGGATATCCAGATGAGGTCAAATGAAAAGAAGATCAAAGTGATAGGAATCAATACATCTCAAACATGACATATTCCAAATCTCATCTCAATGTGAATGAAGCATGTAAGTATAATCACGAAACAACATTCAAGTCTCAAGTGTAGCATGCAATGACATAACACCAATATGCAATCATAATTATGAACTATTAATACTAGAACTCATAGTGTTCGACAATAACGTTTCAGCCTCCACAATCGTCCCAAATAAAAATCCAATTCAAGTTAAGCCCAAACTGAAACATGGATTCTTCAAGTCACACAAGTACTTTGGAACTTCAAAAGTATTCCCAATTATGTATACATATGACCTATAATATCATATTAAAAGTTGCACGAACATTCCAAACAAAACAATCAAATTATCAAGACCAAACATCTCATTTTTTTTATATCTAGCTGTGAAAAAAATAGGTTTTTAAACTTGTTATAGGTTAAGTTATATTAACATATTTTAAAGTAAGATAAAATACACTCTTTTATATTTTATATCCAACTTGAATCATCCCAAACGGATTCTATATGAATTTATAAAGTTTGATATCACCAATTCTGCCAACCGCAGGTCAGCTGCAATGTCGTGCATTTTTTACGTGTTTTACGTCCAATTTAGCTTCATGTGACTATTTTATATTAAAGTACACTCTCTTAGATTTCCAACGACGTATGGCACATCCAAAACGGAGCTTCGAGTGATTTTATATGAATTTTACAAGACAGCATGTCAAGGCTTTCCAAAAACTCGAAAATCAAATGAGATTTGTCTCAATTCTCAATTTGACATATATTTTGCATTTCAATTCAACTCATATCAACAACATATTTATAACAAAGAGTTTACAAATCATTTTGGTCACCCACACACCAATTTTAAGCCAAAATACATTCAAGACATTTCATCGAACACTTAGCGTGCGGTTTAGAAACAAAACACCATTGTGAGTCTTTGCTTGAGTTTGGTGTTATCCGATACATGGAAACACTTTTATAACGTATAAAACACTTTTTAAACACATTAAGATCATTACATAATAAACTATGATTCCATAGAATGCATAAGAACTCCATTTGAGTTTATGAATGGGTTAACACCCAAACTACAACTTCAAAACTCCAAATGAGTTTCTACTTGTTTCCATTCAATTCCATTGCATTACATAACCTATTTGGTTCATAATTTATCATACGAAACATGCAAGAACAATACAAATCTATTCAATTCACCATTGGAGCTCAAATAGAGCTCCATTTGGGTTTCTACTGAAAAATCAACACTTTAACCCAATCAACCACACATTTATGACCCAATGCATTTCTAAATAATAAACATTAACCCCCACTTGATATTTGAGTCAATTTCTAACTCAATCCAACAAACCCACTTTGAGGATATATGTTCTTCTAAATAACTAAGCATGATGAAGAAAAAGAGAAGTAGAATTTATTACCTTCAACGGAGATTCGAGAATCCAAGATTTTGGCTTACAATCTTTCCTACTTCAATCTCTCCCAAAACCCTAGCCATTCCCTCTTCTCTCTTTCTTCTAATTTTCAAAATATGCAAAATGATTGTGTGTGATGAACGATTTAAGAAGAAAAGGGAAGGGGGTTTGGCCTTTGGCCACCCCCAATCCTCCAACTATCAACACCCTTACACTATACACCCCTCAAATATAATCTTTCATTTCCATTTTATTTAAATGTCAATGCACACTACTTATTCTTGTCAATTTAATAACTAACCGACATTATATTTACTTTTTATCATTCAAGTCTCAATAATAGCAAATGTCATAAATTCTTGGCAATTAACTCATAATATTACTAGGGTAAATTACAAATTTCGTCCCTGTGGTTTATTAGAAATCATGGATTGGATTCTTTAACTTTAATAATTACACGCACTATCATTGTGGTTGAAGTTTTGTTACGGATATGGTCTTTCGGCCATTTAAAATGACCATTTTACCCTCACTTGATTAATAATTATCAGGGTAAATTACAAATTTCGTCCCTGTGGTTTACTAGTAATTATGGATTGGGTCCTTTAACTTTAAAAATTACACTGACAGTCCTTGTGGTTGAAGTTTTGTTACGGATATGGTTTTTTGGCCATTTCAATTGACCATTTTACCCTTACTAGTTTAATAGTTATAATTAAAGTTGTTATTATTATTATTTTATTATTATAAAATAATAAAATAATTCAAAATAATTTTAAAAACCAGTAAAATTAATTTATTGTAGAACACATGAAAATAAATAATAAATTATTTAAGACATACGAATAATTATTATTATCAACTAAAAACTAACTATCAACGTTTTGAGTTTAGATAATTTTTAAAATAAAATGTAAAACTTTTGAAAATCATAAAATAAATTATTTTTATTAAGTATTCATTTTTTATCATTTTTACTTTAAATGATTTTTAATAATAATTAAAATATCTATAAAAGCATATAAGTTGTTATTTCATCATTTTGATGATTAAAAACTAAAAGTAAAAAGTCTTTTAACTTTAGGTTTCCTTTTTATTTTTTGTTGAAAAAATTAAACGTTTTCATGAATAATAACACAAAAAAATTAAACATTTTGATGAACAATAAATAAGTTTTATGTTTTTGAAGTTTTTTTTTTGGTAGTTTTCTATAATTTTTCTAAAAACACTAAAAAATAACTTTTTAAAAAATGTATAAAAATTTTAAAATTTTCAAGACAATTAAAGTTTTCAAAATGTTTTAAGTTTTTAACATTTATTGAAGGTGTTAAAATCTTATTTATGTAAAATTTTAAAAATGTCAAAAAAAGTCTTTAATACTTTTTAACAATGTTTACATTTATTTTGTTATTTAAAAAAGGTTTATTTTTTTAAAAGTAAAAAATATAAACTCAAAACGTTATCTTTTTTTTGTTTTTAATTAATGATATTTATTATGCATTTGTCTTTATTAATATTATATCATTCAAATAAGTCTTTTATAATAAATTAATTTTACTGGTATATTTAATTTTTAGATTAGTCTATTAATTAATAATAGAATTATCAATAAAAACAACATTAATACTAATTATTAAACAAGTAAGGGTAAAATGGTCATTTTAAATGGCCAAAAGACAATATCCGTAACAAAACTTCAACCACAAGGACTGTCGGTGTAATTTTTAAAGTTAAAGGATTCGATCCATAATTTACAATAAACCAGAGGGGCGAAACTTGTAATTTACCCTAATTATTATTAATGTTGTTTCTATTGATATTTGTATTATTATTAAATAATAAACTAATCTAAAATTTTAAAAATACCAGTATATTTAATTTGATATAAAAGACATAAAAGTGAATAATAAAATATTTATAAAGACAAATGAATAATAACAATTATTAATTATAAACTACAAATAACGTTTTGAGTTTATATTTTTTACTTTTAATTATCAAAATGATGAAATAACACTTTATATGTTTTTATAGATGTTTTAGTCCTTATTAAAAATCAGTTAATGTAAAAAGGATAAAAAATGAATACTAAATAAAAATAATTTATCTTATGATTTACAAAAGGTTTACATTTTATTTTAAAAAATCTAAACTCAAAATGTTATTATTTAGTTTTTAATTGATAATAATAATTATTCGTATGTCGTTAAAATAATTTTATTATTTATTTTTATGTGTTCTACACTAAATTAATTTTACTGGTTTTTAAAAATATTTTGAGTTATTTATTATTTTATAATAATAGAAATAATAATAAAAACAACATTAATAATAATTATTCAACTAGTACGGGTAAAATAGTCATTTTAAATGTCAAAAGACCATATCTATAACAAAACTTCAACCACAAGGACTGTCAGTGTAATTTTTAAAGTTAAAGAACTCAATCTATAATTTAAAATAAACCATAGGGACGAAATTTTTAATTTACCCATATTACTATTAAGTTCACAATTGTAATTGTTTAACAAAGTTGATTACCTCTTTAGTTAATATCTATAATATTTCCAATTCATTTTATATTATTCCAATAATTATATTAATCCAACATTATTAGGGATATAATTATCTCTTAATTATTTGGGGTGTTACATGTTATGATGTTATGCTTTTCAACAAGGGCAAATGACCAAAAATAGTAACAAGTTTTGACATTTTTATCATTAATAGTGACATTATTTATTTTTTATCATTAATAATATTTTGTTGGAATATTATTTTGTTGATGAAAAACAAAGTCTAGGGTCTAATATGTAATTTGTACAAAGTTGTAAATAATATAAATAGGGTGTTGACTTTGTAATAAATATAGATCTGACATTCTCATTTTGTACGCACGGATTTCAGAGGGAATTAGGGCTACAGTACGAACTTTTATCATTCATCTATGTAATCAGCATTTGTGATTAATACAATCATTCGGTTAGTTGTTCTTGATTTGAATCTTTATTGTTTTGTTTAATTGTTGATTGATAAATAGGATTCACAATTGGTATCAGAGCATTAGGGTGATTTTTGATTGAAATCAATTTTTTTCGAAAACTGTTCTTGAATTTTTTTCGAAAAACAGTATAATCAACACGGGTTTTAATCCTGTTGATTGTTGAATGTGAAAATTGGATCGAAGGAAGTGATTAGGAAAACGATTGAATTGATCATATAGTTGTTTTGATTTACCAAACACAGAAAAAGATCTATTGATTTTTCAAAAATATTGAAAAACTGAAAGTTATTCACTGTTTCATTGAAAAAGTCGCATTTAGGTCTGTTTTTGGTCGAAATAATTTCACAAAAAGTGTTTGAAATCATAATCCCTACCTTCGATATCAATCTGGTCGAAAATAGCTCAGTTTTACAAATTAATTTGAATTTCAGACTTGAAAGTTTTGAAAAGTTAAGAAACTCGGATAATACTGTGTTCTTGGGATATTCGAGTTGACAACATTTACCAATCGAGTTGAATTCAAGTTCAAATCGAGTTAACTTCAGTGTTAATCGAATTGAACTTGTCTTTAAATCGAGTGGTCTTACCTTTCAATCGAGTTGAAAGTCCTTTTTCAAACGACTTGAACTTGCATTCTATTCGAGTTGAACTCAATTCAATTCGAGTTGTTTCAAGTTCAAAGGAAGGTACTTTCGAGTTGCACATAGTTTAAATCGAGTTGCACATAGAATCAATCGAGTTACACATAGTTTAAATCAAGTTGCACATAGTTTAAATCGAGTTGCACATAGATTCAATCGAGTTGCACATAGTTTAAATCGAGTTGCACATACTTTTAATCAAGTTTCTCACAATCTATTCGAGTTGATTGGTAACTCAGTCGAGTTTCATCCCAAATTGATTCGAGTTTTGTCATAACTTATTCGAGTTCTGTCATAATTGATTCGAGTCGTGTCATTACTTAATTCGAGTTGCTTACTTCTTCTAACAAGTTGATTTGTTATAGATTCGAGTTGAGTATACATTGGTTCGAGTTTCACATATTCATTAATCAAGTTGATCAACTCTTCATTCGAGTTGATTATCTTAATCATTCGAGTTTTATTCAACATTCTTTCAAGTTTGATCAATTTTCAATAGTTGATCAACTGATGCAATTTCAATCAAATATCATTCGATCTTGGAAAGTTTCCTATCTATCAGTCATCATGTCAAAAGACGCGCTTGCCATGGGATCAGAGACGAAACCTCCAATTCTCTATCGGGGAGATTACGTACAGTGGAGGGAAAGATTTTTGGAATTTATCAGTTTCCACGATCTCTCCGAAGAAATGCTAAAGTCCTTGACTGACGGACCAGCTGTGTTCTTAGAGACAATCCCTGGTGTACCCACTGGAAACCCTCCGATTCCAGAAAGAACTGTTAAGGTTACAAACCTAACAGAGGCACACAAAAGAAGAAAATTAGGGGACAAAACAGCAAGGAAGTTGCAACTGATTTCAATCCCTAATGACATCTACCTGCCTAACAAACACGAAGACAGCCAAATCCATCTGGGATGAGGTGTGCAAGCTAATGAGGGGATCCGACAGGGCAGCAACCAATAGAGCAAGGAACAGTCTGATGACTTTTGAGAATTTTAGAGCACGAGAGGGAGAATTACTAGAAAATACTTACTTGCGGTTTGTCAGTCTTGTAAGTGAGATGAAATGAAACGGGGTTACAAAGTCCAATCTAACAACGTCAAGTTTCTAAACGTACTTAACCCAGAATGGGAAAGTATGCGATGATCATCCAACAGATGAAAGACATTGAAGAGATGTACTTCCACATGATTTTTGAGAACCTTAACAACTATCAAGAGGTTGTTTTAAGGAAAATGTCTGGTAAAAAGAAAGCCGAGAAAGAGACCGTTGACCCTTTAGCTTTATTAGCTAAAAAGAAATATAAATATAAGCTGAAGAAGGAGAAACGGGCAGTCATAAGCAATAGCTCTTCTGAATCAGACTCATCAGATTCATCCGCCGATTCCGAGATAGAAGAGATGAAATAGTAGATGGCCTTACTCACTAAGGCGTTCCAAAAGAAATAATATCGAAAGCCAACCAACAACAAAATGAGATACAAGACTGGCTCAAGGAAGTTTGAAAAGAAAGAGAAGTATGAAAAGTCTGGTGAAAGCAGTGTCAGGAAAGCTGAAAAATATGACAAATCTGATAAATCATCCAAGAAAGAAATAGAGAAAAACTGCTACAATTGTGGCAAGCCAGGACACTTTGCTCGTGAGTGCAGAATGCCAATAGTCAAAAACTCTGATTACTACACAAGAAATGCACTCCTAGCCAAAGAAAAGGAAGCTGGCAAAGCTCTTATGGCTGAGGATGATCATTGGCGACAGCTGTCAAAGGATGAAGACATATTGGATGAGGATGCTCATATCTGCTAGAAATCAGAAGTCTTCAATGAATCAGAAATGAGTGAGTCAGCAATGATATATGAAGAATTCGCGTTGATGGCAACAGGAAAAGCTGGCTGCAGCAAAGACATAGAAACTGATGAATCAGAGTCAGAAAAATCAGACAGTTCAAAAACACCAAAGGTAAATTCTAACTCTGACTCTGAAAATGATGATTCCTGTTTGCTTGAAGAAAAACTAACAGGATTGGCCTTTATGCTAAAGAAATTTGAGAAATAATTAAAGGCTGAAAAGAAACATGCTCATTCCTTGGAAAACAAGTTACATAATGAACATCCGTTAGTATTAGATTTTTCCAAGGATAAAGCATTAGCATTACGAGCAGTTTCAGATCTGCAAGACAAAGCAAATGAACTTCAAAGCAAAATCCAAGAATTAAATAGCAACATATCTGACCTACAAGAAAAACTGAATTTGGCAGAATTATAGGCTTCAAATTTTTCTGTAAAATATCAGGCCATTTTTGAAGAAAGAACAAAACTTTATGAGAAAATAAAGACTCTGGAAGATGAATTTATTAAAATAGGTCAAACGTATCAAACTATCTATTTAAATCAACCAAAAGATACCGAATTCTACAATTCTAAATATGGTATTGGTTGGGAAAATCCTAAATATCTGACAAAGGCCATTTCAAATTCACTAACTTTATATGATGTCAGGTATATGAATCTAGGATTACAAATATTTATAAAAGCATCAGATGAGGTAGAATCCAGTGAAGATTCAAAAAGACTAAGATCTGATAAAATGCAAAATTCTGTTGATTATAACAAAATAAATGAATCAAATAATAATATTGGCATTAAAGAGGAGTATATTCAGACATATTCTGAAAAAAAAAATTTATCTGAATCTACTACTCAATCTCAAAAGTTATATTTACCATTTTCAATTCTTGAAAAGATAAGCTATGATCTCGAATTGAAAATCAAAAACTTTGAGACAGACAATCAAACTCTTTGGCTGAACTTAAAATTCTAGAACAAAAGTTACAAAAACAGCCTGAGAATAAAATATTATCAGATCCATTATCGTCAATTTCACTTGATTCTATCAACTCTGAAACAGAATTTGATCTGTATATGAACTCTGATTTTAATTCATTTATAGATATGTTTGTTAAAATAGTCGAGTTTGTAAAACCTTTACACAACAAACAATCTGATGATCCTAAAGAACCTGTTAGAATTCTGCAAAGAATATCTACAGATTTAAAGAAATAATCTGAAAATTCACCAAGTTTACAACAAAAGAAGGAGAAAACAAAAATTACTTTTGTGACTCCTAAATATGAAAAAGGTGAATCATCTTCCACAAAGGACTCTATTGCACACAAAGTCCAAAATTCAAAAGGTAAGAGACCTTTACAGAAAAAGGTTCCACAGCATCATTTTCATGCTTGTAAAATCTAATAAGCTTGTATGGAAACCAAAGAAAAAGGACCCATCTTTCAAACAGAAAAAGGTTCCACAGAATCATTTTTCAAAAACAGTTCCACCACGAATTGTACAAAAGTGGGTACCAAAAAGAACTGTTAAAAAATGGGTACCTAAACTAAAAGACATATCTGATGAGAAAAAGCATATTCAACTGCATGATTTACCAAAATCAAAAGTACCCAACTATAAGTGGGTACCTCATGTGTTATTTCATCTTATAGGTAAATCATGTATGGTACCTTAACTCCGGATGTTCAAAGCACATTACCGGACAGAGAGAAACACTCACTAACTTTGTAGAAAAGTTCTGTGGGACGGTTAGATTCGGGAACGATCAATTCTGTCCGATCAAAGGTTATGAAGTCTTGTGTATGATAAGATTACTATTCAGAAAGTCTTCTACGTTGACGGTCTTGGTCACAACTTGTTCAGCATCGGACAGCTCTGCGATAAAGGATAAGAAGTCAACTTCAAAGCTAATCGGTGCAGCATACGATCTGGAGAAGAAAAAGAAATCCTTACAGGAAACAGGAAAACCAACTTGTACTCAATTGACCTAGCCTCAATCAATCTAAAAAAGGATGTCTACTTAATGTCAAAAGCAACATCTAAAATAGCTTGGCTATGGCATCGTCGTCTCTCACATCTGAATTTTAACGAATTAACCAACCTAGCAAAAAGTGGGTTAGTTAAAGGGCTACCAACTCTCAAATTTCAAAAAGAGCAGTTGTGTGCTGCTTGCGAAAAAGGGAAGATGACTAGAGCTTCACACAAGTCCAAAACAGAACACTCTTCAACGAGAGCTCTGGAATTGCTACATATGGATCTTTGTGGACCAATGAGAGTACAACGTATAAACAAGAAAAGATATGTATTGGTAAAAGTCGACGACTACTCAAGATACACATGGGTTTTCTTCCTGCGGTCCAAATCTGATGCTACCGAAATCATTATAGACTTCATCCGAAGAATTCAAGTAAAGTTGCAGCTTTCAGTTCAGACCATCAGATCAGATAACGGCACAGAATTCAAGAACAAATCTCTCGAATCACATCTGAATTCTGTGGGAATAACTCATCAATTTTCAGCCGCTCGTAGTCCACAACAGAATGGTGTCATTGAACGAAGAAATCGGACACTGGTGGAATCTGCAAGAACGATGCTGGCATATTCCAATCTTCCGTTATTCTTATGGGCTGAAGCTGTTGCAACAGCTTGTTTCACGCAAAATCGATCAATTATCAATAAACGATTCGGAAAGACTCCGTATGAACTAATAAACAAACGAATACCTAATTTTAAAATTTTCAATGTCTTTGGATGCAGATGCTTCATATTAAATGACAAAGACAATCTGGGAAAATTTAATCAAAAAGCTGATGAAGGTATCTTCATTGGATATTCGAATGAGTTGGTAGCTTTCCGGGTCTACAACAAGCGGACCAAAACAGTCAATGAAAGCGTCAACGTTAAATTTGATGAAGGCGTGGTAATGGCTTCTGAACATACCAGTTCAGGACCCGAACATAACAAGCCGACTTCTATGGAGTCAACTGAATAGAGTGCAGAAAATTCAGATTTAAATAAACTGTTTGAGAATTTCTATGAAGACTACTTTGAAAAGCCCAAAACTAATGTTTTAAATTTGGTGCCTGACAGGATTACTGAAGATCCCATCGTAGTCTCGGATCATTCTCATCAACCATTTTCAGAAGAAACTGGAGAAGCTTCGACAACAGATGTGCACTTGCCTACTGAAAGTGTACAACCTATTCAACCTCCAGAATCTTTTGAAACCCCCTTAACATCTGAACACTCAGAAACTCCTATCTCAGATAATGTACCGTCTACATCTGAAGCTAACCCCCGACTTCCCTATTTAGACTTAAATCCCAATCAAGACCACATTCAACCGTATCCACATACTTTCAAGTGGACTAGAAATCACCCAACAGAAAATATCATTGGTGATCTGTGACACCCTTGCCACATTAACCACTAATTATAATTCACCCAGGATTATTCACCAACAAACAGAAATATAATGATTTGATACCTTAATTAAAGTGCGGAAGCAAAATACATAAATAAAATAATACAAATTATGTGTCCAACACCCTACGGTGCTATATAGGTTACACGTCTAAGTCTACAAACTTGACAGAATTACATCATCCCAAATTTTGATATAACAATAATTCCATAATCTAAATACCAAGATAAACAATAGTAGTCTTCAAATACTTCAACACGCGTCCTAGCTAGATGGTCCCGCAGCGGATTTCCCTTTTCCTGTAAAAAATGTAACAACTGAGGGGTAAGCTAAAGCTTAGTGAATACCATATGATTTTACACATTGCACAAATCATTATGATGCCACCCAGAGTAACCGCGGTAACACATACCGTATACTCCACACGTACTCCAAGTACGCAAACCCGAGCCGCAGCTCCTTCGAGCTGACACTCGGCATAAGAAAAACCAACCATCTGAGGTAGATATTACATCGGGGATGACTTACTGTCTATCCTGACCACAGAGGTGTCAAACTCTTGGTCATATAGCACAGTAACATCAGAGTACAGATGCGACCACGCAGGTCCATCGAAAGGATGCACAACAAATGAACGGACATGCAACAAGTATGAATGTGCATCAACATATACGCATGTTAGTAGAGTGCCAAACGAATATGAAACAACATGCCTCAGCAGGCAATGCAAACATAATGCAGATGCAACAATGTTAAAATCAAAGGTACTCACAGTGGGCGCGTTATTAATCTTTAAGCAATATTATTTCTCCTCGGGATTTCAACCGGATCCACAAAGTACCCCACTGTGGGTTAAACAACACCACAAGGGACCTGTTAAATCAGTTGTAACAACACATTGTGTCAATAACTGGTTTAATTTCACAAAACTTAATTTTATAATTCTTGCAAAATTTGGTCCTCATTTCGGATCTATGTCCGAATTCGGACCCCACCCGAATTCGGACCCCCAGTTTGGATCCCACATAAATCCCAATTCGGATCCCCCAATTCGGATCCCATTAAGTTTGAATTTCGGACCTAGGCTAAGTTCGGACCCTATCTGAATTCGGTCCCCAACCGAATTCGGACCCCCCATCCGAAATTCCAACACTTAAAATATTTTGCCATTTTTGATTATCACATTTCGGACCAAAGTCAATTTCGGATCACATGCCAAATTCGAACTAAGCCTAAATTCGAATGGTGCCAAATTCGAAACATCTTAAGTTCGAACATCCGAATTTCGGACCATTCGAACCTGTTCTTGATTCAAATATTTTCCAGATTTAAATCTAAGTCATTTCCATTTTTATTCAATGTTCGAAATAATTCTTGCCAACATAAATATACTTATTTTCAAGCATTTTAACACTAATATTAACATGCTTTCATACCAAATTCAACCCTTTTTAACTCTTTTTCATCATCCATCGACCCACACACACTAAAACACACACTAAATGCTCAAATCCATACTTTTAGTTCGAATCAGGAGCTGAAATTTAATATGTAGCATCAGTAACACTAGATTTAAACTAATCCACAATAATATCATACATGCATGAACATTTGAATCCCCAAATCTCAGTTTCGGTTCTTATAAAAACCGACCCAAAATCTCTAAATTTCGAAGAGTTGAAGTAATATTTACCTTAAATCGTCAATTGCAGATGTTTTAGTTCCTTCCTAGCAATCTTAATCCAGATTTTCAGCTTCCAATTCCAAGCTTTTATAATCTTTGATTGTAAAGAGAGAGAGAGAGAGAGCCGAGAGAGAGATTTTTAGAGAGAGAAAGAGCTTGGTGAAAATGAAAGACAAATTTGTCTTTCATTCCTTATATTCACCACTTTAATCTTTTGGCACACTTAACCCCTCAACTTATCCGGTTCCATTAAATACTGATTTTATAAAATAAAAGAATTCTATCTTTTATTTATTATCCTTAAACTTAATAATTATTTCACTTAATAATTTAAAATTCTAAATTTCCATATAATGCAACCAACTTTATAATCAGTCAAATTTTCGTACCAACTTTCATAATTCAACTTAAATTACATATTAAAACTTAATAACTTCAAATACAATAATTTAAATCCAAGGATGTTACATGATCCTTCTGCATCAGTCCAAACCAGAAGAGCAACAATAAAAGAGTGCTTATTTTCCAACTTTCTCAGCAAAATTGAGCCAAAGAATGTGAAAGAAGCTCTTCTGGACGCTGTGTAACGCCCCAAATAATTAGAAGGTAATTATAACCCTAATAATGTTGAGTTAATATAATTATTGGAATTATTATTATTAATTGGAGATAATAATAATAATATTGACTAATGAGGTAATTAACTTTGCTCAAAGATTGAAATGGTAAACTTAAAGGTCATATTATGAGTTAGTTGCCAATAATTTATGACATTTGCTATTATTGAGATTTGTATGATAAAAATGAAATATAATGTGGTTAGTATTTCATTAACAAGAATGGGTAATATACTTTGGTAGTTTATCAAAAAGAAATTGAAGAATGATTGGAAAGGGGTGTATTTGGTGGGTGAGTAAAGTGGGAGGGGCATAGGTGGCCAAAGGCCAAACCTTCCCCCTCCTTCTCCTAAAACCGTCCAACATAACACACACACACACTCATTCACATTTTGATCTTTTTGAAGAAAAGAGAGAAGAAATGGAGAAGCTTGAGCTAGGGTTTGAAGTTGCATCAAATTGGTTGATGAGTTGGTGAATATTGGAAGCATATTGAAGGTATAAACACCTCCTTTGTTCTTCTTCTTCATTTTCTTTCATTTCCTCTATTTTTTGAGATGAAACGCTAAATGGGTGTATGTTGAAATGTTTATTAAAGGCTCCAATCTTTTAGTATGTTGTTATATAATCCAAATGGAGCCATAATATACAACTACATTGGTAGTTTGAGTTATTTTTGGTTTGAACCCAAGCTAGGGCTCAATTGAGCTCCAATGGGTTATGGATTTGAGTTTGATGTTTTAGTAGGATAAATATGCTAAATCTTGATTCATATATGTTAAATATTGCTATGGAATCGAATGGAAGTTAGTAGATACTCATTTGGAGCTTTGAAGAGATGATTTGGGTTTTAACCCATTTATGAACTCAAAAGAGTTCATATGAACCAATTGGCAATCTTTTATGATTTAAATGTGTGGAAAGGGTATAAAATGGTCTAAATATGTTAGATTAATGATTTCATGTATTGGTTGGGGTTAAACTCGAGCAAAGGCTCAAGATTGGTGTTTGGAGCCAAAACCACACGCCAAGCGTTCGGTGAAATGCCACAATGAGTTCTTAACCATTGTTGGGTTGAATTGAATGATTAAATATAAATTGAATGTCTAAACATATCCCAAATATGTTATTTATAGCAATGGAATTAAAAAGAAGCTAGTAGGAACTCATTTGAAGTTTTGAAAGCTTAGTTCGGGTTTTGGTCATTTAGAACCCATTTAGAGTTCGTATGAACTCCATGAAGCAATAAAATGCTATGTTATAGTATAATATATGTTTGGAAAGTGTTCAGTTGTGTTATTAAAGTGTTTTCATGAGTTGGGAAACACAAAGTATGCGCAAGAACTCAAATTGGTGTTTTAAGTCGAAACCGCACGCCAAGTGTTCGGTGAAATGCTCCAATGAGTTCCTAATCATTTTCGGGTTGAATTAAATGTTTGAATATATCATGAATACCTAATAATAGCCTAAATATGTCAAATATTGCTATGGAATTGATTAGAATTGATTACAAGCTCAATTGGAGCTTGGTGTTGTCGGTTGGAGTTTTCGGTCATTTTCGGACTCGTTCGGAGTCCGTATGAGCTCCATGGAATCAGGAATGTTATGAAATCATTTAAATATGTTTAGAGGTGTCTAAGTGACCTTAATATGCTATTAATATTGTTGGTAAAGTCCCTCCAAAGTTACGAAAACGTTTATGGAAGTTTTGGTGAGTTTGGGTGCATTGAGTGAAGGAAAATTGAGCAGGCAGGGCACACCTGCAGTGTTCACGGCATGACCACCCTCTGGGTCACGCCCTTACCAACTTGCTGCCCAAAAATGGAGTTTGGACGGTCGGGGGTCGATGCTCGGGTCTTATGCGTTCGTTGCACCTCTAAATTAAGTGTTTAAAGGGTTTGAGGGCCTTGGATCGAGTCCAGAACTCCTAAGGCCTCATATGAACTTAGTACTTTCGGTTTGATAACCCAATACTCTTAGCCCACTCTTAGGGGCTTATCTTGTGTTCGGGAGCTCACGAGTTCGCGTTATGAATGCTTCTAGGTGAATTGAGTCGAAAGAAGCTTGATTGCAAGCTTTAGCCATTCTCCGTGCTATTGTGGCTTTATTGGAAGGCTTTGGAATCCTCTAAACCGATCACTGTGAGTTCTAGGACTAATGTAGATGAATGATTACATGTTAATTGTTGTTTATGCCTTTGTTGATAACATGTTACTTGATCACGCATATTCACATGTTATAGATGGATTCATTGTAGCCTTATTGAACATGTTGTCATGCATCATGAATTGAAAATGAATTGCCATGCTAGTTGATATTGTTGTGGATTGGTTTGTCGTGCATCTCATATAGTATGCTTAACTACTTATCTGTATGGATAACAATGATTGGAAGATGGCAATTCGTGTTGGTTAACCTAGTAGGATGGACTATTCACTTTTGTGATTGATTGATAATAGTTGGGATAAATGCATGACCCTTTAAGTTGTATATTGGGTCGCATTCGTGGAAATCTAATTGATTATGATTTGGCATAAAGGACTATTTAACCGGTAGGCTTATTAGTAATGTCAAACGAGCCCGATGATATGTTAGAACCATTATTGAAGAACGGTTAGTAGATCTACATGGGTGGTTTCCTTAATTGGTCTTATGGACCATTATAGACTCTCACGAGTCCTCTTGAACCCTAACTTGTTGTGGAATGCGTTTTGAACCCCTTGTTTGTCCATGGATCATTCCTGGCCCTTTGGGTGCCGGATGCCGACGTACTTGCACTATCGGAAGTCCCGTACTTGCTAGGGACAGTCCCGTACTTGCTAGGGACAGCCTCGTACTTGCTAGAGGCAATACCACTCCCGACTTTGACAGGGAACCCTAGACGACCATGGGGTATGTGGTATTTAGATTTGGATGGGATTATCTCGTGTGAGGACGGCAACGGGCCGCCTGCGGGCGATGATTATGACACGTTGGGCTGCAAGCATGAGTCATATCCTAGTGGCGGTGTTGACATCATGTGAGGACGGCAACGGGCCGCCTTCGTGGCGATGATTATGACACGTTGGGCCGCAAGCATGTTTGTTCTCACCTTTGAATTGGAGTCATTAGTAGTACGTACTGTGGTAATGTAACGTGCCGATTTGGTAAGGCAACTTTGTAAAAGCGTTACAACGTGCTACTAGGACACGCGTTGGAATCCCCACTTTGGCTCGACTATGTCTAACAGTGTAGTGGATTCCAAGAGTTGAGTTGGTTCCCCACCTTGACTCGGCTAGGCTGGGCGGTGACAGTGGAACATGTGACATTAATAAATGTCGAGAATGCTAATAGTCCTCAGTGAGATGAGGCATCTTGTTTTGAATTCGAATGAGTAAATAATTGATGTGGGACACCGATAGTCCTCAATGAGGATGAGGTGATCCCATTCTAATTTGGCATTGGCCATCATTGGCCTTGATGTTTTAGCCGATAGGAAATAAGTGTTGGATAGACGTAATTATTGTGTAATTATTGTTTATATTAATCTTGGAATTCACTAAACAACTTTTGTTGTTTACCCCTTTAGTTGTTAACCTTTTGCAGGTTTGAGCTATCGAGCGGGAAGTTTATATTCTTCCTCATTATTCAGAGTGTAGACTCGAGACTAACGGTATGCTTTGGTGATTGTGTTGGATTTGGGTTAGTCGACCTCTTGGCCTTGACTATTCGTTTGCAGGATCATGACATGTAACCTTGTAGATTCAATAGTTGTTATTCGGATGCATCACTTATGATGCATTAGTTGTAAAAGTTTTAATTCTACCCTAATTCCGCAAGTATTGATGTATAAATTATTGTTAATTACACTGAAATATGTATTATTGTTGTATGGGTGTTTCACGCTGATTGGATTGTCGCAATGCAAGAAGAACTGAATCAGTTCGAAAAGTTGAAGGTCTGGAGACTGGTAGAGCGACCTAAAGATAAATCAATCATTGGCACAAAGTGGATCTTTAAGAATAATAAGGATGAACATCGAGTCATCATTCGTAACAAAGCACGACTCGTTGCCAAAGGATACAGTCAACAAGAAGGGATCGACTATGATGAGACGTTTGCTCCTGTTGCAAGAATAGAAGCAATTAGGATTTTCTAGCATTTGCTGCTCATAAAAACTTCACAGTTTACCAAATGGATGTCAAAACTGCGTTTTTAAAATGGGGAATTAACTGATGAAGTATATACATATCAGCCCGAAGGGATTACTGATCCTTCGAAGCCTGATCATGTATATATTTTAGACAAATCACTGTACGACCTTAAACAAGCATCGCGTGCTTGGTATGATGCGCTTTCAACATACTTGTTGAAATGTGGATTTAACAAAGGTGCAGTTGATACTACCCTGTTTATAAAACGTCAGCGGCCAGATATTATAGTAATTCAAATATATGTAGACGATATAATATTTGGGTTTACAAATCCTGAATTTTGTAAGAAATTCGCTTTCTTAATTTCCCAGAAATTTGAAATGAGCATGATGGGAGAAATAAATTTTTTTCTTAGGTTTACAAGTTTAACAATTGACTGATGGTATTTTTATTAATCAGTCCAAATATATTCAAGACATGTTAAAGAAATTTAACATGGTCAACAGTACTCCTATGAAAACTCTCATGGCTCCAGATTCAAAATCCAAACTCGATGAGGACATTTCACGGAACCCTGTAGATGTAACTCATTATCGAGGAATAATTGGGTCATTAATGTATTTAACCTCTAGTAGACCTGATATTATGTTTGCTACATGTGTTTGTGAGGCAAATCCAAAAGAATCACAATTAAGTGCTGCTAAAAGAATTTTAAGATATCTGAAAGGAACGCCAAACTTTGGTTTGTGGTATCCCCGAGAATCTTCATTCAATTTAACTGCTTTTTCTGATGCTGATCACGCAGGTGATAAGATGGACAGAAAAAGTACATCAGGTGCAGTTCAATTTCTAGGTGACAAATCTGTCTGCTGGTCATCCAAGAAACAACACTGTGTTTCATTGTCTACAGCTGAAGCAGAATATGTTGTTGTTTCATCATGCTGTTCTCAGGTATTGTGGATGAAGAGCCAACTGCGAGACTACGGGTTTACACCACAAAAGATTCCGATATATTGTGATTCTCAAAGCGCAATTGCTATAGCATCAAATCCAGTGCAACACTCAAAAACAAAAGACATCGACATCCAGTATCACTTTATTAAGGATCATGTTGAAAATGGTAATATAGAATTATATTATGTTCCTACTGAATATCAAGTAACTGATTTGTTTACCAAAGCATTAGATGAAAAACGGTTTAATTTTGTGCTATACAAGTTGGGTATGTTAAATCATTAGATTTAATAATTCAGTAGTTACAAATTATAATTTTAAATTTACATTTTTTATTTTGATCCTCATTTGATGTTAAATTCATGAATTATAAAAGCTTCAAATTTTCGGAATTTAACAGATCTGGATTGTCATGTGCAGGGGGAGCAGAAAATGATTTTATCTGATTTTAAGAAAATCAGATAAATTTTATCTGTTTTTTGTAGGGGGAGCAAACATGAAAAATAATATATATACATCTGAGGGGGAGCTGAATTCCAAACATTAAGGGGGAGCATTTTATGTTTTTTAAATTTTTTTATTAATTTTCAATTTTTTAGTTAGTTAAAATTTGGTTTGATTTTAGTTAAAAAAAAAAATTTTGTTTGTTTGTTTTTGTTCTATTTTCTTTATTAATTTCATTTTCTGTGAATGTAGTTATTGTTTTTAAGTGTTATTAATTTTTTTTGTTTTCTATTAAATTTGTTTTGTTTTGGTTTGTTCTAATTTTTTTTAGTTGTATATTTTTGGAAGGAAATATGGGTTTGTGATAAATGGGCTTAAAATGAATTGGAAAATGTGGGCCGGGTATCTTTTTACTTTGAATTTTTGAAAATTTTCAACTATAAAGTTGAATTTCAAATTTCATTTCAAATTTTCGAAATCCCAACTATTCACTTTCACAAACATTCCTTCATCACTAAGAAACTTCAAAAACTCTCAAATCTTCGATTAATTCAAAGTAGAAAGAAACAAATTGTGAGTTTTATTTCTGTTTTATGTCTTTTATTTTCGTATTAGACATGTTATTTTCAGTGTATTAATTTTTTATCCGTATATCTGTTATGTGTGTATGTGTTCGTATGAATATAAAAGTGTGTTCATGGGTTTTAAGGATTTGTGGTTGGTAAACTGAAATTAAATGTGTGTTTACATGCAGATTAACATCTTGATCTTGAATGTCAAATTTCATGTTTCAATTTCAAACACACAAACAGAAATTGAATTTTCTGTTCAAATTTGTTCGAAGTTCTCATAATATCGAAAATTGAAAATCTTACAAAGAAGTTGTTGTTTTCGAACAATGTTCAGTAAACAAATCTTATCTGAAATCAATTTTCGACTGAGAATCATGCTTTTAATCAGTGAAAAAGTTCTTAGAATAAAAATTTTAAAAATCAGAGTGTAAGGACTTGAACATATTTTCAAAGAACACTTTCTCGAATGAAAGTATCATCGAGAAGAAAATCAGTTTAATTCGAGTTGGATGATACATCACCCGAGAAAAGTGATGTTCTATTCGAGTTGTTCACTAAGTAATTCGAGAATCATCAAGTATTCATCGAGTTGGACAAGTAGTGTTAATCGAGTTGGACTTTTCATATACTCGAGTCCATTCATGACTCATTCGAGTTGAACTGAGTCCAGTAATTAAGTCTTAGATTTCATTCGAGTTGAGTCATATAACATCCGAGTTGGGTTTGTTCTTAGTTAGAGAATCGTTCTATGATGTTCGAGTTGATTTGACATGGACTTAGAAAATTTTCAAACACATTCGAGTTATGTTGTGAATAATTTGAGATTCTTTCTATTCCATTCGAGTTGGGTCTTAGACTCATTCGAGATTTATTTCATGACATTCGAGTTTGCACATAAACCCATTCGAGATTCATTAAATGTCATTCGAGTTTGTACAAAGACTTATTCGAGATTCAATCAATGACATTCGAGTTTGATCAAGTGTCATTCGAGATGTGTTAAGAGTCATTCGAGATTTGTTCCTATTTTTTTCTAAGTGTTGGGATTTTAATTTTTTAAGAAAAATGTAACATTTTTTCAAGAAATTGTTTAAATCTGTGATATTATAACATTTGTCTCTGAAAGATTGACTTTGGAATCCTGTCAATAATATTTTCATATTATTGTCTGGAATCCCGATGCTTTAAACAAAAAAGCACATATTTTTATAATTTCTGGCAAAATATTCTATTTTTCTATTTTGAAAGATTTCATTTGTTTATCTGCTAAATCTAACATGTTTCTTATGTTTCACGGGTTACAAATGGCTTCTCCACGTCAATCCCAACATTCAAATTCTTCTGACTCCCATTCTTCATATAACCATACCCTTGTATCCAAACCCGTTCGTTTAGCATCTGTTACAAGGCCTTCACCATCTACCCTTATCCCTGACAATCAGTTGGTCGAACCCAGAAATTGTTTACCATTCAAAGATAATAACCACCGTCTAGATACCAAAGTTATCAAAGTCAGTCACCCAATTATTGTTGATATTCTCAAAGGACATCCTTTGGGATACCTTCTCCAGTACAAACCTTCCATTCCTCAAGTTTACCTTCAACAATTCTAGCACACCGTTAAATTTGTTCCTGCAGATGGTAACCATCATTTCAAGGTTACCATTGATCAATTTAAAACTAAGATCACTCTTGCCAGACTTCGACACAATCTATTTCTACCCCGTAGAATTGATACCGTTAACTTTCCTGAGTTAGCTGACTTTGAGGATTTCATATCAGACGAGGAGTTGGTACATGACCTAATTTGCTTGGGATATTCAAAGCCTCTACCCAAAAGTTCAAAATTCCACCGCAACGGCCTGAACGGTGAATGGTACACTTTGTTTGGAATCATCAATCGCTGCATGACATCTAAACATACTGGCATAGACAGATGCAGTATTCACTATCTCCGGATCTTCCACGGCATAGCATTCAACAAACATTATGATTATGCACAGTGTATATGGGAGGATTTGAAGGAAATTGTGCTAGCCAAGGCTACGCATAGGTCAAGGAAATTTGTTCCTTTGCAAAGGTTCATCCAAATTTTAATCAGAGACATTCTCAGGGCAAATGAACATATACCGAAAAGATCCAATTCTCAAAGATGTTCGGATTATGTAATGATGAGCTTACATGAAGTACCTGATTCTCCGAATGCCAACATCATGCCAATACCGGAAGCCTTGTTAAAGTACGCAGATCAGGAGAGTGAGAATGTGAGGCTATATAGAATAGATCACGCTCCCATAGAGACCCAAGAACCGGGTTCTCTAAACCAAGGAGTTGTAGGACGAGAGGAACTTCTACAAGGGGCTGAAGTTCAGCGAAGCCTTCAAGTGTCTGAGGGAGAAGCGGGTGATGTAAAGGGTGGTGAGGGAGATGTGAGTAGTTCTTACTCTGAACGTACTTTATCGAACATTAATGAGGGAGCAGAGGAAGGTGATGATGATGATGATGATGATGATGATGATGATGGTGGTGGTGGTGGTGGTGGACCAGCTCATGATGAGGGAGGAGCTGCACTAATGGATATTGTCAGTATAGCTCAGCAGAGTGTGAGGGATGCCCAAAGCTTAGAAAGTCGGGACATAGCCACAATTGTTGTTAGCTCCCAACAGGGAGTTAGCATTGAAGAAGTCAGTATCCCACTGACGATTGCACACCCCCCCCCCCCCATCCACTAAGTCTCCTCTCAACAAGAGACTGTTTCGATTGAACACCAGGAACAAGCTCAAATGCTATCCGATAATCCTTTGGATTTGATGGATATTGAATTTAGTACACATCTGCCCGAGTGTACGACTTCACTTCAATCACAAAGTCTAGAACCGATACACACTAGGAAACTTGTGTCTGCTTCATTCATTGAAGTAAGTGCAGTTGAACTCAGTGTCACTGCCGGAACAACCTCAGTCACGGAAGCATTCGTTGCTCCGTCACATGAAGAGGTTGGAAGTCCAGTCAGAGCCACGACTTTTCCAACTCTGAGCACTGGCCACACAGAGGTTCTTTTTACAAGTTCCACTGTTGTGTCAACTGGAAGTCTTGGTGACCCAGTAGTTACTCTTTCCCCATTTGTCACTGAATCTACTTTAAGTCAAGCGTTAAATGCTGCTGTTGCTGGTGTGAACAGTCATGTTTCTGCTCAACTATCAGAAGTGATGGCTCAAATGATGAATATTCATAAATTTTTAAAAGGAAAATCAGTTGCAGAGGAGTCAGTGAAGCAACCAGATCCTAATCAAGCTATCGAAAAGCTAAGAGACTTAGGCTTTATTTGTTTTTTGGTAGAAGACCTTTTTGGGCCCAAGTGTCTGCAACCGGGAAGCAAAAAAGTATTGAAGACTGTTTGTTTACGAAAAGACAAAATATGTTTTAAGATCTTTTATTTGCTAAAGACAAAAACATTGTCTTTTTTAGAGAAGCCCTTTCAACCCTAGCCGCTTCAAGAGAGAAGAGAGAAGTTATTGCATTATAACTAAAAAGACAACTTTTCTAATCTAAAAAACAAATGGTCTTCTTTATTTAGCTTGAAGAACTTTGTATCATCTTTTCTTCTGAAGACCTTTGCAAACATGAAAAAGATCTTATCGCTATAATATCTTTAAAAACAAACGGCACCTTAGTGTTTGAGCAGTTTGATGAGATGAGAGAGAGGATGATCAGGTTAGAGAGTACGTCGATCACTGCATTGGGCAATTTGTCAAAACGTGTGGCGGCAGTTGAACAGACATGCAAGGCTCAACCTTCTGCGCCCAAAAGAAAACATGATGAGCGTGACGATGACTCCGATGATGCTCCTCATGAGGGGGAGAAGAGGAGGAAGCTTGATGAGCCGACACCGGGTCTATTAATGATCACTTATCCCGTGAAAGAATCTGAAGGTCAAGAGAAAAGAGAAGTGGGAAGCTCAAAGGAACCTACTGATGTTCAAAGTGAGCTGGGATTGATTCTTCATGAAGATGTTCCAGTTCCTTTAAACATTCAGTCAGACATATACAATTTTGAGGAGTACAATGATTCGGAAATGATGTTCAAGAAGTTCAAGAACAAAGTTTGTTGCTTCAAGGAAAAGAAAGTGAAAGAGAGAAAGAGGTTGATATTGAGTTATCTGATGATGATGATTTGATTGCCTTAACTAATATATCAATTCAAGCTGAAAGAATTGAAGAAGAGGAAGAATTGGTGCAAGAAATTTAGAAAGATTCTATACCAACACCGACGGTTGAAAATCCTGAGGTTACGGTTCAAATTAAAAAAGAGATTGAAGAATTTCCTGTTGAGAATGTGATTCCACGAGAGGGTGTTGAGTTGAATGAAGTTGAAGTGATGGAAAGATATTTCAATGAATACATTCTGGCTGATGAATCGCAAAAACAACACAGACTCAGATTTGAAGCTCAACAAGTTGTTCAAAGGGAAATTAGAGATATGCTTACTTTGCTCAACAAGGATGAAATCAGTAAAAAGAAAGTTAAAGCATTGTACTTATCTGCAAGACAATCAGCTGAGTATATTAAGAAAAGGAATAAACTGCCATATCTAGATTATTATTTGGAGAAAATAATCTTCCGCAAGACGCAAGCTCCTTGTACTTTTCTAAAACTGTTCAGAGTTCTGGAGCCAAATATGTCGAATCTGGTAAACTATGCTAGTTTCTTGCGGAATAAGACTCAGTCTGTGGATAAAGTGAAAAGTGAATTTAGGATAGTTGATTTAATTAAAATTGAGAAAGATCGGTTTGTTCAGATCTTCTATCCTACTTTTACCGTTTCAAGAGCCGATGGAAATATCTATTCTTTCACCAAAGCAGACATGTTCAATATGCATTTGTTTGATATCGAAGACTTATTTGATGAGTTGTGCCGCAATAAGAGGAATGAATTCTGTAGGTTTGCACTAAAGACAAATGTTCACTTCATGCATACCAAATTGGTATTAATGTCTGTGCAAGATTTACAAATTGGAGTCGAGAGAGGTATGAGGAAAATAAACATTACAGCTCCAAATCGAAAAATCAAATTTGCTAGAGATCTGAAGGAGTATCAAGTTATTATGGTTAAGCATCCTGCAGTTTTGTACAAAGACAAAAATAAAAAGCTAAGAGCAATGAGGAGTGTTGGACTTAACAAATTTTGTGATGGGACACTACATAAGGTAATGAATGGGTTGAAGGGAAAGTTGGCATCTGACAAGAAGAGGAAAACAAAGAAGGGAGCTTTATCTTTTAATGACAGAAGATTGATGGTTGAGTTTATTTCCAAAATCGACTGGAGACTATCTGACAGGAAAAGTATAAGGAGGTTTGAGATGAAGCTGGGGCTAACAAGTTGAAGACTTTGTTTGTTCCATCAAAGGGGGAGATTGTTGGAATATTATTTTGTTGATGAAAAACAAAGTTTAGGGTCTAATATGTAATTTGTACAAAGTTGTAAATAATATAAATAGGGTGTTGACTTTGTAATAAATATAGATCTAACATTCTCATTTTGTACGCACGGATTTCAGAGGGAATTAGGGCTACAGTACGAACTTTTATCATTCATCTCTGTAATCATCATTTGTGATTAATACAATCATTCGGTTAGTTGTTCTTGATCTGAATCTTTATTGTATTGTTTAATTGTTGATTGATAAATAGGATTCACACATTTATATTTTTTATTGTTCATAGTAATAAAGTTTTATATTTCTATCAATAATAGTAATTGGTGATCTGGAAATATGTTTAGAAGGTCACTAACAATTTTTCAGTTATAAAAAATAATAACAATTTTTTATATTTTTATCAATAACAGTAACATATTAAATTAAACCCAATTTTTTTTTATTTTTTTAAGTTTTTCTAAGATTTCAAAAATATAAAAAATAAACCCAATTTATGTTTCATATTTTGGTGTGAAGTTTTGTAATAAAATGTTTATTTTTTAATTTATTATTTATTTATTTAAAGTTTATTTATTTATATTATTACTAGTGTATTATATTTAAATTTAATTTAATTTATTTATTCACGACTTTTATTTTTTCATAACCTTATATTTTTATAATATATATTCTGAATATTTATTTACGGATAGATAAAAATTCGATTATTTATTCACGATTATATATAATAGTAACGATAAAATACGACGAATTATTTAAATTTTCACATTTTCCAAACGAAAAAACTGTGAACCATTCTTTTTTAGTTTTTCTGAATAAAATAATATGAACCATATTGGTTTTTTATTTTTTTTCGATCTAAATGAATCATAGTATTTTTATTTAAAAAACAAAAAATCAAAATGGATCGCAATATTTTTTATTCAGAAAACAATAAACCGCAATTATTCATAGTTTTTTGTTGCGAAAAATTAAAAATTGAATGGGTTGCAATTTTTACGTTAGCAAAAATAAAAGACCAGAGTTGTTCATAATTTTTTTTGTTAAAAAAATCTAAAAACTGAATGGATCGTAGTTTATGTAATTCATGATAGCTAAAAACTTGAATCAATTATAGTACTTTTCGTTTGAAAATATTAAAAAATTGAATAATTTATTATTTTTAATTCCAAACAGAAAAAATACAAATCATACTATTTTTTTAGTTTTTCCAAACAAAAAATATCAACAATTCTAAGTTTTTTTAATTTTTTCAATCAAAATGGGTTGAATATTTTCATTTGGAAAAACTATAAACCGGAATAACTTATAGTTTTTTCATTGTTAAAAACACAAAAATAAAGGGGTTTCAATTATTTTGTTAAAATAAACAAAAAATCAGAATGGTTACAGTTTTTTGAAGAAAAAAAATCTAAAACATGAATAGGACATAGTTTTTGTCATTCTGAAAAGCTAAAACCTAAATGGATTATAAACCATTTCGTTTGGAATTAATTAAAAGGCTAAAGAATTTGTAGATAATTCCAAATGAAAAGTACTACGAATGAAAAAATATTGCGACCCATTCATTTTTTTAGTTTTTCTAAAAATGAAAAAACTATGAATAATTGTGGTTTGTAGTTTTTCTGAATGAAAAATACTGAGACTCATTTACATTTTTGGTTTTTTAAATAAAAACTATGACTCATTTAGATTGAAAAAAAAAATAAAACTGGAACGATTTGTATTATTTTGTTCAAAAAAAACTATGAAAATGATGGTTCGTAGTTTTTTCGTTTGGAAAAAGTAAAAATTATAATGATTCGTAGTATTTTTTCCCTCATATTATATATAATTGTGGATAAATAATCGAATATCATCTAACCGTAAATATTCAGAATATATATTAAAATTTTATAAGGTTGAGAAAAATTAAAAATTATTAATAAATAAATTTAATGAAATTTGGAAAATAGTCACTAAAGATAGTAATAATATAATTAAATAAACTTTAAATAAATAAAAAAATAATATAAAAATATAAACTAAAATTTTATTATAAAATTTCACAACAAAATTTGAAACATAATTTGGGTTTATTTTGGTGTTAAGCGTGGTGGGCCCATAACCCACAGGTCTCAAGATCGAAACTTGGCTCTGATACCAATTGTGAATCATACTTATCAATCAACATACAATCAATACAATAAATATTTGGATCAAGAACAACTAACCGAATGCTTGGATTGTTTACAAAAGACGACTACAGAGATGAATGATCAAAGTACGTACTGTAGCCCTAATTCTCTCTGAAATCCGTGCGTACAAAAAGTGTAAAATGTCAGATCTATTTTTCTATTACAAAGTCAACATTCTGTTTATACTATTTACAACTTTGAACAATTTACATATTGAACCCTACACTTTGTTTTTCATCAACAAAATAATATTCCAACATCTTAGAAAACTTAATAAAATAAAAAAAATTAGGTTTTAATTGATATGTTACTGTTATTGATAAAAATATGAAAAAATATTATTTTTGATAACTGAAAAGTTGTTTGTGATTTCCAGGTAACCAATTACTATTATTGGTAGAAAAATAAAAAAGTTGTTACTATAAACGATAAAAAATATAAAAATCAATGTTATTAATAATAAAAAATAAATAATGTTATTAATAAGAATAAAAAATAACAAAATTTGTTACTATTTTTTTATCGTTTGCCCTTTAAACAATGTGATGTTATGCTTCTAAAGAGTGTCACCATCAACGTATGCATATATTCTGCAACGTGAATGTATGCATTTTTTCATTTCGCACCAAAACATCACATGTTAATTAACGAAAGTTTATAACATAAACATTAGCATTTTCCATTATATAATTTAGGGTTAATATTGAAAATTACGAACTTTCATGAATTTATCGATTAAGTCACTGTACTTTTTTTACGAGCGTTTAAGTCCCTAATCAATTTTTGTCTTATTCAAAACTATATATTTGATCTGTTTAGCAGGTCACTAACCGGTAAACGGTATAATGACCTAAACAAGAAAAAGAAAGTCAGTGACTTAATGGTGAAAATTAGAAAAGAAAGTTAATTGCGCAAAAAACCTCTAAGTTGGACCATTTTTGCCATTAAAACCCCCAACCATTTTTCATTGCACAAAAAACCTCCAACTGGTTAAAACTTTGTAAATTTGGACTTTTTTCAAAAAAATCTGACTTGCAACCGGTTTAGCCGGTTGCAACTTGATGATGTGTAAAACTTTTAAATAGATTTTTGCGTAAAAACCCTCCAACTTGTTTAGTTTTTTCAATTAAAACCCCAAATCGTTTTTAATTTGCTAGAAAACCTCCAACCAACAAAGATAATTAAAATTGAGTCTTCACTGATTGCAGTTTGATGACATGAATATTTATTAAACTTTTATTTATCAAACAAATAATTCGTTTCCCAATTTAACCTCCAACCTCTAGGCTAGCGAATCTCATTACTCTGGCTGATCATATTCAGATGCTAAAATTATATATAAATAAATGAAAGTGAACATAAAGTTGAACCTAAAAATGCAACTCGTGAACACAAAATGAAATCGATTCCATCGGCACAATTGAAGTTAAAATTCAAGATTAAACGGAAAAAGTTAATCGAACATACATACATAAAATAAACAACACTGAACGTAAAAAGAAGATAGAGTAATCGGAGTTGCCTGAGGTAGTAAAAAAGAGAAAATGTAAATATTATTTTTGGTTAGAGGTGAGAAAAATATAATAAAGGGTTTTAATCGAAAAAGTCATCAATTTCGGGGTTTTTTATGCAAAAATTCAGTTTAACAATTATACATGTAGTGCCACGTAGGCGCCACGTAAGTCGGGTTTGCCATGTGGATGCCACGTGTGTGCCATGTAAGCATAACAACCTATTATAACCGGTCAAGTCTTAATTTCAAAAGATTTTACCGGTTAGAGGTTTTTTGTGCAACAAAGTTTGGTTGGGGGTTTTAATCACAAAAATGATCCAACTTTAAGGTTTTTTACGCAATTATCCCTTTTTAATAATATATAGTTTTGAATAAGACAAAATTTGTTTAGGGACTTAAACACTCTGAAAAAAAGTTCAGTGACTTAATCGATAATTACATGAAAGTCCGTGGGGTTTTTTCAATATTAACCCTATAATTTACAATAATAAAACACACATTACAGTCCCAGCAACCTAATTACTAGATCAAAAGCTTCACTAAGTAACCTATCCCAAAAGATGATACATTTAGTACATCAAAACCTTCATCAACCTACATACTGTTACAATTTTCTAATACAAATACCCCGAAAGACCATATATTTTGTACATCAAAACCTTCATCATCCACTTAGAACAATCGCATACACACCAAGAATCCAACTAACAAACAACCATTTCTTGAACCTAGAACTTTAAACTTTGCTTGTATCCACATCATTTCAACTTTGTTCTTCGATGTTAACAGCCCAGGAATCACTTCATCCGCACGACGACTAACATCCTCGAATGTAATATAATAATTAAGATACTAATCATACACTTAACCGATGAAGTGAGTGATTTGATTACGTTAATCCATATACAAGGATTGATCTTTTTTTACATATTCATTTAAGATAGTATGTACATATAGTCACGCTATGATGCAGAATTATACATAAATAAATGAGGCTTATATATACATTCGAGCTAGTTTAACTCGTACTTTGTTATAATATCCTCGAAGTGTAAGGTAATGATAATTAATTCACCAAATGAATTGTATTTGGTTGTTTAATTATGAATTGAAGTAAAATCTTAGCCATATGCTTTATTCACTTGTACTATGTGCTTTATGCCTTGTAATTTGGCAATCCATACCTTTATGTACAAGTCCTTGAAGCTAATGGTGCAAGTGCTCTAAGCATACTTGTGATGGTATACTAATAAGAATGTGAGAAATGAAAGAAGTATGGCTAAAAATCAAGAATATGAGACTAAATGGGGGGTCAATGTGCAAAGTTTGGCCAATTGTGGGATTACTTATTTCCCCAATCGGGCCTCCTTCTCCCTTTTCTTTCTCCATAAATTTTTCACACATATACTCACAAGAAAACTAGGTCTAAGGGAGTTCTTGCAACTTGATCAGGAAAGTGGAGATTCTTGTACAACAAAGCACAATTAAGCCAAAGGTAAACATCTAATAACCTTTATTTGTATGTGCTCTAGTTATCTCCCACTTGCTACAACCCTTAGATTGATGAGGAATGGAAAAGATGGTTATATCCAAAGTTTAATTGTAATTAGTAAGGATGGTTCCTGGAGTTGTATGAGCTCAAGAAGGAAGGAAAGCCATGAAACTTGAATTGGTTTCTTTTGAGCAAATATAAGAAATTGATAATTAAAGTGGGTGAATTCGTATGTTATGGATATTAGAGAATTTTTATATATATTTATGTTAGTCAAATAAGGTCTAAAACAAGTGTATATGAGTGTTTAAAGAAACAACAATCGGTTTTTGATTGAAAGGTGACGAGCAGGGGCAATACTAAAATAGAGTGCAGGTCAAGGATACGAGTTTCCCTACAACTCGTCGAGTTGCCATCAGATGGGCCATTTTCCAAAACATAAAAGTTGTATCCCTATGTGTCCTCTTCTTCTGGACTCTTGAATCACTTAAATCCGAGTTTGTATGAAAAAGTTATGGCCAAAATACGAAACTAGTGCGAGCTAGACAGTTTTCTTCGTTTCATGTTGATTTCTTCGTCTACGAACGCCGAATGAAAAGTCATGTTTGTGTGAAATAAATTCAATACATTATATGATAATTATACATTGATATAACACATAAATTATCATCAAATGTCGCCCAAAAGTCTATAAAACTCAATAAATGGTGCAATGGTGACGGTAAATTTGGAAACTTAAACTGAAAACCCTAAAACACTTCAAATGACTTCCGGACCTTATGATATACTACTATAAGCTTATGAATGATTTGAATATCATTATTTGATAGGTTTGGAGCTGGAAGAAGTTCTGGTTATCGGTTCGGGGCGTTAGGTGGCTTGTTGGCCGTATTGAGCCTTAAAGGCTATCTTTAGCCTATTGTACTGTGAGTTCTAGTATTGATATGTGTGTTGCATATATAATTACATGTTCATTTTATTTATGACATTGTGCATATCTACTTGGCATCATCCTCTTATATGATGCATTGCACTGGTTGACGTCCTGTCCTAATTGGCAGGTTATGGCACACTGCCCTAATTGGCAGTTTATTATTTGATCATGGCCTATGGCCTGTAGACCTTAGTCACATACATTGGCTTTCATGCTACACCTAATGATTATTCATTTCATGCTTCATATGGTTACATTTGATTAACCCATTGTGAGCTATATTCTTTTCATTGGTCTCACTGGACGTCCAGATTATTATTATTATTAAACGTCTTACATTGCGTTTGTGCGTATAAATTCCTGTTTCCGAAGCTTACGGAGTAGGTGGCCGGACATGGAATCCGGTTGGAGTTGCACAGCCGATTGGTTGGTAACGGCGGGTTAGCGGGTTATGCTCGCAACCTATACAAATAAGTGGGCTATGCCCACACCGTTTTATTAAAAACGATATTGCACTTGTCATTTTATAATCATTATAACATTAATACATGTTGTATGTTTTGCACTCTATATCGATCTAGTAACTCACTTAGCAAATTTTATTTGCTAACCCCTCACTTTTATATACCTCAGGTGGTGTTAATAAAAGCAAGGTGATTGCCGGCTCCTCTCCTAGAGTTTAAACGGACCGTCTCTGAAGCCTTAATTTCGGTAAAGCTATGCTTATACAATTAGGAAGTAATTGGATAGTTGTTACATATATATATATATATATATATATATATATATATATATATATATATATATATATATATATATATATATATAGAATATGGTTCGTGTGAGTACCTTAAAAACGCAGAGTACCGTGAGTACCTGTGAACACACGGGTTTAAGATGTGAACATGCTCCGAAAAAAGTTTTTTTTTTTTAAATTTTTTTCATATTCATTTAGATACAAATAATATAAGCATATTTGTAAAAGGATTACACGCATTCACACTTCGTAGCCTCTTAAAAGTCATGTGAACGTGGAAAAATTCATGTGAACATGCTTAGCTGTGAACATACGTTCACAACAGTGCAGTTCATGTGAACTTGCACGTTTCACATAGTTATAGTGTGTGTTTATGTGTGATTTTTTGCAAGTAGTCTTATATTATTAATTTAAACATGATTATGAAAAAAAATTTCAAAAAAAATAATTTTAAGCGAGGTACCTCCGGTACTCCGCAAAACTAGTGGTACTCATTTGAACCCAAATCTATATATATATATATATATATATATATATATATATATATATATATATATATATATATATATATATATATATATATATATATATATACACATATATATATATATATATATATATATATATATATATATATATATATATATGTATATATGTACATATATATATATATATACATATATATATCTGTAGATATATATGTATGTATATATATATGTATGTATATATATATGTATAGATATATATATCTATATATATATATAGACATGTAATGTCTTTTGAGTTTATAATAGATCTTGTAATTATGTAGAAGTATCTTGTAAATTTATCTTATATGCCAACTTTGGTTTATAATCAAACAGGGATATTGACTGCATGCGAACCGGCCAAGCCCGATTTTCTTTAAAAACCATGTTAATTATGATTAATCTACTGTAACCTCAATAATAATTATATTATGTTGAGATGGGTGTTTCAACGACACATTGGGGATCAATCCAACCAAAGAAAGCACAACTGGAACCTGCAACAAATAAATAACAATAAAGGAATTGCGAGATCCAGTTAATGATGCTAAACTTTATCAACACTAATGGTATCAGGACACCCATGGAAACAAGCCCAGTATTTCTTTGAGTACATGATATTCGGATTACAGCCACTCTCCCACATTGACAAATCACCATCGTTGATATTCCCTTCGCTTCTGCTGCTACAATTGATGACGACGAGAGATGGCATCAACTAACCTCTGTGAGTTCGTCTTATGAAGGATGAGTAGGATTGATAATGGATCAGATATGGATTGGATGAAGTCAGATCCATATCCATATCCACTAAGGTTTTCATCATCCACGTCCATATCCATATCCATTCAATTTAATTTTATCCATCCATATCTGTTGGGAATAAATAATAGAGATGAAACAATTATATGGTATATAATTGTAATTACTCAATATTATAGGGGTTGGATTGTAAATACTCAAAGCTTGAGTATTAAGTATAAATAGAGAGAGATCTGATAGAAGAGTGGGTGAGTAGGAATCTCAGATTACACAAAAACACATACACATATACGGATCTGATTGATAGAGAGAAAAAGTGTTGTGCAAGTCACCAAGAACATCAATGTAATATTTCTCTCTTTAATCATTCAATAGATTGTGTTACATTGTTATAATTGTTCATATTGTGTTTTATGTTGTATGAATTGCTAGAAATATGAATTCACAATTGGTATCAGAGCCTAATATATTGTGAATTCATATTTCTAGCAATTCATACAACATAAAACACAATATGAACAATTATAACAATGTAACACAATCTATTGAATGATTAAAGAGAGAAATATTACATTGATGTTCTTGGTGACTTGCACAACACTTTTTCTCTCTATCAATCAGATCCGTATATGTGTATGTGTTTTTGTGTAATCTGAGATTCCTACTCACCCACTCTTCTATCAGATCTCTCTCTATTTATACTTAATACTCAAGCTTTGAGTATTTACAATCCAACCCCTATAATATTGAGTAATTACAATTATATACCATATAATTGTTTCATCTCTATTATTTATTCCCAACATTCTCCCCCTTAGAGATGAACACAATTATTAAAGTAATATTCATTTCAGCTCTACAAATATTGTCCCTAACAATATCCAATGTCCATTGGTTGAAACGGGTAAGTGGATATCCGTTGGATATTAAAAAAAACTTTTTTTAAAAATTAATATAGTGCATTGTTTAACAATTGTCATCACTCGCGATACATAGTTTGATTTAAATAAACGATTAATCCAAATATACCTTAAAACAAATACAAACAAAACATAAATTTTTTATAAATATTATAACACCAATCGTTAGGTTTTTGAATAGAGACCACTTTAGAAATCGAATGGTAAATTGTTCGAACTAATTAGAACTTGGAATTTTGGAGTTAGATTGTCTAATGGAGTTTGTCAATAAAAATGATAAATAAATAGAAGATTAGATTAAGCTAATGGTACGAGCTTGGGTCTTTGACTTGTTTTCTTACCATAAATAAATAATGTTGACAAATGAATATGAGTTATTACATTTTCAAATCTAATTAATTAATTATGCAATAATTGTAATAAAATATTAATATCGGGTAAATGGATATTGTCCATGGATTAGAAATCTTCGTCCATATCCTATCCAATATTCATCTATATTGGGTATTTATCCATTTAACTTCGTCATTGGTGGATTGGTGGATTGGATCGGGTGGATGATCGTTAGATCGGGTGACGATTGCCATCCCTAGACGAGAGACATAGGTTTGGTGACGAAATTGCCCCCATAAGATATCACTTAACGTTGCAAAATAAACTATTGTTTACTTGGAAGACTGTTTTGTAGCAACTTTCATTTTTTGGGACTATCCATGTACTTAGTTTGAGCTAGGGACCATTTCTGTAACTAGACGCAAACCATAGGGACGATTTATGTAATTTACTCTAGAAATAATAATAAAAATAACTTTAATAATAATTATTAAACTAGTAAAAGTAAAATGATCATTTTAAATGACCAATTGGCGAAACCAATATCAAATCTTCAACCACAAACTATCAGTGTAATTTTTAAAGTTATATAACTCAATCCATAATTTATAGTAAACTACATGGACGAAATTTGTAATTTACCCGTTTGAACTAGACTTAAACTATATCTATGTAAATCCATCTAAATCTATTTTTAATATCAAATCAATCAAACAAAATCTAATACTATTAATTATAATTTAACAATTTCCTATCTAATACTATTAATTATAATTTAACAATTTCCTTGCGACAGCTAATGCAGAGTGCAGACGGCAGCATCCTCTAAAACCACCAACCTCTCCTCCCCAGAAACATAATTAAATCATGAATCATTATTTTTAAATGATGATATTGAAATGCTCGAAGAAAATAATAGAATGGAAAAAATAGTGTTGACTGTGCGTTTAGACTTTACACTGAACAATTAATACCCAAACAAACATTCATACATGAAATGTTCAAAACCCTAATTTTAAGACATAAACTAAAAGCTAAACGTTCAAGACTTGATATGAATAGAATGAAGTTTAGGGAATGAACTAAATGAAGAACAATCACCAAATCTTGAAGATATCAAAATGTACCAAAATTCAACGATACGAAACATCACAATAACGCAAACGAATGAACAAACATTTGAGCCACAAACATGGGCAACAAGATGTAGTCGAATGGCTGATTAATGATCATATGATCAAAATGAAGGGCTTAATACGGCAATTGCAGTATATTGCACCCATTACACGAGAAAATTCTGATACTAATGTTTCTATAAATGAGTTGATGTGAGACTAGATTCATTTGGTTATAGATTGATTTTCTTCAATGGTAAGAGATGTTCTGAGAATACCTATTCTAACACGAAAAACAAACATCTAATGAGTATCTTCTGATTGCTCCAATTTTTTCAAATTGCCTATTTCTTTATCGTGCAGCTTCTTCAAATGCGTCTGTGCGGTTGAATTCACAATCTTGACGAAAAAGTTCAATAGCATTAACCATACGATAGAGTTCCAAACTGAAGCAAACGATAGATCCCATGATTTCACCTACACGAGGATAAATGGATGAAAACACAGCATGGTAAGTATGAAGGAAAGTGTACAAGTGAGCTGACTTGTGAGCTACTTGAGCTCGATTTGCTAAAAACTGGTTAAGGTCGCACAATACCAACGTACTTTCCCAAATGTATCGATATGGTACGTGTACTTTAGTAAACTATTCTAATATGATGCAATTCTACATAGAGCCCCGTTGACAAACCGGGTTCTATTTGTAAAAAACCGGACTCTATGTAGCAATGTATCATATTGGAATAGAAAACTAAATACATGTACCATATGGGTACGAAAAAAATTCATGTACCCTATCGATATGTTTGAAAAGTTCATTGGTATTGTAGGATCTTAACCCAAACTCAAATGAAAAATTGGGTTAAACGAACCCAAGCCAAGCTTGACCGACCTTATATTAAAGCACCATATGTAATAAACAAGCCTGAGCTTCCAGCATTAAGCTTGTTTAGACTCGGTTAAGGTAGCCAAACTTTTGCCTAAAAAGGACTAAATTGTTCTAAATTTTCTGAGGTAGAGATTTTAACTTTTTTTTTTGACGAAGGTAACAAACTTTCAATTCTTATTATTTTGGTTGGGGACTAAGGTTCCTGCATAAATGCCGCAACAGGAGAAAAGAACGAAAAAATCTTATATGTGCAATTACGGGAAATTTCGACTAAATGTGCAATAGTCGAAATCCGACTCCATACTTGATAAAGTCGCATTCATTATGTGTACCTTGATGTTTGATGACGTCACGGGCAGAGGGGCTGCCATGTATTTCTCCTTCATTGCATGCAATTTAGCGACGATGTTGGGCAGGGCAGAAGCAACACCAGGGATGAAACTAAGCATCCATATCAACTCGTTTTCAATCCAATCGAGAAGTTGATTGTTGCAGACTGAAATGATAAATACGGTCTGCAAAAGGAAGAGTTAATTAGAGATCAATCACATTATATTCAGGAAAAAACCTAACATTTAAACATAGGAAAATAATTTCTTCTAATGCGACGATATGCATTAAGGATTTAAGGGCAAATCATATAACTTCTCAGATCCAGTAAAATATCGCCAAATTGAGCTCTTCATTATGTACGATATCTAGCCTAGAGATTTCCTTTGCCGTAAATAGAGTTTGTCGATTTATGCACACACCGAAAAAAAGCCATTGGTCCACCGTCATTCTTCATGGTACAGATGACTATTGTATGCTTAATTGACACTCATACGGCTCTAATCTTTAGGCGTTCACTAAAGCTTATTGACGAGAGGGAATATTCCATTCACTGCCTCTTCGCTTAACGCCTTCTCTGATACAGACCGGGCTGGGTGCATTGATGATCGATGCTCATCTGGTGACTTAGAAAGTGCTAGGGTTCCAACCTAATGTTGGCCACAGATTTCAAACAGAGAAATGTATCTCGATCCTCAATGGAATCAGAGTACAAAGCTCTAGCAGACAACAATGGTAGATATCACTTGGCTCCCACCATGTGAACTAAAGATTCACGATTTTTTGCCTCCCATACCTTGGTGAGATAAATTGGAGGCAAGCTATATCTTTCAGCAAAACCCAGTACCAAGCCTGTTGAAGTTATATCCACCATACTCGTGAACAAGAGGCTGATATCTTCACAAAGCCTCTACCAACTCCTTGGCTTACATTACTACAGTCCAAAGATTCATGCATGCTACAGGTCGTTCCTTATCTTTAGCTTGAGGGGGCATATTAGACATTAACATGCAAATAATGTATTAGATTACGCCCAGCACGTATAATGGCCACATAGGTTTGGTCGGTATTAGGGTTTCTGTCTATATATTCCAGTCTCATTGTACTCTAGTATTTGATCATAATACATACAACTTACATGGTCTTATAATACCTAAACATCTTTTGTACATGTTAAGTCTCTTTTTTTTGTTCCACTTATGTGAAATTTAAGAAATTTTTGGGGACATTTGAGATAGAAAGCAACACTAATTCAAAACAACATTAACTAAATTTCATACTAGATAAGGCGGTTGATATAAAACAATATTAACTCATTTATATTTGCTATAATGTGAAAGGTTCAAAGAAATAGAACATGACTTACGAACCTGTATGTGAGTTTTGATGATTGCCTTCCCGATTAGGGTTGCGAAAAAAAACTCCCAAAATGGAATCCCAAATTGCCCACACATAATGCCAGCAAGGTCAAACAGAGGATTTGGCACCTATAAATTGCATCAGTTAATTAAATTAGGTAAACTTAAGTAACTGAACCTAATTAATGAAAGAATATAAGTGCTAACAGAAGATGAAACATAAGTTCAGTATCGGAAACCAAGAATCATCCATTAATTGTGAAGCTCAAAGAGGGTAAAGTTATAAGCATTAGAACTAACCGAAGCAAGCACCAGAATTGTAAAAAAGTTTAAATACTGAGCATGTGACAGAAACCAACGCTTCATGTGATTTAAGTTTGAAGCAACTCCGTTATTCTCTGATGAGGAAGCATCTAGTTCTTCTGCAGCATCCATTTTTTCACCAGAGATACTTGCTGCATTAAGATGTACCCTTTTTGTAAGATTAACCAATCAATATTGTGTAAAAGTAAAGCACACAACCAAATACAATAACCAATGCCTATTGCAAAGCAAATTAAGGCTATGTTTATTGTAGAAACTCTCCTCCGACTGCAAGGCTTACAATAATAATAATATGGAATTCGGTGGTTACTTCCAATGACAAAAATAGGTGTCCGAACTCCAAAAATAAAATGCAACCACAATTTGCCATATGGAATAGTAACCATGAGCCATCAACAGGGTCGAACATCACAATGCACTCCCGATCAACAGTGTAGTAGGTTCTGGAGTATGAATGGTTGCTAGATAGTCAAGATGTAACCACAGAGCAGGAGTCCAAGGGTGCAGAGTAGGTCAGTAATGGCAGAGTCCCAAGCCCGTAATAATTTTCGGACCCAGTTATTTCTTTTATATATATATATATATATATATATATATATATATATATATATATATATATATATATATATATATATATATATATATATATATATATATATATATATATATATATATATATATATATATATATATATTGTAATTGTAAACCCCCATCAATTGTGCGAGACTCATTAATGTGGCTGTGGAGTCCGGTCATTCATAGAATAGAACCATGCATATCTTGTATTTTTGTTTTTTCTTTTAATTTTACCTTCTATTGCCATATGTTTTTCCCTACATGTGAAATCTCATATTCATGTGAATTTCCGATAAAATATAATCAATATTCCACATATCATCAACTACCAATCAATATTCCACACAAGAGATTTTCCATTCTATAGTGCATGATAAGTATTTCCTTCTTTGTACTTGCTAGAATCAATTTTTTTCCTTTTTCTCTTTGCTTTTTTCTACTCATTTGTTTAAACCACCTTCATATTGAAATATAAAGACGGGATAATAAAAAGTAGGAACTTAAAACTTAGAAGGAACCTGTGGAAACAAGAGAACTACCAACACAAACATAACCTCTATATATAGCAAACGTATAATCATATAGAAGAAATATGAGGCACCACTAAAAGTTTCAAAAAATTTCATTACCGATTATTTTGCTAAAAATTAATCTAAGATTCAAGAATTAATTTTAGTATTTAACACACAAGTAATGTAGAAGGGAACAATACAAATACACAAAAAGACAAACCTGCTCTTGAAATAAAATACGGAGGGAGCTCCCCAAGTGCAGTCCCAAGACCCCAAAGAATAGCTTCTATCTGTACTTGTGGCAATATGCTAGTGAGCGGAACCTGAGGACCATGTGGGGATGAAAATAATGGGGGGCCAAACTCTGAACAATTCTTCTTAAGCCATGTAGGGCTTCTGTTCAATTGAATTGTATCATAAATAGCAGTTTTGATATCCACTCGACCACACTGCATTGCTTTTATCGTGAAGAATGCGATATGTGGACCCAGATAGAGGACAAAAGTGTGCAACCCAGAGCCTGATCAAAAACCCCAAAAAAAGGAATAAAATAACAGTCACTAAGTTAAAAAGTGAGCTTCAAATCCAGCATGATTGGTTCCATAAAAGTATGGTCAGATGCCCGCATGCTGAAAATGCAAAAAATAAAGTCTATTTTTTTCTGACAGTTTTTTAGTGACCATTGCTAACAAATATGACCAAAATGTACTTTATTGTACCATTTTAAATGTATGTCACATTTAATTGAGACTAAACATAGTACATACTCCATACCCAAAATTGAAATTGGCTTAAAGTATGTTACTGTCTTTACAATTTTCCCTTCCCTAAATTAATTATCGCACACGTTAAGTCCCTAAACATTATTTTTTAGTTCTACTGATGTAAAATTCAGCGATTTTAAGGGATATTTGAGATGATTGGTTGCAAAAAAAACAACATTAATCCAAACTAAAATTATCCAAATGTCACATTTGTGGGACCCAAAACTATACTTTAAGGAAATGTGTACAAAAAAAGGCCACATAAGATGGTTTCTTAAACACAACATTAACCCTATCAGGTCACACCTAAAAAATGAAGAATAAAACCTGAGAATAAATAAAAATCTAAGCCAATGCAACTTGACTGTTTCTGTCTCAAACAACACAAAATGGACTGAACTAATTATTTTATAAAATGGACATAAACATCTAAAGGAGAGAATACAACATATAACTGCATGTGGTTTCCCACATAGCTAAGTGAAACAAGTTTTACAATTAGAACCTCTTACAATATTAGACACTTACGCATATAATTATATTAGGGATTAGAGTGCTATATTAGAGGGATTAGATTGTAAATATATCTATTATATAATCTCCCTTGTAATCAGTGTTTTACACACAATAATATACGATAATACTGATTACCAAGTTTATCTTGGTATTGTGAGTTTATGCACTCTGCTATAGAGAATCATTGGTCGGCAGTCAAAAGGATTTTTCACTATTTGCAGGCCATTACTACTTATGGTTTACAACTATGTCGCGATCCAGGCACTCTTCTTCATGCATATACTGTTTCCGCCTAGGATTCTGTCACTGGTTTCTCTGTTGCTGTTGCTGACTGGGCTGGTTGCCTGGACAACCATCGATCCACTAAGGGTATGCTATCTATCTAGGTTTAAACCTAGTATCCTGGTCTGCACAAAAACATAAGTCTGTCTCGGTCGTTAATGGAATCAGAATACAACGCTCAAGCTAATACAGTTTTCTGAGCTCGCTTGGTTTCAAACATTGTTGCATGAACTTCGAGTCCCTCTTAATGAGATTCCCACGTCATGGTAGTGATAATCTCGGAGTTACCCATCTTTCTACCAATCCTGTTTTTCATGCCCGTACAAAACACGTGGATGTCGACTTTCATTTTCTTCAAGAAAAGATTGCCCAACGACAGCTCTCAGTCCAGTTCATATCTACGGGTGATCAAATTGCTGATGTGTTCACTAAGCCGCTTCCTTCACAACGCTTTATGTTTTTACGGTCCAAGCTACAAGTCGTTCCCTGGCCATAGCTTGCGGGAGAATATTAGACACTTATGCATATAATTATAGTAGAGGGATTAGAGTGTTATATTAGAGGGATTTGATTGTAAATATATCTCTTATATGATCTCCCCTGTAATCAGAATACTGATTACCAAGTTTATCTTACAAGGGCTAAAAGAATTACAAGTGTTCAATAGCTTTCCAGCTTATTTCGATGGATATGCCGATACCGCATGCAAAATAAAATGTTGGTTGTGCTCATAAATGACGTGTCATGGACAATAGTGTTATGTTTGCATGCATAAATCTACATGTATAATCATGTTATGAAAGAGGGATCACAGTTTAGATCATTGTTCATACACATATGAATACACACCATGCACACACACATGGCCTTGATTTTAAAAAGAGCGAGGCACATCGTTGCAAAAAGGGTTCTAGAGCCTGAGGCGCGCACATCACATACCCATTTAATACTACTTTTAAAACTTAAAATGTAAAATACCAAAATTTAGGATACCAAAATATAGAAAATATACACAATCTTCATTACAAAATTGAATTACTTAAAAAATTAATCAAGGAGGGACTCATTTCTTCATTTCTGGGTCAAACTTTAATGAAACGACAAGGAGGCGCTCGCAACGGCTTGTGTTGCGTAGGGCTTTAAGCCTCAATGAGCCTCGCACCTCAATGAGCCTGAGGCATGCTTTTTTAAAACACAGCACATGGCAAGTAACACAAACAAGCCTTATTAACAATCAACAATCTTTCAAACTCCTTGTATTGAACCTCTTGTCAAATTCTTTTCTCAATATATTTCATGGTTAACTTGTACTTCCAAGGCATAAGGTACTAAAGCCACAATGGTTGTTCAGCATAAAAAACAGCCTCATGACAATAGGCTCTGCTTGGCTTGCTAGATAACAATCAAACTCATGTCAGCATTAGCTCTTTAGAATAAAGGTTTCAAAATTTTTACCCCGAATTACAGTGTACTTCATAAATTTTTACCGCCTAGGACAATTTTAACAACCCTGATGTAAGACATTAAGGTTTCATTTGGATGACATGAATTAAAAATGATGGATTCTAAAATGATAGAATTTTAAAATATTTTGGGGGATGGATGGATTATCAAAGGTGGAGAAGTGGGGAATATGAAATGCTAAATGAAACTTAATCCTCTCTTTTTATTTTTTATCCAAACATGACATGTGAGGATTTCTAAATCCAAATCTAAATAAGTTGTTTAACCTCCAAACCAAACAGCACCTAAATCTTAACATGGATCTGAACATGACGACAAAAAGTATATGTTCACATTTAAGAGAACAAACTATACCTGAGTGTTGTTTCATTTTGACATGATATATATAATGCTTGGGATCTTGTAAGTTATATGTGACTATTTCTTTTTACTCGGCAGAAAGAATCACTTAATGGGAAAAGGTAACGTTGGAAACTCGCTAGGCGGTACTGCTAGGCGGTACTTGAGCGGCCGGTCGGGGAGTTGCAAGTAATTGGCCTAGCCGGGTATACTCGGATAGTCAGATTGGAATCTGTGTGTAAATTTCAAAAGTATACATACAACATGAACATGTTCATAAATACTCAAATATAAATATAATTTGTACGTAACACCCAAGTAAAATGTTTAATAACATCAACATAATTGTTAAATACTTCAAACATGAAATTTAACTTGACCAAGTTTGACAAAATTTAAGTAATTAGGCCGAGTTTGAGTGTGTACTCCCTGAGTTTGACCGATAACTCGAGTAATCAGGCAACTTTGACCGAGTTTGACCGATTTGAGTATTTAGGACGATTATCCCCAACTCGCCTTGACATATGGCCGATTCTTGATTACTCCCCCAGTACTCAGCCGCCCTGGCCGATTTTTACAACACCGGGGTAAGGTCGAGTGGATGCTTTCTCCATCCTTACTCTTGCCTTCAATTTTATTAATAACAACAACGTTGTCATTTAGATAGTTCATTTGACATAAAAAAAAACAATGTTTTCTCATACAACACTTAAACAGACTATATTTATCAAGACACTGTCACAGACGAGACATGTTATCTAGACTCCCCCTCCATGGAGAAAAAAAAAAAGAAACAATGCCTTTAAGAGTAAAGACACATGAATAATGAAATATTAGAACATTTAAAACGATGGATTTAGGATAAAAGAATGAAAACAAGTTTTGGGATACTATGCTTCAAATTTAGAATATATAGAAGCATCGCCAACATTAAGGATATGTTTTGCACCACTATTTGGAGTTGTGAGCTGGATTTGAAAGAGGTGGAGTTTTAGTTTTATGAATATGTTTGGTAACAGTAGTTGTAGATGTAGCTTTTAGTATTAAACGACATAAAAAGGACATAGTATTAATAAAAAGTTGTAGTTTACAGGGTAAGAAAGTAATTTTGTTCCATTAAAAGCTCAAGCTTGCATCAACCTAACCGAGCTTTTAACAATCAAAAGTTGAAGCCCCTAACCCAAAAGCTCCTTGCCAAACACGCCTAGATTGAGGGATCACATTTAGAGTTATTGAATCACATGATTCCTAATGAAGCTCATTTTATACTCGATTTCATTCAAGTAGTTAATCGTGACTTGGGATCACAACACCATACACTAAAAACTCGTACAAAGACTAAACTCCCTGGAATCTTGATCAAATGATAAGTATGATCACATAAACTACTACATGTTTTACAAGAGGCCAAGATCAAATACAATTCTTCTATAAATCCTAGCAAAGATTTTGGACATGATCACATAAACTACTACATGTTTTACAAGAGGCCAAGATCAAATACAATTCTTCTATAAATCCTAGCAAAGATTTTGGACAAGCTTTAAAATTTAAGGTTTAGAGAGAACAAAAAGAAATCGATCATAGGATTCTAACCTACACACATAGAATAGGTAGAATATCCTGATAATCATACCTAAGATAGCATGTGACATTAAACCTAAATGGTTGACTGCTTATCATAGCGGATCCAAGATTTTCAATCATGGTGTGCAATACCATAACGACACAATAACAATTTTTCATCTTTGATTTTTTGTAACTGCAAAACACTACAAAAACATTTTCAGAAGTATGAACAGACATGCCCTATATATATCCTAAATCCAAATATATCCTAAATCCAACCCCGACTGCTTCACAGAATCAATGAAAAAACTACAAATGGAAGATTAAAATACAATTGCTCATCCAACACATCATACCCTTTTTATTTGTAATGTTTTCATTCTTACGTGCACATACTCTAGTGATCCTACAAATCTCATACCTATGTAGTTAATAGCGTCTCGCAGACCGCTATTTGCTATAGCAGTTATCGCGGTGATATAGCAGTATATTATATTTATATATATATATATATATATATATATATATATATATATATATATATATATATATATATAAAATTTAAAAAACATAATACAATGCATATATAAAATCATAAAGAACTTAAATCATAAGGTGAAGAACCGATGATAAATGCTAGCGATTGAAGAACAACAGATGTTTCTTGGTCGTGAATCTCGATTAAATCGGCAGCGTGAATGAAGCAAGGAATATGTATGGGCTGTGAATCTGGTGTGTTGTAGCGTATGTACTATTTGTGTTTGGAGTTTGGAATGGACTAAGGCAAAAGAATGGGCTGGGCTGGAAAATAAAAATTGGACTCGACCCATACACAAATAGCGTTATTTCTGACCGCTAACTGTGACTAAATTGCGCCCAAATAGCGCTAAATAGCGGAACCGCAAAAACCCACCGCTATTTTGATTTATACCGCAAACCGCTATAGCGGCGCTATAGCACCGCTATTGCGCCGCAATTAACCGCATAGTCTCATACACACACATGTTGTGTTTTATATAACAAGAAATGATTTAGTTGAGTGTCTTTGCACGCGCACACACACAAATCATGCATTGTCTAATGTTTAATCAAAAGATATCTCATATCTTGTTCCATCACCTCGACACAGATAACATTTACATACGTATATACACACACGTACATAAACATATACAAACGAACATACATACATACAATATTCGTGTGCACACACACATACAATATACAATATGTGTGTCAGTGTGTGTATACATAAACATATGAAGATAGATTAGCAGAAGAAGCAAGAGAGGAAACAAGTTATGTATCACTAACATTGGTACTAGATTTATTTTCATTCCAACTAACTATAAGATATTTATCCACTACATTAACTAGTTCTTATTAGTTTGTTATGATCAACTTTTTCCTTATATGAGCCATAATTTTCTATGACAATATGAATAGGCAGAATGCAGTTATGGAACTTCTTTAGACTTGATGTAAGGGTTCCAAATCGAAGATAATAGGCATGTAGTTATTTGTTCTGATGACTTCCAGACAGTACAGTCTCCTGCATGAAGGGCTGCTTGAAGGGACCAGACCTTATATTTTTAAGCCGTACTTGTCAACAGAAAATTCAATAACGACACTCATAACATGTGAATAAGTAAAACTTCTGTCTTTGTCTCCCAGTACAGAGACAAGCCTTATGATTCATCTTTTGGACCTTCTGCTTACCTCGAATCTTATAACTTACTATTTCTAGTCATGCATTATAACGTGCTATGCTTCTCAAGTATAGAAGTCGAAGCAACATTTACATACGTATATATACACACACGTACATAAACATATACAAAACTAAGGGAGATTGGGCTTTAATTGTCATTACTTAGTTTAATTTTAGCCACTAAGAGAGATAAACATTTAGTGGCTAAAATCAAGGGCTTTGGTTGTCATTACTTGGAAGTTTAAGGTACTAAGTGTGTATTATACGACATAAACTAGGTTTAAGGTGCTTAGTGTGTATTATCCAACTATCCAAAACGTTCCATTTTAGCCACTGAACTTTTTTTTAGCTTTTTAGGCATTCAGCTTTGTTTTACCATCCATTTCAGTGAAACTGAAGAAGTAAATCAGTAGAAAAACAAAATCTTGAAGGACTATATCACTAAATAGGTACCAAAAACAAGTTTATTGGCCAAAACGGACATTGTTGATAGTTGGATGGTCGAATCTAAAAAAATTGAAGATAAAATGCTTGCTTATTGATTGTCCTCACCAAGACCAATAGAAGATGCAACACCAAGTGCCACCCACCATAATCCAAACCTTAGATATTCAAGGAGCTCTTCAAAATGCTGCAGAAACAAATGAATCGCATATTCATCATTAACAGCGACAAAAGACTGATAGACAGAACATATAATACAACATCAATACGTAAAATCTAATAATAAAATCCAAGTAACTTATAAACATCATCACCATTCAACATTCAAAGGAATTTCTAGTACAATGAATAGGTATGGTAAAGAATTTGAAAATGAACCAAATAACAAAGACCAACTTTGTGAATGATCTAATGATAGAGGTTCATTTGATAGCAATCATAGACCTCCTTATAATTTCCAGCATTTTCAGAATTATATATTTCTCCACAATAACTTAACATGCTACCAGAAAATGAAAAATACTGCAAAGCAACAGGCAATATGAAGTACCTTCCCATGAGCACCATCCACAGACATAAACATGACTCCACCTACAACTGCAACCGTGACAAAAAGCATAAGCCAGACAACATGTGTCAAAATGTATAACAATGATCTCCTTATATATTGAGCAACAGCGACGATAAAAAGCTTCAATGTTTTGAAAGGTTGTGATGTTAGTGTCAGATTCTCGAGCTCCCTTTTATGCTTCTCCCGCAAATCTACAAACATGAACACTAATTAGCCAAGAAAACAAGACATCCCCCGCTACAAGAATACGTCCAATTCCAAATAATCTGACTGGAAAAAATTAATACATGTAACTAAGATCAAAGAAAGAAGGTGAAGAGGATGCCACGGTTTGAAGGACAATTTGGGGACTATAAGGCATCCACAGTGAGAAATATGGGTTTCATTACTAGATGATTTCTAAATGACCATGATTCATTGGCCAGCATCCTACTAAGAGTTGACTAAGGAACAGTATTATAAAGTTAAAGGACCTTAGTTTACGTGATGGATTCCTTCTAAGGCTGACATCGGAGATAATAACTGTACGTAACTCATTTTGAGTCACAATAAATCCCCTTTTTATTAGAAACTTACATGCCGATGCCAACAAAGGAGATTCTTTAAACAAAATCCATAAAAATCTTCTAGGTGAATCTATTATATCACCCAACAATTAAGTTGCAAATCGCTATCTTAAATTGGAAGGTATATCAACAACATCCAGTAGAAAGAAAGACATATCAGAAATCCTGATACTTGTTCTCCATTAACATTTAAAATATATAAATAAATAATTTAGAGAGGGAGATGATGTATTTTAAGAAAAGCAACAATTTGCAACACTGACTTGAGAACAGCCTCATATCATGTTCCTGTCACCTCGTTTCTTTTTGGTGATTAGTCATTTTGATAGCCAACAAATAAAACAAACCTTTTATCCCAAACTTATTCAATGAGGCTAAAAATTGTAACACATAACAAACTAATAACTTTAAAGAGATTAAACAATCAAGCCGTGAATGTGAATAGCACATGGTTCCATGATCCATGGACACATAACTCTGCCTATGTAGTTTTACATAGCTTCTCTCAAGCTAGACTAAAAGCTGCAAATGAACCCTGACTCCCTGAGTAAATTTCTTATTCCTTGATTTTCAATTATAGGTAGCTACAGAAGCTTAACAATCATCATGTCATTAGGGTGAACCGGTGAAGCAAAAGATGATAAATGCTTAATAAGGAATGATTGAATGAATCTATTGGCAATCTTATTGTATTTTTATTATAGAGATCTACGATAATCAAACACAATCATACTTGCATTATGTTAGTGTATCATCATTATATTGTCATATTGGCTTCACATAGACCGGAAATAACCTATAGTAAGTTTTCAACAACATCCTTTCACATCTTCATGACATCTAATCAATATGGTGGAGGACCCCCGTTCTTTCTATTGGCTTTTTCCCGTCCCTTTTGGGACCATTCACCCTTTTCCTTGGCTTAATGTATTAAAATAAGTAGGTAAATTTTTTCAGTTTGATAAAAAGAAACACTGAAACCTCAAGAGAAAAAGAGAGCATGCAACGACAACAAAGAAACCCTCACTGAAGTTGCAACAGGGTATCCAAGCCACACATATAGAATATCAGATTTAATAAGGGAAAAACCGGAACGCAAAAGCAGAAATAGTATGCCCCTTGATATTGAGTGAGGTTATAAGAGACAACAGAATGCTAGCAAGACAACAAGCACAATTTCATCACCAGATTTAATACCCATCACTCAATCTTAAAGTCACCGTTATGAAGATGGTTATTGGCAATACAAGAATGTTTAACACATGCCCCTGGTTCAATAGTAATTTTGAATTTACGTGATACAAATTGAACCGTAAAACTTTAACGACAATTTTCATCACCAACATATTATCAACTTACGATTTCCACACAGTGTACCATAACCTACAACATAGTTTTTCATTATGAGACAACAGTATCTCCTAACCAAGTCTTCTTCTCAATTGACCATAAAAAGTATAAAACATAATAGCAATGGCTGCAAGGTACTAAAACATAAGCTTAATCAGGTGTTGTCTCGCATTCCAAAAGTAACACCAATAAAGCAGATAAAATACGAACCTTTTTATAACATCTTCTAAAAGTCATCTTTACTTGCAAGTCAGAAACGAACATTTATTTCTCAAAGGTGCATACGAAACCTATTTTCTATTAGAAGTTCAATCCTTATATTAAAGGAAAAACAAATCAAATCCATCAAAATCAGCTCAACAAAAAAACTCGAATTGATTAATTAACCAATGGAAAACCACGAAACCTTAATCTATCCAATATCCAGATCAAAAAATTGTAAATCAGTACCGATTGATAACCCTAGCTCTATTCATCAATAAAACCGAACAAAATTATACTCTATAGATCAGAAATTGATTCAAACAATTACAACATCTACAAAAAAAATAAAAAAAATAAAAAAAAAATTACCTGTGATCGACATGTTGTGAAGCCTGGAAAGACAACGAGATTTACGACAAGAATCGAAGTTCTTCAGCACTCACATACTAAAACAAATAATACGTCATCCGATGCAGCTGGTTAACCCAAAAGATTTGGGTAAAATCGCAAATCGGTACACAAAATCGTTTCCTGGAAAATCGGAAACAATTACTTCAATTCAAATGAAAACGGGATAAGATAGTGAATGAAACAGATAGATCTTTTGTTGTAATTACGAGGAGAAGGAATCTGACGAAGCTATATCACAATTGCGTCAACAGATTCGCAGCATTCACTGATTGTGCGCCTGAGCCCTCTCTCGATCCTTTTTGTTTCTTTGTTTTTATTGGTGTTCTAAAGAATGTCAAAAACATATAAATATGGACATTTCATAATTGGTTATGTATTTAAGAAAAAACAAAGAACAAGCATTGAAATGTGCTTTTCCCTTCATTTATTTGTTTGTTTTCTTAAATGTTATAATACAAAATTTAAGATTCTTTAAAAAAATATTTAATTTCGACAATCTAAATCCAAAATGTTGAAAAATTCGGATTGTGAAACATTAGATGCATTTGATCTAGATTTTTAAATATTTAAATAATTCAAAAAATTGTTTGGATCTCTTCTATAAATCATTAATGTTGTAAAAGTCGTTAGGCGGTGGTCAAACGACGAACAAGGGACTAGCGATTAATTGGCTAGATGAGATTTAACCAGGAAGTAGTGGAATTAGCATTATTTATATGTAAATTTTAAAATTTACATATAACATGTTCATAAATACTTAAATATGCAAAACTATATAATTATGCATATCGTCTTGCAAATTTTCTTGTTACGTATGTATCCTTTTAAAACTCTGATACATGTCCAAATATCTAATTATTATTATTAAATTACTTAAAAATTCAAAACTTTTTTTAATTCTCTTATTAGTTAAATCTCCAAATTATATCTTCTAAACCCAAACAAAAAAACTCAACAATTTTCTAAAGCCAAAAATTGATTGGTCTCTGGCATGAACGTCTAATGCTATACACATTATATGATTACGATTATACGTTTGACACCAACTTATCGTCATTAATTATTTATATATACACAAGAAATAAATCACATTAAATGATAATCCAATTTTATATAAAAACTTAACTGACAATTAAAGAAAATTTTATTAATACTAGTCCAAGAACCCATACACAAAGCTCACAAAGCCCAAAAACCCTAACCCTAGCCGCACCACGGCCGCACTCACCCGATCGCGGTCGCACTAACCCCATCATTGTCGCAGTCATGATGGCCCAATCACGGTTGCGCTCACATCACGACCCGCGCCTGGACTCGAACCGCCAGCAATCATCTCAAGAACATCGCGGCCGCACTCACGGACAAACAGCAGGTTGCTCTGTTGGCACAATTCAGGGAAATTACCCCAAAACTCCACTCAGATCGATTTTACCCACATAAAACGTCTCGTATTTACTCAAAAACACTATTAAACTCAATTCAATCGATTTATAACTACTCATAACATAAAACCCACGAATTTGAAGCTCCAACTTACGTAGACTCAAGGTTGAAGATGATGAACAACTTGGAAGCAACAATCTGCTAGTTTGATCCCTTCTCACTGCTAGGTTGCTACTGGAATTCAATTGCACACACAACTCACTTTTAGCTCTGGAAATTGAAGGAAGGAGTGAAAGCAACTAAGCAGCCATGTGAACATTATATACGTTTTGGATTAAACTCGGTCTGACACCCAATACCCGATCCCGATATCACAAAACACATATTTATATCACCGGGTCCCAAATAAATTAATTAATCCAATGAAATAACTCCACGTACCTTTCCCGAAATTGGGATGTTACAAGTCCTTCCTCCTTATGAAAATTATATCCTCAGAATCTAGCTCGAAGCAAAGAGGTGAGGATAACGGCTACGCATCTCAGACTCTGGCTCCCACGTGGCGCTGGTACCCTTATGGTGCTTACACTACACCAACACTAACGCCACCTCTTTGTTGCGTAACTTCTTCACCTATCGATCAGTCACCGCCTCAGGCTGCTCGGCATACTAAAGTCTATCATCGACTTCAATCGCGGATAAAGGCACTCTCTGATCATCTCGGGTTAAGCACTTACGAGAACCTCTGGCCCGCTGATAGGACGCTCCCCAACCTCTCCCCAACACACAGGCGTTAGACACTTTCGCCCATAGAGAGCCTCAAACGGAGGCATGTCGATAGACGCGTGGTAGCTGTTATTATACGCAAACTCAACAAGCGGCAAATGAAGATCCCAGCTACCCCCAAAGTCAATAACACACGCTCGCAGCATGTCGTCCAACGTCTAGTTAGTCCGCTCCATCTGACCCCCTGTCTGAGGATGGTAGGTTGTACTCAACTGGACTCGGGTGCCCAACTCCCTCTGAAAGCTCTGCCAGAATCGCGATACAAACCGGCTATCTCTGTCAGACGTAATCGACCTCGTAACCCCATGCCTAGCCACGATTTCACTGCTGTAGAGGTGTGCTAACTGGTCCATTGAAATAGTTCCGCGAACGGCCAAGAAATGAGCGATCTTCGTAAGCCGATCGACAATAACCCAGATCATATCATTTCCACGAACAGTCCGCAGAAGTCTCTCTATGATGTCCATGGTGATATCATACCACTTCCACTCTGGAATCTCTAACGACTGAAGTCTACCATGCGGCTTCTGATGCTCGCTCTTAACCCTCAGACATATCATACACGCCTCCACATACTTACCTACATCCCTCTTCATCCCCGACCACCAGTAATGAACTCGTAGATCCCGATACATCTTCGTGCGGCCCGGATGGATAGACAATCTAGACTTATGGGAATCGTCTAAAATCAGCTGTCTCAAATTCCCTACTCGATGGACCCATACTCTATCATGAAGCATCATCAAACCTTTGTCATCCCGACTCAGTAACTGAAGCTGCCCAGCCAATCTTTCTCGTTGCACATTTCCCTCTCTCAACCATTCCTCCTGAGCTAGCCGCAGACTATCCATCAAGGTCGACGAGACCTCTAACCGAGAAGCTTTGGACGTAACCTTCTGCTCATAGGATCTCCTGCTCAAAGCGTCGGCCACCACATTGGCCTTCCCATGTTGTGCCTCTGCCTCATGTTCAGCTCCTTCTAGCTGAATCAATACTGCAAACTCTTATGGTCGGTGTAAAGTATAAAGCGCGTCCCATAAAGATAATATCGTCATATCTTCAGGGAAAAGACAATGGCGTCCAACTCTAAATCATGCACCGGGCGACTCAACTCATAACTCCAAAGCTGTCTCGAGGCATAAGCGATCACTTTGCCTCGCTTCATCAATACGCACCCCAACCCGGTAAAAGAAGCATTATGATAGACAGTGGCGGACCCAGAAATTTTTTTATGGGGGTCGGAATTTAATAGCTACGATAGTGTATGTTTTTGAAAAAAAATGTAAATGTTTCAAAGAAAAAAAAGTATTTTCCATGTTTTTGGACCAAATATAATTATATATAATTGTGAAATATATAATTAATATTTTGTGAGTTTGTATTCTTTTTGAAGATAGGATTCCAACGATATAAAGAACGTCCAAAACGGAGCTAAGATGAATGAGATATTGATGCTCAAAGATTGGTGTTTGGAATGAATGAAACTACTTCTAGTGGGAGAACTTGAGTCCCACATAGGAAGGAAAATGAAAACCAAAGTGGGTTTATAAGGAGGAGTGTTTAAAGTCATGACAAGATTGTTTGTGGTTTTACTCCAATGCCTACCCACGCGCAGGGGGTTGTAAATCTTGGACCTCGAAGGCTAAAATCCACTGAACTCGTGTACGCCAACACCTACGGACACGAATGCAGCTCCGAAAATTAGGGTTCGTGTGAGGCAGCCTTTTTACTACGAGTGAGAGCTGAGGGGTCGAACTTTAAAAATCAATGGGGTCAAAAAAAATTTAGCTATATAATATCCCGTAAATTGAAAAATTTATCGGGCCAAACCCAATAAACTGCGAACCTCTGACACAGAAGTGGGCTGGCCCCAACTTATAATCGCCTCGATCTTTGCCGGATCCACCTTAACTCCCTCACTCGTCACCACGTGCCCCAAAAACTGCACCTCTCGAAGCCAGAACTCACACTTCGAAAACTTAGCATATAGCCTTTCCCGCTGCAAAGTACTCAAAACCTCCCTCAGATGCTGACTGTGTTCCTCACTGCTCCTCGAATAGATCAGAATATCATCAATAATCAAAATCACGAATCGGTCAAACATTGGCCTGTAGACCCTATTCATCAGGTCCATGAACGCTGCTAGGGCTTTAGCCAGCCCAAACGGCATGACTAAGAAGTCATAATGATCATATCTGGTCCTGAACGCAGTCTTAGGTACATCCTCGTCTCTGACCCGCAGCTGATGATATCTGGAACGCAGATCGATCTTCGAAAAATAGCTCGCCCCCTGAAGCTGGTCAAAAAGATCATCAATCCTCGGCAAGGGATAACGGTTCTTCACCACTATCGTATTAAGCTCTTTGTAATCTATACACATGCGCATCGTCCCGTCCTTCTTCTTCACAAACAACACTAGGGGCTCCCCACGGAGAAGAACTAGGGCGAATGAACCCACGATCTAATAAATCTTGCAGCTGCGTCATCATCTCACGCAACTCGGTAGGAGCTAACCGATAAGGCATGCACGCAGTAGGAACAGCCGCGAGAACTAGGTCGATCCTGAACTCAACCTGTCAATTAGGCGGCAAGCCTAGCAACTCATCAGGAAACACTTCCGGGAAATCTCTAAATACTGGCACGTCGCTGACCTCCCTCTTCTCCTTCTTCGCATCTACCACATAAGCTAAATATGTGGCATACCCCTTCGCCACATACCTCTGCGCCTGCAGCATCGACACTATACTCATCTCGCCTCGACACTTCTCCCCATACACAATCGCTGACTCTGACCTAGATATAGGAATACGAATCATCTTCTTAGAACAGAAGATATCTGCTTGACGCTCCGTCAACCAATCCATGCCTACAATCGCATCAAAACTGTTTATCTCCATCGGCATTAGATCTATTGAAAATCGATGACCAGGGATCTAGATTTTCCGAAAATCGGATATCCCAAAATTTTGGATTCGGGTAGTAAAATTCAAGATATTCGGATAATCCGATATCCGAAAATCCAAAAAAAAAAAATTTTAAATTTTTTTTTATATATTTAGGATTGACTATTTACATAATATTGAGTTTTTATTATTATTCTAATGTATATTTTTGAGTTTTATCTTGATATTATAGATTTATTAAATAATATTTAATATATTTTAATTTTTTAATCTTTTTTAGTCGTTTTGAGTAAAATTAATTCCGGATAAATTTAGTTTGTGATATATTTATCTTTAATATATATTTGGGTATATGAATTTGTATTTAGATATTTAAATATTTGATTTAAATTTTTTAAAAAGTTAAAAAAATATGAATTTTCGAATATTCGGATAGCAAAATTCACTATCCGAAATTCAGATATCCGGTTTTGAACACCCCTATCGATGACCGTCAATCTCTAATACACAATCTCTATAGACTCGACTCATTAATACCATGCTACCATCTACTCGCATGACAATAACAGACACAAATAACTCAGATGAAGACATGGAAAAGTAATCACAAAAGGAGGCAGATACATATGAACGATCAGATCCTGAGTCAAATAAAATAAACGCACGCAATCCGTTAAGGATGAACGTACCAGAAACAACATCAGGCGACTCCCTAGCCTCCTCCGCCGAAGCCTGAAAAACCCTACCTCGAGCCCTCGGTGCTCCCCCTCCCCGAGGTGCTGACGATAAACCAGAAGCTCCAGCCCCACCCGAACTCGATCCAAGGAAACCTGCACTCGGGCTCGGACAGTCCCGATACATATGACCCGACTTCCCATACCGAAAGCAAAGAGACTCCTGAGAAGTACACGCGACGGTAGTGTGACCAAACTGGCCACACCGGAGACAGCGAAGTTGCTCGGGGGCGTACGACCCTGCATGGCGGTGATGACACCGCTGACAGTCTCGCTCAATCTCTGCTGAACTTTCAACTCTGCTCCCTGAATCCCTGGAGCCTCTACCACCACTACCCTGACTCTGCCTCTGACCCTGACCCTGACCCTTCTGTCTCTGCCCCTGCTGCCTCTGTCCCTGGCCCTGACTCTGCCCAGCCCCTGACTGCCTCCCATCTCGACCCTGATCTCTACGATCCTCGGAACCCTGTCGCTGCTGCTTAGAATAACCACCTTGGCGGCTCTCTCTGTAAAATCACGAAGATCCCGAGCTCTGGCCCTGCTCTGATGACTCGATACGCTGTCTCTGGGGAGCTGACTGCTCCCTCTGCCTCTTGACCTCTCTCTCCCGGCGACGGCCATACTCCATAGCTGATGCAAATATGGGGTCACGCAACATCCCCAAAAACTCTCTAATATTTGGTCTCAACCACTCAATGAACATATTAACATTTCGCTCCTCTGTAGCCACCTGATGGGGCGCGAACTGAGCCCTATCATTAAAGGTGTCAATATACTCCTGGACGGTTATAGATCCCTGCTGCAGATGAATAAACTCTCGCTCTAACTCCCTCCTAGTATCCTGCGGACAGTACTGCAGCTCAAACTCTGTCTTAAACTCCTCTCAAGTCATCAAGTATGCCTCGTCAACTCCTCGAGCACCAACAACTAAACTCCACCATCGCGATGCTCTTCCGTTCAGCAGGTCAAAGGCATAAGTCACTCGATCGATCCGGTCAACATGGGCTATACGGAACGCCGCCTCAATCTCACGTAACCAGTTCAGTGCCTTCGAGGCACTAACTCCCCTCGAAAACCCAGAAGGGCGACCCGTCATAAAGTTCTTAAAGGACCCTCGCGTTGACCGGCTCGAAGAACTACCCGCCCCAGAACTCTGACCTCCCTCTGGCGGGGGTACCACACTTTGCCCCTGACCTGCTCCCTGAACTGGAAAACGCTCATCTAATATCTGGCCTATCACGGAATACGGGTCAGATCTACGAACAGACTCATCATCCCTATGGTCACCACCCTGAGGCCCGCTGCCCTGACGATCCATAACAACCTGCGCAATAAAATAATCACACATATTAACTCTACCAAACTCTACACACTACTCATTTATCACCTAAGAGATCTACTTCATATTACAATCCAAGGATTTAGACTCCATGGTTTAAGCTTAAGAATCCACTAGATACTTAATCTCTTAAACCTAGGCTCTAATACCAAGCTTGTAACACCCTCGAACTAATCCCAATTGCCACGTAAATAACACGTCAACACAATATAATATAGCATATATCTAACTATTCCCAATACACATATCCAGAAACCTGATAATTTTAAACATTAATTTACATATAACCAAGTCACAGAAATCCATGAATATATCGCAACCTATCTGAAGTATACACAACAACCCCAAAATATAACTACCTCTAGAACGGGAAGCTAACTCCTCACAAGATGTTGGAGCAAACCTATTGTAACATCCCAAAATTTAAGTATATGTAATTTCCAATTTTAAGGACTCAATATTTGTATTAATGAATGATTATATTAATTTAAGTTGATTTCGATCATAATATCGGTTTAAATAAGAACATACGAAGTTGAGGGGTATAATGTGCAAATAAGCAAAAGTGACAAATAAAAGATGGAGAGTCTTTCGTTTTCAACAATCTCCTTCTCTCTCTACACTCTCTCGTCTCCCTCTCCCTCTCTCTCTAAAACCCACGGGTTTTTATAAAAAACCCCAAAGAACATCGAATTTGAAGCTGCAAAAGTTGGAATTAAATTGCAAATTAAGGACTATAGCTACTACAAGCAACGATTCGAGGTAAAAATTATTCTATATTATGAATTTTTGAAGTTTTTGGTTCGGTTTTGAAGTGAACCGATTTCTAAGATTTATGATACAAATGTTTATGCATGTTGAATGTTGTTATGGATTAGTTTAAATCGAGTATTGATGATGCAACATACCAAATTTCAGAATCAGATTCCACCTCTAAGTATGATTTTGAGATGAGTGTGTGTTTTAGTGTGTGTTCATCGATGCATGATGAAAAATGGACATAAATGGGTTGATTTGGTATGTTAGTGTTATGATATAAGTTAAATGAGTACATTTAAGTTCATATTTACAACTTTAGTTACTGAAACATGCAAAAATGGTCCAAATATAATTTCTGGAAAATGTTGGAATTTACTAAGTATGAACTCGGACTGATGAACTCGGTTCGGACCATCCGGGTTCGGACCAGCATCCGAGTTCGGACCAATGTACCAATTCGGATCAATAGCTCTATTCGGATTCACCCATTTAGGACCAATGCCTAATTCGGACTAACAGCTATTTTGGACCAACACCTAATTCGGACCATCCGGATTCCGGACCATCCGAATTCGGATGTGGTCCGAATTCAATTGGAAATTCATTTAAATTGCAGAATATAAGTTTTAAGCAAATACTGACATTAAATCACAATTACACTTACTTGACAGATCATTGTGGTGTTGTCTAACACACATTGATTCAGAGACACGATGCACTATACCAATCACTGTGAGTAATAGATTATCATTCTAACATTTATTGTCTTTGCATTCACACGTTTACATATTCAATGGCATGTTCACATTGTCGATTACATCAATTGGCACTCATGATTAATTTGTTGTTATGATGCGCACTCGTACTTGACATGTAACACACATGTAGCCAGCATTCATTTGAAAGTGCATCTATTTACATCATGCTTGCACTGCATGATCATTACTTCACAATCTGATGCAACCTGGACTGGGGTTGACAGCAGGCCATTGTCGGAGACTGATCATCCCACTCGTTATCCTGGTCAGGTTCGACACATCCCCGATCAGCATTTGAACTGCCAACCCCATGCTTGCACTGCATGGTTTTCACATACTACGAGGCTTACACTGCCTGTTTACACACATACATTGGGGCTTACACTGCCCATGGTCACGCAATGCTTGTAAAGAAATATTTGTTGTTTGCATAATCTGTTATCTCACTAAGCAAATTAGCTTACCGTTGACTCACAATGTTTTCAGGCAAAGGCAAAGGTGTAGCTGGACCTTCTTCTTAAGAAATTTCAATTCAATATCCCGAAGACTTAGAAGCTATTGGTACACAGATGTTTATAGCTTGGGGCTGGGATTTGATACTTTAAAACAATTTGTGATGTTGTAATAGTTAGACTTAATCACCATAGACAAGTACTTTTATTGCTTTAGTATGGAACTGCTTAACACTGAATTAAGTATTCAATTCTAATTATCATGTTATTCATTGGGTTGTTTGTTGATGCTGGTGATTCTAATTATACTATCAAAAAATGAGGGTGTCACACCTACTTGGGTCCAACAGGCCTACTAGAAGTCCGATCACCTGAGACACACAATTAAACACACAGGTCAGCTAAAGCTAGTAAGAATGCAATTGTTAGTGTACAATTATAAAAACTCTATAAAAAGTAATCTCGATAATAAAGCATTCAGCGTTCTCTACTGAACAAGTATATGAGATCCCACAAGGTAGCTTAGATAGGTACTCAACCCGTGTGGACGAATCCAAGTACCCAAGTCTCTAGACCGCACAAAGCGGTCGTCAGGACTCAAAAATGAATTGGGAGCGACCCGACCCCTGTCCAGCCGTACGGTTTAGTAACTCGATAGCTCAAGTGTCTCAAATCTCATATTATAAAACAAAGTTCACAATAGCTCAGTAATACGTGCATGATATAATCTCAATAAAAGCTCGTAATAAAACTCGTTTTATAAAAATGCTCAATAAAAGATCATGCAGGTATTAAATAATAATCGTACAAGTATCACAAAAAACATGCAAACTGTTAGCCCTGAAGTCACACAACCCAAGTCTCGGTTCCCTGCCCTTTCCCAACCCTATCACTCGAGACACCGAAATCATAACACAATAACTTAATATTACAATCCCGACTCGATAATCCCATACACAACTGCCCAACCACTCACGCAAGCCCAAGTACCCATACACAAAGCTCACAAAGCCCAAAAACCCTAACCTTAACCCTAGCCACATCGCGACCGAACTCACTCACTCGCGGTCGCACTAACCCCATCGCGGTCGCGATGGCCCAATCACGGCCGCTCTCACCTCGCGACCCGCGCCCGGACCTGAACCGCCAGTAATCATCTCAAGAACACCGCGGCCCGCGATCCCCTGATCCCCTCTCTTCTCATCCACTACATTCTACTTGCTCCCACCTCTACTGTCTTGTTGGCTGTGGCACATCGAAGACAGAGACAGCACAACACAGTGAAGAGAGAGACATCACGATATATATATATATATATATATATGTATATATATATATATATATATATATATATATATATATATATATATATATATATATAGAGAGAGAGAGAGAGAGAACAATGGCCAATAGAAGATGAGAACGGCGAGCCCTCAACTGATATATGAATTTATCATGTTCCTTTTATTATATATCTTTTTATTTAAAAAAAAACATTTGACCCAACGCATAGTCCCGCCCAAGCCTGCCTAGCTTGACTCCACTTAAACTAGGTCGATTCAATGTTGTTCATATCGTCTTAGGCCTGATCAACACCTAGGTGTCAACTATTTGGCCACCTAGGCCGATTTTTACAACATTGTAAATTATGGTTGTTAGTATATGGTGTGTAAAGATGACATTACTACTGCATCATGGCTGATTTCATAATACACTTGAGGGCCACACCAATGAGCACAATTGAGCAGATGCAATTAAACTATTGAATAAATAATATTAAATATTGTTTATGACACGAAATGATCATTGAGATTAAAATTAATGGGTGATTAGTTATATCTCAAAGTACGGGGACTAAAAGTGCAATATTAGATATTGTAGTGATTTAATTGTCATTGGATGATAATTAAATAATAATTATCTAGTCTTTTATTTATTATTGGATATTAAATAAAAGATGTATTTAATTGAATTGATATTATCATCTAGTTTTTAGATAATTAGATGGATAATTATAAACAAATAAATAGAGATAATTATACATAATTATCTAGTCATTTATATATTCTTAGATAATATATAATAGATATATATTATTTAATGGATATATAATTATGGAGATAATTATATAAGGTTTAAATAATAAAGATAATTATTAAGATATATATTATATTATTATATTAGAGTTTGATTAAAACTAAAACTCTTAAATTAATAATATATATATATATATATATATATATATATATATACACACACACACACACACACACACATACGGCCATTAGATACATGTACACATAAGTGATATATATAGATGTATGAGGTGTGACCTAATTTGATGAAATGGACGACGCACACACACATAAGGTGGATGTGTGTGTGTGGTGGTCTTCTGGCCGTACGAAACACACACAATTGTGTGTGTGTTTTTCTCGTTCTTCGTGTGTTCGATTGCATACTTGGCGCCGCTCGACCGTGTCAGCACCGGTGGATACCGAAATCATCTCATTCTTGTATTCTTGTCATCGAATACAAAGGTATGGATTTATTGCTTTCTCGTTTACTTATCTTATGTATACTTGATGATCCGTGTATGGAATTTGTGATTGTAAAAAAGCTTCCGTTGTGCATTTAATGTGATTAATGTTTATGTTTCTATGAAAAACAATACGAATTCCCAATAGTGGTATCAGAGCCACCTCAAGTAACATGATGATAGTATTATTCATGTATTCAAGTCCAACGTTCTTAAAGTTTTGATTTTTATGATTAAAAGGGTTTAAACGATCGAAATCGATAATTAAAACGTTTAGGGTTTAATTCGGCTTGGAGAAAATTGACCAAAGGGTTTGGATACCCCTTGGTGATTCTCGGCCAACCTTGGAGTTTCTCGAAACTCGGGATTTGAAAACCTTAGTTCGTTTTATTTAGTTGATGTTTGATTGTTTAAAAGTGTTTAATTTATTAAAGTCGAAAATTAAACGTTTCAGTTTGCAAAATCAGACCTAAAGATTTCGGCCATGGGTTGAGACTCATGACCTATCGGTTATGATGTGGTAGCTGAGGTGATAGATTGTTTGTTCCGTCGTATCGTTTAATTCACGGTTAAACTCGAACGATTAAATTAAATGTGTTAAAATCGAATGAATAAATCAAAAAGTGTTTTGTTATTAATATTTAAACATTTGTGACAAAATATATGTAAATATGTTTTCGGTTTTATAAAATTAAAGTGGGAGACTTTATTAGATTAAATTCACAAATCGGTTTAAATATTATTCAATTCCATAGTTAAACGATTAATTGGAATATGGAAATCGAGATATTCAAAGTGAGTTGATTAATGGCTTCGATTAATTTCAGCCGTCAATGGGTTTAATACCCTACTTGTTTTCGGTTCATATGGGCTATTGAATCCAAGTATGAGTCGATTAACTAAGTTGGTTCGTTTCCGTTTTTCGGTAATTTGTCGTTTAAATTAAATCGGTTTTGATTAAACGATAAGTTTTAATGTTGAAATTAAATTAATATCATCATTTTTTAATAGGCTTTGTCATAGGTTTTTGAAAACTATAGCCTAATAAAATTTGATGGTAAATATAATTTATAAACTGGATTTAATTTATGCATTTAATATTTAGTTCCATAAAAGGCATTATAAAATTAAAAGGAGTTTAATTTAAGGATTTATTTCCCCCAAATTGATAAAATCGTGACTTTGAGTTTCATACTCGGTCATGGTTTAATGTTTTGAGATTTAATCTCGTTATTAACGTGTTTGGTAGAAATTGTTTAAAACCATAAAGAAAGTTTTTGGTGTTATTTAAAGATGATCAATTTTCTTTAAATATTTTAAAAGACATTAACAGGATTATGACATTTTTATGAAATTAGTTATTCAAATAAAAATTTATTTTTAAAATGTCATATGATCAAAGAGTTAAAATTATTAAAACCGGTACATTAACAGGATTGTTTACCAGAATAAGTGGTGTCTAGGACAGTCACGCTTGGGCTGTGGTTGTAGGAATTTTCGAGAGGTTTATAACCGAAAGGATCCTCCCCGCTGACTAACCTGACTAGCCACTAGTTCTTGGTATAAGACTTGTTATAAACCCAAATTAAAAATCTGACACAACACACCGTCCGTATAGTGGCACTCACGGTGACCGGTCGTCGTAAGTAGGTTCAGCCTTCGTTGGGTGCTTACGCCGCAAACTCGGAGAGCTGTGAGGTGAGCATTGTGGATCCTAAGTGAGACTTGGGCCAGTGACTTGCAGTTGTTATATGGTGTGTCAGTGGTGGTTCCTCAGTAAGACTGTTGCCCAAGGTGTGGATGAGATTAAACATGATCAATTTAAGAAATTGAAAATCTCAAAAGATCTAAGAGTTGCAAGGGGGTTGTAATTGATAATAAGTTGCATGCCTAAGTAGCTTATTCATGTAGGTTCAACCTCCGTTGGGTGCATGAATAAGTAAAAGGGTTCTTAGGATTAATAAACCATTTTCTAAATTTTGGGTTATTGATTTATTAATGGTTAATCAAATACTAATTTTTTGAAAAATGTTTTATAAGGTTGGAATAGGAAGAGGTAGAAACGGTTTAAATAATAACAACAACAATGACAACAACAACAACAACAACAACAACAACAACAACAACAATGATAACGTCAATCTCCATCCTCAACCTCCTCCTATTGAAAATCTTTCCTAAAAGCGCAAAATTGCTACTTTGAGAACCATTCGGGAAATGGAAAGCTCAAAAGAAGCAATTCCTGAACTTGGAATAAGATCTGACTAATGTTCTGAGTACAGAGTGAAAGTCGTGTGTTCTGGAAAGGGCACCAGGACCTGCTTCTGCAGAGACTGCTACAGTTGAGGAGAGAAATCTACACAAGAAGCACTCTGAGGATTCGGTCGATGTTGCATGTCTAATGCTAGCGACCATGACATCTTAGCTGTGGACTAACCTTATTGATGTCCTAGCTTACCAGATGTATCGCCGGCTGAATGATATGTTCTAGACTCAGGTTTGAACTGAGAAACATATATGACTAGGGCTCTAAACTCCTGCAGAATGGCACAAGGAACAATTGTTAGACCCCATGTGCTGAAGATGACGGTTATCTGGATCATCTTAGCAAACTTGGGTATCCCGTGACATAGGAGATGGCCACGAATCTGATTCTCAATTCCTTATTGAAGGAATTTTAGCAATTTGTAATTTGTTACAGTATGCACGGAGTAGATGATCAGTGGGCTGTATCAGATGCTTCAGAATGCTGAGGGAATGATTAAGGAGAGAAGATAAAGAAAGGGACAGAAGGGAAAGCAAGTTCCCAAGCCAGAGGTTAAAGCTAAGGAGTAGCTAAAACCTAAGACCAGAGAAGTCAAATCCAATGATGACAAATTCTTTGAGTGCTAGGAAAATGGGCACTGGGAAAGGAATTGTCTAAAGTACTTGGAAACGGTCAAGGTTGACCGCATTGACACTTCGTGTATCTGAATCATTCACTTCTATTTGTTCTTGGATATGTGATACCCAATTGAATAAAGTTTTATGCATAATGTCTGCAATGACTAAAATGAAGTGAAAAGAGATGACAGATTCAGTGGGAGCATAGAGACATCTTAGAGAATACTCTGCTGGACTTATTTTTCATGTCATCAATAGTTTATCATGGTGTAGTAAAACAATTTTGTAGTTGAATTTCTTGCATGTATTTTTTTTGGGATAAATAAAAGAAAATTTTGGAGTTGAAATTTTATTGCTTGAAATTCTTATTGTTTAAGGTTACTAAGCCATGCTTATAGACTATTGGTTCAAGTGTAACTTGAATAGTAACCATGTTGTTGTGTAAATTGTTCAAGTGTTCAAATGCAGTTTCATTGAACTTGTTAATTCTTGAAAGTTAGTTCAAGAGATTATATGAGTTGGATAGTCATTTGTGATTATATAGATGAAACTAATAAAATGCAGAATTAAATGTAAAAGAGTTACATGAAGCATAATTCACTTAACTTGTCAGATACTATTCAAGACTTGATAAGTCTGGATTGTTTAGACAAGAAGTAACTGCATTTTGTTACATGTGAAATGTATACAACTTGTGTGATGGTTAGTCAAGTAATAGCCTTTGACTTGTTTAGACACTCGTCGGCAAGCTTGACGGAATACCACAATGGAATGTTGTAAATAACCAGGTTCTGGTGGTTATGGATACATATCACGAATTTTGAACACAATGTTATTAAGTTAAGATATCTTAAGATATAGATAAACCGCATACTGTCTTGAATTCTTGTTAAGATATAGTTAAACCGCATACTGTCAGATTCAAGACTAAACATCAAAACGTATCACTAGTAGCAATTAATCTGAATTGCTAGAGCTCGTAAATTTTAGTTCTGGTGTCTTTATGAGTGATTTACCAGTTCCTCTAAAGATAATGGATATTAAGGAGATTCAGAATGGATCTGAATAATATTACAAGAACTAGTGTAAGTTTTCAAAGATAAACGGTAATTGAAGTTAATTCAGTTAACTAGAGTACACTCCCATAAAGATCGTGTCTGAAATTAATTTTTCGATATATCGTATTACCGTTACATTTGATAAAGGAACAATAGCATTAAATTGATGGAAGTCATGTTGTGCTTATTGAGATAAAGGAGATCAAGATGATATCTTTAATGTCTATCTATTTTGCATGTTTTAGAAATCCAAGAATAAATTTGAAGTTATTCTAAAACTATTCCATAGCTGCTTGTTGTTGTGGGAACCACAACAAAAATTAAAAGGCTATTGTGGTTTTTGGTTGATATTCATGGGTGATGAATATAGCAAAGGTTGGACCAAATTCACAGGTATTTGTTACGAACAAATATTGGATTGACCCACCGATTGAGACCACTGTGTGGATCAGAGTCATGAGTCGTCTTAAAAAGGTAATCCTTAGTACCTGAGATGTCTACGTACTTTAGTGCGGGAGCTGCTGTATATTTGGCCTAACCTAACGTCATCCGAAACTGGGTGATCATAACGGTTCGAGGCTGGTTGCAGTGGGAGTCGTGCTGGAGGCCTAGATAGTCAATATGGGATTTACACCTTCTTTTAACTAAGAAGAGATATTTCTGGGGCCCTCGACGATCGATACTGACAGAAATGCATGGTCATGCTCGGATAGAACTGATGTGTTCTACTCTGTCTGTACGGTTAAGTATGAGATCATAGAGTCGAGAAACATAATCGTGTTTGCTACGGTTGATCTAATCCATGTCTAGCTTTCACATTGAAATATCGCGATGCATGTGATATAACCTAAGTTTCTTTTTGGAAGGTTGTTTCAACAAGAATGCCCAAATGGGAGTTAGAGTTTTTATGACCTTGGTTGCCTAAAGTGTCTAGCCATGACCTCCTTTAGGAGCATGTTGCAGAACAGTATGTCGTCTTACACAAGTGGGAGTAATTAGTATATGGTGTGTAAAGATGACATTACTACTGCATCATGGCTGATTGTATAAAACACTTGAGGGTCACACCGATGAGCACAACTGAGCAGATGCAATTAAACTATTGAATAAATAATATTAGATATTGTTTATGACACGAAATGATCATTGAGATTAAAATTAATGGATGATTAATTATATCTCAAGGTACGGGGACTAAAAGTGCAATATTAGATATTGTAGTGATTTAATTGTTATTGGATGATAATTAAATAATAATTATCTAGTCTTTTATTTATTATTGGATATTAAATAAAAGATGTATTTATTTGAATTGATATTATCATCTAGTTATTAGAACATTAGATAGATAAGTATAAACAAATAAATAGAGATAATCTATATATATATATATATATATATATATATATATATATATATATATATATATATATATATATATATATATATATATATATATAGAGAGAGAGAGAGAGAGAGAGAGAGAGAGAGAGAGAGAGAGAGATGGGATCATTGCAGAACCTAAATTTAGTGTAGAACTGTAGAACCAATATCGTCCATAGATTAGAATAATCTAATGGTCTTGATTAAAAGAGTTAAGTTTGGAATTAGTGAAAAAAAGATTGGTAATAGAGATATTTTAATTCTTGGAGAGGTAAAAAAGGAAAAGATTGGAAATAGCAAAAAGATTGACATTAGCAAAATAAATATCTTTTTTCTTTAAATTAAAATAACATTAATAGTATTAATTTTTAAATCAAAAAAATTATACCATAAAAACGAGAATTTTATACTCTTTAAAACGAGACCGGTCATGATATATTTTTTTCGAAAAAATTTTACGTGTTTATTTTTCGTAAAAAAAAATTACTCAGACCACGATGCAATGTAGCATGGCCGGTATCATTCAATGTCGAATGAACACTTGATATCATATATTCAACGTCGATGCAACACTGCATGTACATTCAAAATTAACAGAACCAAAATAATGATCAAAATTAATAGTAAAAAATTTGTTGAGTTAATAGGAACAATAATGACATATTTTTTTCGAAAAAATTTAAGCGTTTATTTTTCGTAAAAAAAAATTACATAGACCACGATGCAATGTAGAATGACCGATATAATTTAACGTCGATGCAACACTGCATGTACATTCAAAATTAACAGAACCAAAATAATGGTCAAAATTAGTAGTCAAAAGTTGGTTGATTTAATGGGAACAGTAATGACATATTTTTTTCGAAAAAATTTTACGTGTTTATTTTTCGTAAAAAGAAATTACCCAGACCACGTGCAATGTAGCATGACCGATATAATTCAATGTCAAATGAACACTTGATGTCATATATCCAACGTCGATGCAACACTGCATGTACATTCAAAATTAACAGAACCAAAATAATGGTCAAAATTAGTAGTCAAAAGTTGGTTGATTATATGAAAACAGTAATAATATATTTTTTTTCGAAAAAATTTTACGTGTTTATTTTTCATAAAATTTTTTTTACCTAGACCTCCATTCAATATATTATATAGAGATCATTCAATGTCGAATTACAGTTTATATCACACATTCAATATTAAAAGAGTCAAAACTGGTCAAAGTGGGCAGTCAAACTTGGTAGGCTACTATTAATTCAATGTTAATTGCATAATTACCATCTTATCCCTAGTGTTATATAATAATCCAATGGTTTAGATTGGTTCTATAGTTCTGCATTAAATTAAGGTTCGGCAATGATCCCAACCCTATATATATATATATATATATATATATATATATATATATATATAGACACACACACACACACACATATATATATATATATATAAAATAAAGGAGAACACAAATTTTCACGTGTCACCTCCACGTTTCACCTAAAAAGATAAATACAAAAATATAATATAACTACAAATATAATTAAAAATATCAAATAAAAGATAAATACGAAATATTAGAAGATAAATACAAATATAAAATATAGATAATATAAAATAAAAGATAAATACAAATACGAAAAGATAAATACACATATAAAATATAGATACATATATATAATACAGATACAAATATAAAATAAAATATAAATACATATATAAAATAAAATACAAAAACAAAAACAAATATAGAATAAAAAATAAATACAATTTATTATTTTTAAATAAATATTAATAAAGCATTAACTCTATCCAACATTTGTTTACATTTCTCATTGTCTAATATTTATTTTTATTATTGTTAATATAATACAAATACATCCAAATTACATATTATATATACTTATCTATATGTCTATATAAAAAAAATATTATGTGTTTATAAATTTATTTATATATATTATACATAATTATATGTTATACAAACAATATTAAATAAGTAAAAAGTAAATAAATTACAATAGTAATAAAATCATATTTCATTACATTTTATTTATTCTAATATATATATATATATATATATATATATATATATATATATATATATATATATATATATATATAAATTACTAATTTTTCATTTTCCTGCTTTTTTCCCAAAAATAAAAATGAACATTAATTTAAGTAACATGCATATCATTTATTGGTTTAATTTAAACTTTAGTATTGAAACTTATTATTTTATTTCCTAAACTAATTGAAATTACAACTAATACGTTTTCAAAATAGCAAGCTAAAATTAAAATATTTAAAAAATCAATAAATAACAAACTTCATGTATAAATGTCTCAGATAGTAAATAATTTTAAAAAATAGTAAAATAAAGAATATAATCTTAAAAGATCAATAAAATAATTAAGTACAAATTTTAAATGTCCGAAAGAATACATAATTTTATGAAATAACAATTAAATACTTTAGTATACAATAAAATTTTAAAACTTTTTATCATCAAATCTTTATATGTTAGTTATGAAACTTTGACACATTAAAAAATAATAATAATCATTCAAATTTAAAATGTATTTTCTTTCATAAAATTTTGTATTAATATTTTCCAAAACTTCAATAAATGTTGCAAAATTTATATTTTGAAATAACTTAATTTCGAACCATGTTAATTAATATTTGGTTATTAAGTTGACGCTAGAACTGTTGTATCAAATTTTAATCAGTTAGTAAATAAATATGTATTATTAATTAAAACATCTTCAATAAGAAAACTTGTATATGGTTTAATTTAAGGTCTTTAACAAATTCATAGAATTTAAATTAATATACTTTATAAACATTAAAAATATAAAATAATTATCATTTAAAATTTAATTAGTTGATTTCCAATGGGATTATTGATTACAACACAATAACAAACAAAACAGAATGAAAGTTCAACATTTTTAAATCAATAGTAAGAAGATAATAATTGAAATGACTCGCATATGTAAGAGTCGTAAAATATTATATTTAAATATTTTAAATATTTGAATCTTATTTTAACCGTCTTCTTTTGATTTAAACATGACTTAAAGTCATCTTTTTTTTACCGTTGACTCAATGATTTTGCCTGTATTTCATCTTTTCATTGGTTTTTATTGTATCTTAATTTTAAAAAAATCTAAGGTTCTTAAGGGATTTCATCTTTTCATAAATCTATCTATACTATTAAAAGAGAAACTATACTCATTTCTGGTGAAGCCACGTGTCATCACCATGAATTGACACGTGACATTTATAGATTTTTTAAAAATAATAAAGAAAATTAAATCAAATCTATCCAAATCTAATATAATCCACTTTTAAATTCAAATCAAATTAAATCAAACAAAATCTAATAATCTACTAACTTATTAATTATAAGATAATATAATAAAAGTTTAAAAAATATATAAGAAAATAATTAAGCTTCATATATATTTATAAATATACAAAATTAATAGGTCATAATAAATAATGATATCATCTTATATACTTTTGTTTAAAAAATAATATTTATATATTTATCTTTTTATTTATTATATTTTATATATATTAAAAATATCCACGTAATACGCGGGTAATAAACTAGTATTTAATATATAACAAATTTTTTTTTATATCAATCCATGTAAACATGGGTATTAACCTAGTTTTCTATAATAAAGTATTTCAACCATGTAAACTACCTATGTTACATGAAAATTTTCATTTTCCCGCTAATTTTTCCAAAAATAAAAATAAACATTAATTTAAGTAACATGCATATCATTTATTAATTTAATTTAAACTTTAGTATTGAAACTTATTATTTTTGTTTTCTAAACTAATTGAAATCACAACTAATACGTTTTCAAAATAGCAAGTAAAGTTAAAATATTTAAAAAGTCAATAAAATAATAAACTTCGTCTTTAAATGTCTCAGATAGTAAATAGTTTTAAAAAAAAATAGTAAAATAAAAGAATTTAAGATTAAAATATTTTTTTTAAAAGATCAATAAAATAATTAACTACAAATTTTAAATGTCCGAAAGAATACATAATTTTATGAAATAATAATTAAATACAATAAAATTATAAAACTTTTTATTATCAAATCTTTATATGTTACTTATGAAACTTTGACACTTTAAAAAAATAATCATTCAAATTTAAAATGTATTTTCTTTCATTAAATTTTGTATTAATATTTTCCAAAACTTCAATAAATGTTGCAAAATTTATATTTGGGAGAATTTCATATATACCCCTCCAAAACTTCATAATATCATATATACCCAACCTAAAATTTTAATATCGTATATATCCCTCCTAAACATCATAATATCATATATACCCTATTTTAATTATTAATATCACATATACCCTCTTAAACATAACTAATATCATATATTCCCAAATTCATTAATTTAATTATTTTTAAAACATTTAAAACTCATAATTAATATTGCTTATTAATTAATGACCATTATACCCTTACTCATTTCTTCTTTCAACTACTAAACTTCAAAATATCATATTTATCCAACTTAAATTAAAATATCATATCCCTTTTAATAATTTTATATAATTCATTTTTGTAAACTTTACTAAATAAATTCTTCAAACTAAAACAAATTAACATTAAAAATAAATATAAAAAAGTTGTATCATGTTTTTGCTCGTTTTTAATCAAATCGTATCGTCTTATTATATTTTCTTATTTGTTTTTTTCTACAGTAATCTATATACTATTAACTGATTACATATTATGTTCTTTGCAGAGCAGCCTAGAAGTTCGAAGTGAATCTACTATCTCGGTCACAGACACTAGACTTAGGAACACCGTGTCCGATGACGATTTTGTTCATATAGATTTGAGCAAGACGATCCAAGGAATAAGTTTCAAACTAAAACAAATATGTAATCAGTTAATAGTATATAGATTACTGTAGAAAAAAACAAATAAGAAAAATATAATAAAACGATACGATTTGATTAAAAACGAGCAAAAACATGATGCAACTTTTTTATATTTATTTTTAATGTTAATTTGTTTTAGTTTGAAGAATTTATTTAGTAAAGTTTACAACAATATATTATATAAAATTATTAAAAGGGATATGATATTTTAATTTAAGTTGGATAAAAATGATAATTTGAAGTTTAGTAGTTGAAAGAAGAAATGAGTAAGGGTATAATGGTCATTAATGAATAAGTAATATTAATTATGAGTTTTAAATGTTTTAAAAATAATTAAATTAATGAATTTGGGTATATATGATATTAGTGATGTTTAAGAAGGATATATGTGATATTAATAATTAAAATTGGGTATATATGATATTATGATGTTTAGGAAGGATATATATGATATTAAAATTTTAGGTTGGGTATATATGATATTATGAAGTTTTGGAAGGGTATATATGAAATTCTCCCTTTATATTTTAAAATAACTTAATTTCGAACAATGTTAATTAATATTTGTTTATTAAGTTGACGCTAGAATTGTTGTCTCATGTTTTAATCAGTTAGGAAATAAATATGTATTATTAATTAAAATATCTTTAATAAGAAAACTTGTATATGGTTTAATTTAAGGATCTTTAACAAATTTATACAATTTAAACTAATATACTTTATAAGAATTAAAAATATAAATAATTATCATTTAAAATTTAATTAGTTGATTTCTATGGGATTATTGATTACAACACAATAACAAACAAAACAGAATGAAGGTTCAACATTTTTAAATCAATAATAAGAAAATAATAATTGAAATGAACCGCATATGTAAGAGTCGTAAAATACTATATTTAAATATTTTGATTTTTATTTTAACCGTCTTCTTTTGATTTAAACATGACTTAGAGTCATCATTTTTTACCATTGACTCAATGATTTTGCATGTATTTCATCTTTTCATTGGTTTTATTGTATCATAATTTAAAAAAAAAATATAAGGTTCTTAACGGATTTCACCTTTTTATAAATATTTAATATATAACAAATTTTTTTTATATCAATCCATGTAATACATAGGTATTAACCTAGTTTTTTTCTATAATAAAGTATTTCAACCATGTAAACTACCTATGTTACATGAAATTTTATCTGGCATAATATAATTAAGCAATCAGAATTAACACATGGAAAATTGAAGTGTTCGATATTTTAAAAAATGAAATCAATAATCTATTTTTGTAAGGGAGTTTCAACATTAATTATCGTAGATTTTGGTCCTTCAAAGTCATAATTAAGAGGTCATAAACATTTGTAAAATAATTTTAACAATAATCATATATAAGTGCAACAATAACTCGTTTAGAAACAATTAGCTTCAATTTAGTACATATTGAACTTCGATATGTATCAACGTTTGTTGAGTACACTCTTAAGCATCAGCTTCAGTTGCTCACTAAAGCATTAGCAGCCCCTCACATACAATATTTGCTAAGCATAGTCAGGACTTGTCATCCTTAGGACCCCACAAAGGGCACTCACAGTAGGTCTCTCGTGATCATAATCAGCATGCACTTCATGAGTGTGCACTATCAGTGGCGTAACCAGAATTTGATTACTAGGTGGGCCAAATTAATTAATAAAAATTATTAGGTACCAAAAAACGAAAAATATAATAAATAAAATTTGATTACAATAAATATTGATCATTTAAATAGTCATAAAATCATTTAAATACATACATACATGCATACATTTGCGCGCACACACACACACTCACACTAGGGTCGTAACGAAATATAAATGATTGTAATACATGATAAGAATACTATAATATAAAAGTTTGTTAAATGTATGTATGTGTGTGTGTAACGATTTATGTTTCATTACATCGACTAGTTCATATACTAAAGATTAGAAACTATCTTTTTTAAAAAATTTAAAATTTATCTTCAATATCTCAACCTAGCTACAATATTAAATTTTTATTAAAAATATAAATTTATATTTTTTTAGTCTAAATATGTATACGTAATACTCAATCTAACTTCAAAGTTAAAAATTAGATTTGCAATTATTTTTTAGTCTAATAGTAATACTCAATCTAACTTCAAAACTAAAAAGTAAATTTGCAATTATATATAATATATACACACGCATATATATGAGAGAGAGGAGAGTGGGGGTGGCCATGGCCCACCCTCTTTCATGCATAGCTACGCCCCTGTGCACTATGCACCTCCATGCCTGTGACTCGCTAACCATGAAGTCTCATTTGGTTTCCAGATAAATCTAATTGTTGGGATTCATAGGATTTTTAATAAAAACTTAGATCAACGAAATAACAAAAATGAACCCGACAAGGACCATATCAAGTGTAACATATGATAAGAAACCAAATGCATAGAATTGTATCAATAGGATGCTCAAGGTAGCCCATCGATGATGACACAATGAGCAGTTGTCAAATATCAATCAAACAAGCAAAGAACGAAACCCTTTCGTGTGTGAGGGTGAAGCTAAGTGAAGGAGAGGGAAATTGGCCTCTATGTGGCATATTTCAAGTGTGGTGTATGCTAGGGTTTTCCAAACCCTAAAACCCTTTGTTTATAGAGTTTTTTTGAAAGACCCCTTTGTCTATAGAGTTGATAATTAATCTGTAGGTCCCAAAAGGTTTCCCTAGTGTATAGTTCTAAGCTGTAGAGGGGGGGGGGGGGGGGAGGTTGCATGAAAAACACACTTTAATGCACGATCTGATTTCTCACTCTTTTTTTGTCTCACAATCCTTAGAAGCTTCCTTTTAAATTCTCACTGAGAATCTCAGTGAAGCTTCTTCATTGGACAGAGAGATAGTGAGATGTCTTTCCAAAAAGACAAGACACCTTTTTTGCACATTCTGATAAATCAGATTTGTCTTCATATGGCAGAATCTTTGTCTTTTTCTTTTTGTCACTGTTGCATAAGGCTTTAACCAAAAGAAGAATGTCAACTTTGCATCTTTCTTCTTTTGTTAAGGCCATTTTGATATAAGAAAAGGTCTGTCACCCTTTTCAGATATCCGTTTGTCTTCATGTAACAGAACAGCATAGGCAGGCTGTGCAGTTTCTGTTTTCCACTTTGTCTTCGACTTGTAAACTGATCTTGTAGCCAAAAAACAATACATGAGGACTTGGAAACATATTCCATAAAGTGTTTAACCTGTTCACAAAGAACAGGTTCTGTTCACAAAGAACAGAACACTTAGAATCTGTCCAAGCTGCTCACAGAACAGAGCAGCGTAGACAGTTTATGTCCAACCTGTTCAGCAGACTGAACAGCTTGGACAATCTGCCTTTGTTGCAACGAATGCAACAGGGTAAACAACTTTGGCTGATATTGCAAATCACTTTTCAGGTTTTAGATAAGGCATAAACAGGCCTTAAATTATACCTTCAACTGCATCAAACAGGTTTGATTAAAAATCTCCCCCTAAGATGTAGAGCAGGTTTGACTGAGGCCTTTTTGTGCCTAACAATCTCCCCCTATTTGCAATAATCAGTTTGAGCTGATTTTATCAATAATCACTATACATTTTACAATACATCTTGCTGGAATGAAATTACAACATTAACGTAAAGTAAAAGATCAATTTATATATACTGATTTTTGATTACATAAACAACATATGTTTTTACAAAAGTACAACTGATGTACTAGTGTATATTACAACTGATGTAAAAATAAAAGTTACAACTAATGCAACTACGTACAACTTATGTACAAGAAAATTTATCAATTTGGACTGTTGATGATGGGAGCAGATAATGGCAAGCCTGTCCAACAGATGGACAGCTTGCATTCTTCACCTACTCAGACAGTAGGTGGACTTCAAGACAGTGGTGGTGGCAATCCTTCTTGAAACATTCTTTCAAACTCATCCCTGGTTTCCTCCAGATCTTGTATTTCTACTCTGAGGAACATAAAATTGGGATGTTCAAGCTCCCCTCTTTCATAGAAGCCTCTGAGCTGATCCCAGATGGCTGCCCTCCACTTACTGGATTGCCTGAAGGAGTTTGCAAGTCTGAATGATACAAGCTGTTTGAGATCAACTTTGTGTAGGTCTGATGCTCTTTGAAAGCTGTAGGTCCCGAAAGGTAACCCAAGTATATAGCCTTAAGCTGTAGAGGGAGGGGGGGTGAATACAACAATTTAAAAGCTACACACAATTTTCTCAATGTTTGTATGTATTATCAACAAATGTTAATTACAAACGAGCTTGAATGCGGAAATGTTCAAGCTGAGATGACAGATACAACAGTATGTTTAACTAGCCTAAGACAGACTTAAACTAGTTACAATGAATACACTCACTAAGAATCACTCACCGTGTTTAAAAGACTCTGAGGAACAGCTTGAATAAGAATAGCTTAGACACTGAGTACTGTTTTATCCAAGCAGACTTGCATGCATGAAAGACTTACTTTGAATGCACGTTCACTCTTGGTTTTAGCACTTAGCTTTTTGACTTGATCTTTCAATCCTTGGAAGTTTCTTTTTATACTCACTCAGAGGATCTAAGTGAAGCTTCTTCATTGGACGGAATGAAAAAGGTAAAGTCTTGTTGAAAAGACAACATAACCTTTTCTGCACATTCTGAAAAGCAGACTTGTCTTCATGTGGGCAGAACTTTTGTCTTTTCACTTTGTCTACTGTTGCATTGCCTTTAACTAAATAAGGAATGTCAACTTTGTGTTTTTCTTCCTTTGTAAAGGCCTATTTTGATATAAGAAAAAGGTCTGTCACCCTTTTTCAAATATCCTTTTGTCTTCATGTAACAGAACAGCTTGGGCAGGCTGAGCAGTTCTGATTTCCACTTTGTCTTCGACTTTGTAAACTGATCTTGTAGTCAAAAACATTTCATGAGGACTTGGAAACATATTCCATAAAGTGTTTAGCCTGTTCACAAAGAACATGTTCTGTTCACAAAGAACAGAACACTTGTAAACTGCCCAAGCCGCTCACCAGTGTAGAGCAGCGTAGACAGTTTTTGTCCAGCCTGTTCAGCAGACTGAACAGCTTGGGCAAAACTGCCTTTGTTGCAACACATGCAACACATAGAACAGCATCAGACTGATATTGCAAATCATTTTCAGGTTTCAATAAGGCATATAACATGCCTTAAATTCAACCTTCAAAAGCATCAACAGGTTTGATTAATAATCTCCCCCTCAGATGCAGAACAGGTTTGACTGAGGCCTTTTTGTGCCTAACAAAAGCACTTCTTCTTTGTCAGAGGATCTACAAAGAATTCCCCCAACTCAGGTTCCTCAATCAGCTTGCCTTCTTCAAATTCTACTCCTTGGGCAGGCTGTAGTCAACTCCTTTGATCTCTACTGCATAGTCACCTTGTTCAATTAAGATTAGGATTTCCTCCAGCTCTGAATCCTTCTTGTTCCTCTTGGCCTTTATTTTGGGGTAAGTCACAGAGACACCCTGAGATAGTTCTTTAGAGATCAGGCCAAAGTCTTTCACTCTCTTCATCAGCTTTTTGACATATGCGCTGATAGTCTTAGCCGTTTCAGTCTTAGACTGGCTCAGGGCAACTGCCAACTCAACCCATTCCCTGTACCCCATTTTTGCAACATCAGTGTAGTCATAAGATTCCAGTTCTGGGCCTGTTGCACCCATTTTGGTTATTTGCAATTTCCACTGTTTGCTTTTTCTTGATATGGGAACAACTTTGACAATAGATTCCTTGGCAAGTCTTCTATCAGCAACATCAAAGAACTTCTTCCTTGCCAAGTTGTCAAAATGAATTTGGGCCCTTGCAGAGGATGCTTGTTTGGATTTGGTCACTGAGACCAGAGCACCTTGTTCCTTACCACCTTCCTTTTCTGTTGCTGACTCCTTAGCAGCTTCAAGCAGTTTTCTTTGCACCTCTAAAGAAGGCATTTTGATTTTGCTTGCCTCTTTGAGTGCAAGGGATTTGGCAGCTTTGGTAGAGGCTTCTTCTTTTCTTAATTTTTCCAGGGCTTTGAAATGTTCATCTCTGAACTCATAATATTTTTCCATAGGAAGACCCATTTCTTTAGCCCTTGCTCTGTCAAACTTCAGTTGTGCTGCTTTCTGGTGGTCAGGGTTAGCAATTGGTTTTTCTTTTCCTTTAGCTGTTGTAATGGGAATAGCTTCAGGAATATCTTCTTCTTCAAGAATTAGATGCCTCTTTTTGCCGCTTGGCCTGCCCTCAGGAATGGATTCCTCCCCCTTAGATTGTGCAGGGTTTGGAGATCCAGCCTGAGTAGGCTGAGCAGTTTCAGTTTGATGAGAGACACCTTCAACTGGACATGTACCTTTTACAGATGCACCTGCTGTTTGACCAGTGGATGCTGTTTTCTCCTTAGGAGAAGATGTTTTCTCCCCCTTAGACTTAGTCTTCGAGGCAGACAACTTCTTCCCCTTTGAAGGAGATGGTACAACACCTTCAACAGCCGTTTTGCCTGAAGAAACAAATTCAGCAGGCTTGGCAGCAGTTTTGGCAGCAGGCTTGGGGCCAACCAGGCTATGCACTAAGAAAGGCAGATTGTCCTTCACCTCTGCAAGTTGGGAAAGACAGGTTTGAAGAGAGGAGGATTGTGAATCAGCAATAGAGGACAGCTTGACAAGATTTTCTCTATCAGAAGCTGTGAATAACAAACTTTGAAGCTGTGCAAAATGTAACTCAAGAGAGTCCTGCACATCATCAAGATTTGCTGACACAAAATTTGACAGAGAAACGATTAGAGAGTTTAAGCTGGCCAATGTATCTGGAAGGGTAGTAGTGCAAGTAGTGAGGAGAGTTGACAGCTGTTAGGATATGGCTGTCATGGAGGACACAGAGTCCTGTTGGTGTGAAAGATATGAGGAGAGGGAAGTGGAGATATTTTGCAGCTGTGCAGTAAGTGCAAGCAGCTGTGAGGAGTGGTCAGCTTGGGGAGTGGATGGAAAGGAATTCTTGAACAAGTCAAAAAATCCCTGAAGCTGGGTAGACACAGAGTCTGAGATTATGGATGGGAGAGCAGTCATGGAGCTTTCCAAAGATCCAACTTTGTTGGTCAGCAAGGACTGCTAATCCTTCAAAGGAAGGTCTTTGGGGGAAGGAGGAGTATGGGTAGACTGTTTGGATTGAGAAGATGGGGATGAATGAGATGATGATGATGAGGCAGGTGTTTGGGGATGTGATGGAGAGGGACGGGTGACTCTTGACTGAAGCTCCATAGCTTGGGCAAAAGTAATATGGCCCAGATTGGAGGGGTCAATGGGTCCCTCAGCAGTGGCTGTAGCTGCTTCATCAGGAGAAGGGGTAGAGGTTGGTAGCCTTTCAGATGCTGCTTGTGTTGCAACACCGTCATTAAGGCCTTGGGTGGTTCCCTCTGTAGCACCTTGGTCTAAAGATGCCTCATCATGGGGAGATGGAATGTGCATTTCAACATCAGCAGTGGTGAAACCTGCTGATGGAGTTTGCATATGAGGTGTAGCCTCACCAGAGGGATGGTATGATCCCTGAGGTTCATCAGCTTGGGATGTTGGTCCTTCAGCAGCTGTTGGGTGTACAACAGCTGTATCATGAGGAGCAGAGGTTGGAGGCTGATCTACTAGATGGTCTAATCCAGCAGGTTTGGCACCTCGTATAGACTCAGGGTGTGAAGAAGTATGGGGAGGAGACTGTGTGGACTCAGTATGGAGTGGAGTGAACTCCTGTCTTTTAATATTCTCAGCCTGTTGGGAGGCTGGAATAGTTGATGTGGTAGTCTCCTTATTTACAACTGGTTCCTGTTGGGAGGAACCAGAGGGCCGAGGCTGACTCAGGGCAGACTCTTGTTGGAGTGAAGCATGCTCCAAATGTTCTGAAGCTTCTCCAAAAATAGGAGAAGCAACTGTGGTTGCTTCTTTTTCAACTGAACCTTGTTGAGAGGGAGCAGAGGGGCTGGTTTAGGCTGTTAGTTTCTTTCTGGCAATGGATTTGCGTTGGTATGATTTGAGAGATGAGGTGGATGATGGATGTTATGAAGAGGTGATGAGGGGTTCTATTTGGACTGAGTGTGAGACTGGGTCAGAAACAAGTGGGATAGCTTGTTCCATAGTCTCAGGTGCCACAGAGGCTTCAGGTTCAACAAATGAACCAGGGTGAGAAGTCTGCTCCCCCTCAGCCACAGAGGCTGATGGGGTAGACTTTGACTTGGCTGTATTAGCATTCTTGCGGACAGGCTCAGCTTCAGTCGTTTCCAGGGTCCTTTTAACAAATTTGACCCTGGATTTGGATTTTCCTTGGGAGCAGTCTCTGGATCCACCCTCACAGCAGAGGGTCCTTCCACCAATCCTAGCAACCTCCTCATTGGTGTTGCAGAGGAGGTTCATTTGGGAGAACATGAGTATAGAAAACTCTATTCCCTATTACAGGGAATGCAACAGTACGAAGTAGAGGCTGAGAGTTATAGAGTTGCTCACCACAGATGTGCTTGAAAATAAGACTTAAAAACCTGGGATATTGAACAGCAGCTGGACGTGTTTCCAGCTGCACCAGGTTCCTCAAGTTCATGAAAATCCATCTTGCCATGTTGATTGTAGTCCCATCCATAAGCTGTAGGACTGTTGGAATCTCATCACGGCTGAGTTGGTCGAATGAACCAACTTTACTGCTGAAGCACATCACCACTGAGGCAAACAGGAAACTGTAGGTTGGAGACAAACCCTTCCTAAACAGAGTAGCTCCAACTTTGGGTTCTGCTACACCACAGAAGTGTAGCAGATTTCTCATCTGTTCATCTTCAGGCTGTGGCTGATCATAGGTTTCAGCCACAGGGAGACGAAGAGCTTCCCTGATCAGACGAGTAGTGATCTCAATGGTCTGAGTCCCATTGAGTATGGTTCCCCTAATGATTTTGGTAGGAAGATCATAAGAACAGGTGTACCAAAATTCATAAACCATCTCCTGGTACAGGACACCAGGAGATGCAGTCATTGAATAGTTCAGTGGGTGAACCTTCAGAAACACCACCATGCTTTCATATCCTTTGCCCACATAATTTTTAGGGATGGTTAGGTTTGCAAGGTAGTTGGTAGGTTTCAAAGTCAGCATCGTGGTAACCGACGAGTGTTTGTGCACATCGTTACCAACGAAGACTGGAAGAAAGGGGTTGTTTCGGTGAGCCATTCGGAAAGTAGTAGCACAACACACTTAGTCGAGGTTTAGGATTCTTTGGAAGTTATGAAAGTAGTGAGGAAGACAAAGATGAAACAGTAGATGAGTATTTATAGGATTTGAATGTGAGTGGGTATGAGAGAGAAAAACTTTGGGCGGTTGATTTGCAATGTTCGTTAACGGAAAACGGAACGGTTGTCCATGTCAGAACGGTTGTCAGACCACTTGAGCCCTTTTTAGTCACTAACACACATTAACCCACATTATCCACAGTAATTAAGTTAAATAAAAACAGAAATTAAATAACTTAACTGTGAAGAAAGGTAGTTAAAACTGATGGTCTAAGCTGTTGGTCAAACCTGTGATGAGCATGGTCATCACAAGCTGTTCATTCTTCAGGCTGTTCATTCAATCTGTTCAGCTATGTGAGAACAGGTTTTGTTCAATAGCTGATCAGATTACAAGACAATGTCTTGTATGATAGATTGAGAGAGTGAGCAGGTTGGAGGTTTGATCATCAGACCAGGTTTGAAATGAAAGCTGATATTGCACACCTGTTATATGCTCAAGCTGTTCAAGTTTTCAGAAATTGGCTAAGTGTAGAACATGTATAACGTGTTCTGTCTAAGCTGTTCTGGGAAACTTGAACAGGGTGAGACATATAATAACTTAGAACATTTATGACACTTAGTCTCATTTATTTAACTTGCCCAGCTTGCTAACAAGATAGTTAAATCTATTTTCATCAAGAGGCTTGGTGAAAATGTCTGCAAGCTGTTCATCTGTGGAAATAAAACTTACCTCCACATTACCTTTCTGGATGTGATCCCTTATGAAGTGATGTCTGACCTCTATATGTTTTGTTCTGGAATGAAATACTGGATTGTTGGAGATAGCTATGACACTTGTATTATCACACAGAATAGGAGTCTTTCTATATACGAGTCCATAGTCTTCAAGCTGATGCTGCATCCACAGAATCTGCCCACAGCAGCTTCCAGCAGCAATATACTCAGCTTCAGCAGTAGAAGTAGAAACTGAGTTCTGCTTCTTGCTACACCAACTTATCAACTTACCACCAGGAAGTTGACATCCACCTGTTGTGCTTTTTCTGTCTAGCCTACAGCCTGCAAAATCAGAATCTGAATATCCTGTTAGTTCAAGGCTTAAGTCTTTGGGATACCAAAGACCCAAACTTGGTGTACCCTTTAGGTATCTGAAGATTCTTTTTACAGCAGCTAGATGTGATTCATTAGGTACATCTTGAAACCTAGCACATAAACATGTAGCAAACATAATATCAGGTCTACTAGCAGTTAAATACAGCAAGCTCCGAATCATGCCTTTGTAAGCTGTTACTGAAACAGCTTTGCCACTGGCATCTGCATCCAACTTTACATTAGTTTCCATTAGGGTTTTGATAGGAGAATTTTGATCAAATTTAAACTTTTTCAAAAGATCTAAAGTATACTTTCTTTGATTTATAAAAATACCATTTGAGGTTTGTTTAACCTGCAATCCTAAAAAGAAAGTAAGTTCTCCCATCGTACTCATTTCATATTTTGAAATTTTTGCATAACTTCTCATTAATAGAACCAAATATTATGTCATCCACATATATTTGAACAAGCATAATATCATACTTCACTTTCTTTATGAACAGTGTGGTATCCACTTTATTTCTGGAATAACCATTGCTCATAAGGAAATCAGTAAGAGTGTCATACCAGGCTCTAGGGGCTTGTTTTAGACCATAGAGAGCTTTGTCCAACTTATAGACAAAACCTGGATGATGTTCATTTCAAAACCTGGAGGCTGCTTGATATAGACTTCTTCTTGCAGTTTACCATTCAAAAATGCACTCTTCACATCCATTTGAAATACCTTCATGCTCTTATGAGCAGCGTAGGCTAGAAACAAACGAATTGCCTCTAACCTGGCCACAGGAGCAAATGTTTCATCATAGTCAATGCCTTCCTCCTGTCTATAGCCTTGAGCAACTAGTCTTGCCTTATTTCTAATGACAAGACCTTGCTCATCCATCTTGTTCCTGAAAACCCATTTGGTGCCAATTATTGTTTTTCTTTTAGGAGCAGGGACCAGCTTCCATACTTTGTTTCTCTCAAACTGATTGAGTTCTTCTTGCATGGCAGTGATCGAATTGACATCTTTAAGTGCTTCATCGACTTTCTTAGGCTCCATTATGGACACAAAGCTAGAAAACATACAAAAGTTTTCTAAGCTGTCCCATCTTGTTTGCACCCCTTTGTTGATGTCACCAATTATTTGATCATTTGGGTGACACCTGATCCACTTAGGATCTTGCTTCAATGAGAATTCTCCTGAGTTGTTTTCATCTTCAACAGGCCCTGTTGAACAGCTTTCAAGATTTTCAGACACACTGATATCTTGAGCCTGTTCACTTGTTGAGCATGTCTCTCCATTGTTGAACATATCAACAGAGGATCCAGGAAAATCAACATTGATTGGTTCAGGACATGAAGTTGTAATTATATCAGTACACTTATTCACACAGGGTGTATCAACATAATCATCATCATGCCCATCATGATTAGCAGGTTCCACTCTGGATGTAGTGGAAGATTTTGAGTCATTCTCTTCACTGATGGAATGCATAAGATCATCAAAGCTGAATTCTCCTGAGACTGATTCAGGAATAGCTTTGGTGGAGGCACTCCTGGACTCTTCAAAGGTGACATTGATAGATTCATCTATCACCTTTCTCTTGTTGTTGTATACTCTATAGGCTTTGGAGATAGCAGAATATCCAACAAATACACCTTCATCAGCTTTGGGTTCAAACTTTGCCAGTTGGTCCCTTTGATTCAGAATGAAGCAGGAACATCCAAACACATGGAAATAACTAATGTTTGGCCTCCTTCCTTTGAGCAGCTCATAGGGGAGTCTTGTTGAACCTTTTCACCACCAAGGATCTATTTTGGGTGAAGCAGACAGTGTTGACAGCTTCAGCCCAGAATGATGAAGATAAACCAGATGCACACAACATGGTTCTAGCAGCTTCAATGAGGGTTCTGTTTCTCCTTTCAGCAACTCCATTTTGTTGTGGAGTTCTTACTGCTGAAAAGTTTTGTGAGATCCCTCTTTCTTCACAGAAGTCCTCAAGAGTACTGTTTCTGAACTCAGTACCATGATCACTTCTAAGCTGCTTTACTTGAGCAGAGTTCAGCATCTCCATCTTCTTGATAAATCCAATGATTTCTCTAGCAGCCTCTCCTTTGCCCTTCAGAAAGATCACCCATGTAAACCTGGAGAACTCATCAACCATTACTAGAGTGTATCTTCTTCCTCCTAGACTTGGGACACTGACTGGTCCAAACAAGTCCATATGGATTAAGAAGAGATGATTATCAATAGAGAAATTATGCTTAGATTTAAAAGATGATTTTCTCTGCTTGCCTTTCTCACAAGCTGTGCAGAGTTTATCCTTAACAAAGGTTATAGAAGGCAAACCTGTTACCAACTCTTTCTTACAGAGTTTGTTGATGTTCTTGAAGTTCAGGTGTGATAGCCTTTTGTGCCATAACGAGTTCAGGTCTACATTGCTTCTTGAGATAAAGCAGGTTTCAGTTGTGGGATTAGCAGATTTCATGTCCACAACATATACACATTTCTTTCGTTGAGCACACAACACAACTTTGCCTTAGGGATCCAATATGTAACCCAGGTGCTCATCAAAGTTAACCTTGTAGCCAACATCACACACTTGGCTTATGCTAACAAGATTATGTTTTAGCCTAACCACATAGGCTACCACTTTGAACATTGCAGCACCAGCTTGAAGAGTTCCATATCCTTCTGTGGATCCCTGTACATTGTCACCAAATGTGACTTTTGTCCCTTTTTCAGGCCTGAGATCACTCAGCAGGTCCTTGCAACCTGTCATATGTCTTGAGCAGCCACTGTCCAAGTACCAAATCTAAGATGGTTGTTTGTCCTGCAGAGTGTCATGAGAAAATATTAGTTATTTTTAGGGGAACTCATCATAGGGATGAGTTCTCCTACTTCATCAACCTTTATTGATGGACCAGTGATATCCACACTAATATTTCCTATTTGGATGGTATCAGCTTGGGTACCATCCTCATTGACTATGTTACTTCCAACACTACTTGTTTTTGCAATGATGGAACTAGCAGAGTCAACAGGCCTCTTGTCCCCCGTTTCAGGACAGTCTTCGGCCATATGTGTCTTCTTCCCACTCTTATAGCATTTTCTTTTTTTTAGCCTTTTTGGAAGAAGAACCTCCAGAAACATATTCTGAATTATTTTTGTTGATTCTATCAGCAGGTTTAGCAAACTTATTACTATTTTTAGATGAATCAACAGTTTGGGTGGAAGGCACAATGGCAACAGCTTTGCCTGTGTCTTCTTTTCTCTTTTTGGGAGGACAGATATCAAACACAGGAAGCTTGATTGGCCTTTGACCTTCCACAGGTTTGGGAAACTTATTCCCAAATTTCTCAGGTTGAGCAATGGCTTTGCCTTTGCCCTTACTGAGATGTGATTGATGTTGCCTATCAACATGATCACTGCTTTTGGTTCTGAAAGACTTACCTTCATTTATAACCAATTTTCCACTATGATTTAAAAACTTATTTGAAACCACAACAGATTTGCTATCAACATGAGACTTACCCATGTTGAAAGCAGGCTGCTTACCTTTTGAAAACTTTTTCTCACAATGATTAGCATCAAAAGGATTAACAGGTCTCTTACCATCAGCTTTGGACCCAGAGCATGTTTTGTCAACAGGTTTAGTGTCCACAGTTGCAGTTTGTAAGGTCTGCTGACTACGGATCTATCTCGACGCGACACCTTCCAACGAGTGCGGAATCCTCGTTAGCGGCTTGACGGTAAGATCACACACACACGGAAACACGGAGACTACCACAGTGATAGACGAACGACTTAGAACGCCCCTACACGGTGATTCTCTCCGAAACGACTCTCTGGAAACTTGCAAGTTCGAGATCGCCTTTGCTAATCACTATGATAAAGGTCTGCCAAAGTCTCATAATTAATCGAATAAACCCTTAATTATACTGACAGATTCGAGTTTGTCTAGGACAAATTCGAATCTGGCCCAAGGCCCATTCGAATTAGTCCTCATTGACAAATTCGAATTTACCTTAAATTCGAACTTCAACTATCAAACTTATGTTTGAACTTATGTTTGAACTTATGTTTGAATTTATCTTTGAACTTTATGTTTGAACTTCTTGTAATACATTACACCAAGTTCAAACATACAAACAATCAATATCAAACACACATAATCAAACATATATCAAACACTCGTCAATATTCAATACCAAGTAACTTGACTTACACAAAATGCTATCAAAACTTAGACTGCTATCGTCACATAGGATGTACTAACAGACTCCCCCTTGACGATAGCTTCTAACTATTTACATTTTGACTAAGTACTTGGACCATGTAGACTACTTTCTGCATATAGAGCTATATCTATACATATTCTCACTATCTTCTGGAACTTCCTGGCTTCAGATCTCCATCCTTCGTGAAAGAAGATAGGCCGATCATGTAGCTTCTTCAGGTCGTCCTTTGATAGATTTAGTAAGTGCAATGGATCATACACTCTCAAAATAACTTTGTCTTGCGTATCTTCCATCACAGCTTCAGCAGTTTCATTATCGACATACCACCACTTCATGTTACTTAAAACATCTTGTGGCATCGATTTCATTGGCACCTTCTTCAAACACTTTACAGGTTTATACACCATTCTGGCCCATGACCTACCTGTATGTGGATCAATCCTTGTTTCATCTTCCACTCTCTTTCCGGTCCTAGGCTTGAGTCTCTCAAATTTACCGGATCGACCCTCCTTTCTGATAATCTTGGCTATAACCTCAGCATAAGGATCTTCACCGATATTTATTAACACTTTCCATGCCAACTCCTTTACTTCAACCTTCGGCAATGTATTAAATACTCTGAGCGTCCGTGTTAGGCACAAAAAGGCCTCAATCAAACCTGCTGTACATCTGAGGGGGAGATTCTTTAATCAAACCTGTTGATGCTCTTGAAGGTTGAATTTAAGGCCTGTTATATGCCTTATTGATACCTGAAAGTGATTTGCAATATCAGCCTAAAGCTGTTTACCATGTTGCATTCGTTGCAACAAAGGCAGTTTGTCCAAGCTGTTCTGTCTGCTGAAGAGGCTGGACATAAACTGTCTACGCTGCTCTATTCTGTTGAGCAGCTTGGACAGTTTACCAGTGTTCTGTTCTTTGTGAACAGAACCTGTTCTTTGTGAACAGGTTAAACACTTTATGGAATATGTTTCCAAGTCCTCATGTATTGTTTTTGGCTACAAGATCAGTTTACAAGTCGAAGACAAAGTGGAAAACAGAACTGCACAGCCTGCCCACGCTGTTCTGTCACATGAAGACAAACAAATATTTGAAAAGGGTGACATACCTTTTCTTATATCAAAATGGCATTAGCAAAAGAAGAAAGATGCAAAGTTGACATTCCTCTTTTTGTTAAAGCCTTATGCAACAGTGACAAAAAGGAAAAGACAAAGATTGTACCATGTCAAGACAAAGGTACTTTATCAGAACGTGCAGAAAGGTGTTTTGTCCTTTTGGAAAGACTCTCCACTATCTCTTCTGTCCAATGAAGAAGCTTCACTGAGATTCTCCTTTTGAGTATAAAAGGAAGCTTCTAAGGATAAAGAAACAATTAAGAGTTTGAAATCAGAACGTGCATTGAAGTGTGTTATTCCATGCATGCAAGTCTGCTTATATAAAACAGTCGAGTGTGTCTAAGCTGTTCTTGTGTAAGCTGTCCTTCTGAATCTTGTAAAAACAGTGAGTGCTTCTAAGTGAGTGTATTCATTGTACCTAGTCTGAGTGAGTCTTAGATTAGTTAACCAAATTTTGTATCTGTCATCTCAGCTTGAACCCTTCCGCATTCAAGCTTGTTTGTAATTAACACTTGTTAATAATATACACAAACATTGAGAAAAAGATTGTCAAGTTTTAAAAAGCTGTATTCACCCCCCTCTACAGCTTAGAACTATACACTTGGGAAACCTTTCGGGACCTACAACTGGTATCAGAGCAGATAGAGTGTGTGTTAACTCTAGATCTCTTATTCTCCCAAATTTTCCATGGACAACAGTGCTGCAAACTCCTCTATCCTATTATGACAATGGATCAATGACCAAACCTCCAAAGTTCAATCATCAGAACTTCTTTGGTTGGAAGTGCAGAATGATTCTCTATTTAGAGAATCTGGATGTACAACTACCAGAGATAGTAATGGAAGGTCCCTATGTGCCAACTTCTGTTACTAGCATAACTCCTGCTGTTGAAGGAGCTGCCTCTGAAATCAGAACCTTTGAGAAGGCTAAAGCTCAATGGTCTGATGAAGACAAAAGACTAGTTGCTCTGGATGCAAAGGCCAGGAATAATATGGTTATCTCTCTGCCTGATGATGTGTTCAAACAGGTTGAGAAGATGAAGACTGCAAAGAAGATGTGGGATACTTTGTGTATCATCTATGATGGACCCACAATCACACTGGATAACATGATTAACAATCTTGTTAGATAGTATGAACTCTTCTTTGCAAAACCAAAGGAGACTCTCATAGAAACCTACACCTGGTTTACTGCTCTTGTTAACGATCTCAAAGCTGTTGGTATCACAAAGGACAGCCTGACCCTGGTGAATAAGTTCTTGGACATCTTACCTGAAGAGTGGAACTATTTTTCTACCATCTTGAGGAATTCAGGTACCATCAAAGGTATGGATCTTGTAAACTTATATGGATCCTTACTAAATGATGAACAGTCAAGGCAGCAGAAGAGAAATGCCTTGGAAATATCCAAGAGAGGTGCTGCCTTAGTGGCCAGCGTGAGACAACCTGTTGGGCAGGTATGTGATATGTTCACACAACCTGATCAGCAGGCTGATGATGAAAGAGAGGAAATGTCTGATGAGGAAGACAGTACAGATCTTGCTGACCTTGATGATGAGCAGATGATAGCCATGCTTGTCAAAAGGTTCAACAAGAAGAGGTTTGGAAGAAATATCCTGCAGGGAAACTCAAATGCTGGCAAGAAGAAGGCATTTGATAAATCTAAAGCTGAGTGCTTCAAATGTGGCAAAACTGGTCATATAGCTGCTGACTGTGTGTCAAAAGCTGTTGGGCAGTCTTCCAAACCATACAAGACCAACAAGGATGATGGCTATAGGGTTAAGTACCTTATGGCCATGGCTAAGCTGAAAAAGTTGGAAAACTCAGTGGCTTCCAACAAGCAAAAGGGACTGATGGCAGAGACATGTGACTGGGAGGAGTTTGATTCATCATCAGATGAAGAAGACAACAATTGTCTGATGACCAATACTGATGTCCCATCAACTAGCAATTTCAAACAGGACTTAGCTGAAGCTGAAGCCTTCAGCAGCTTGGAGAACTGGAACCCTACAATGATGTACAAGGTACAAAATTTTATGGCTTACAGTTCTGATGAAAAAGTGAAAATGTTTGAATATATGTTAGTTGATTTAAAAGCTGCTGTTGAGAAGCATAATGTTTTACTATCTGAAATCTCTAAGCTTAAAACTGATCTTGAAATTAAATCTGGTAAACTGGACAGTTTCCATAAGTTGAAAACTGAGCTTGATGAACTAAAACACATCAACTCCATTTTATTGGAAGAAAAGAGAGAAGCAGATGTAAAACATGCAAAGCTTCAAAAGATAGTTGACTCTTGGTGCCAGTCTGCACAAAAAGTCAGCCATTGTATAAGTCAGCAGATCCCTGCACAAATCCAAGTTTATCTTGGAGGGGATCTTGACACAGCAGCTTCCATTGTTGAGATTAATAATCTGAAAGATGACTTATCCACTCTTGGTGAGCTTCCCAGTACTTTCATCCAGAAAGTTAATGGAAAGCTGATCTCAAAAAACAGGTTTGTCAGGCCTCAAAACAATGACAGCTTGTGTGATGGAATGTGTTCTCCATCAACTCAGTCTGCTAAGTTCTATGCTGATTCACACAAGCAAAAGAAAGGAAAACATACTCAAACTGCAGCGGTGGACACTAAACCTGTTGATAAAACAGGCTCTGGGTCCAAAGCTGATGGTAAGACACATGTTAATCCTTTTGATGCTAAACATTTTGAAAATAAGTTTTCAAAAGGTAAGCAGCCTGCTTTCAACAAGGGTAAGTCTCATGTTGAAAGTAAATCTGCTGTGGTTTCAAATAAGTTTTCAAATCATAGTGGAAAACTGGTTATAAATGAAAATGTGTCTTTCAAAACCAGAAACAGTGATTATGCTGATAGGAAGCGTCAATCACATCTCAGTAAGGGCAAAGGCAAAGCCATTGCTCAGCCTGAGAAATCTGGGAATAAGTTTCCCAAACCTGTGGAAGGTCAAAAGCCAATCAAGCTTCCTGTTTTTGACATCTGTCCTCCCAAAAAGAGGAAAGAAGAAACAGGCAAAGCTGTTGCTATTGTGCCATCCACCAAAGCTGTTGATTCATCGAAAAATAGTAATAAGTTTGCTAAACCTGCTGATAAAATCAACAAAAGTAATTCAGAATGTGTTACTGAAAGCTCTTCTTCCAAAAAGGCCAAAAAGAGAAAATGCTATAAATGTGGAAAGAAGACACACATGGCCAAAGACTGTCCTGAAACTGAGGACATGAGGCCAGTTGACTCTGCTAGTTCCATCATTGCTAAAACAAGCAGTGTTGGAAGTAACTTAGTCAATGAGAATGGTATCCAAATTGATACCATTCAAATAGGAAATATTAATGTGGAAATATCTAGCCCATCAACACATGTTGATGAAGTAGGAGAACTCATCTATGTGATGAGTTCCCCTAAAAGTAACTAATATTTTCCTATGACATTCTACAGGATAAACAACCATCCCAGGTTTGGTACTTGGACAGTGGCTGCTCAGGGCACATGACAGGTTGCAAGGACCTGCTGAATGATCTCAAGCCTGAAAAAGGGCCAAAAGTCACATTTGGTGACAATGTACATGGATCCACTGAGGGATATGGAACTCTTAAAGCTGGTGCTGCAGTGTTCAAAAGAGTAGCCTATGTGGTTGGGCTAAAACATAACCTTGTTAGCATAAGTCAACTATGTGATGCTGGCTACAAGGTTAACTTTGATGAGCACCTGGGTTACATATTGGATCCCCAAGGCAAAGTTGTGCTGTGTGCTCAACGAAAGAAAGGTGTATATGTTGTGGACATGAAATCTGTTGATCCCACAACTGAAAGCTACTTTCTCACAAGAACCAATGCAGACCTAAACTGGTTATGACACAAAAGACTGTCACACCTGAACTTCAAGAATATCAACAAAATCTGTATGAAAGAGTTGGTAACAGGTTTGCCTTCTATGACCTTTGTTAAGGATCGACTCTGCACAGCTTGTGAGAAAGGCAAGCAGAGGAAATCATCTTTTAAATCCAAGAATAATTCTTCTATTGATACTCCTCTCTTCTTAATCCACATGGACTTGTTTGGATCAGTCAATGTCCCAAGTCTAGGAGGAAGAAGATACACTCTAGTAATGGTTGATGAGTTCTCCAGGTTTACATGGGTAATCTTCTTGAAGAGTAAAGGAGAGGCTGCTAGAGATATCATTGGATTTGTCAAAAAGATGGAAATGTTGAACTCTGCTCAAGTGAAGCAGCTTAGAAGTGATCATGGTACTGAGTTCAAAAACAGTACTCTTGAAGACTTTTGTGAAGAAAAAGGGATCTCTCAAAACTTTTCAGCAGTAAGAACTCCACAACAAAATGGAGTTGCTGAAAGAAGAAATAGAACCCTTATTGAAGCTGCTAGAACCATGCTGTGTGCATCTGGTTTACCTTCATCATTCTGGGCTGAAGCTGTCAACACTGCTTGCTTCACCCAAAACAGATCCTTAGTGGTGAAAAGGTTCAACAAGACTCCCTATGAGCTGCTCAAAGGGAGGAGGCCAAATATTAGCTACTTCCATGTATTTGGATGTCCGTGCTTCATTCTAAATCAAAGGGACCAACTGGCAAAGTTTGAACCAAAAGCTGATGAAGGTGTGTTTGTTGGATACTATGCTATCTCCAAAGCCTACAGAGTATACAACAACAAAAGAAAGGTGATAGATGAATCTATCAATGTCACCTTTGAAGAGTCCAGGAATGCCTCAACCAAAGCTGCTCCTGAATTAGTTTCAGGAGAATTCAACTTTGATGATCTCATGCATTCCAATAGTGAAGAGGACTCAAAATCTTCCACTACATACAGAGTGGAACCTGCAAACCATGATGGACATGATGATGATTATGTTGATACACCCTGTGTGAATAAGTGTACTGACTTAATTACAACTACATGTCCTGAACCAATCAATGCTGATTTTCCTGGATCCTCTGCTCATATGTTCAACAGTGGTCAGTCATGTTCAACAAGTGAACATGCTCAAGTCAACAGTGTGTCTGAAAATCTTGAGAGCTGTTCAACAGAACCTGCTGAAGATGCTAACAACTCAGGAGAATCCTCATTGAAGAATGATCCTAAGTGGATCAGATGTCACCCCAATGATCAAATAATTGGTGACATTAACAAAGGGGTACAAACGAGATGGGACAGCTTAGGGAACTTCTGTATGTTCTCTAGTTTTGTGTCTCTCATGGAGCCAAAGAAAGTGGATGAAACACTTAAAGATGCCAATTGGATCACTACCATGCAAGAAGAACTCAATCAGTTTGAGAGAAACAAGGTATGGAAGCTGGTCCCTGCTCCTAAAGGTAAAACTATCATTGGCACCAAATGGGTTTACAGAAACAAGATGGATGAGCAAGGTCATGTCATTAGAAATAAGGCAAGACTTGTTGCTCAGGGCTATAGACAGGAGGAAGGCATTGACTACGATGAAAAATTTGCTCCCGTGGCCAGGCTAGAGGCAATTCGTTTGTTTCTAGCCTACGCTGCTCATAAGAGCATGAAGGTATTTCAAATGGATGTGAAGAGTAAATTTTTAAATGGAAAGCTGCAAGAGGAAGTTTATGTCAAGCAGCCTCCAGGTTTTGAAAATGAACATCATCCAGGTTTTGTCTATAAGTTGGACAAAGCTCTTTATGGTCTAAAACAAGCCCCTAGAGCCAGGTATGACACTCTTACTGATTTCCTTATGAGCAATGGGTATTCCAGAGGTAAAGTGGATACCACATTGTTCATAAAGAAAGTGAAGTATGATATTATGCTTGTTCAAATCTATGTGGATAACATAATATTTGGTTCTACTAATGAACAGTTATGCAAGAATTTTTCATTACTCATGAAATCCAAGTATGAAATGAGCATGATGGGAGAACTCACTTTCTTTTTAGGATTATAGGTTAAACAAACCTCATCTGGAATTTTTATAAATCAAAGAAAGTATACTTTAGATCTATTGAAAAAGTTTAAATTTGATCAAAGTTCTCCTATTAAAACCCTAATGGCAACCAATGTAAAATTGGATGCAGATGCCAGTGGCAAAGCTGTTTCAGTAACAGCTTACAGAGGCATGAGTGGGAGCTTACTGTACTTAACTGCTAGTAGACCTGATATTATGTTCGCTACCTGTTTATGTGCTAGGTTCCAAGCTGATCCAAAGGAATCACATCTAGCTGCTGTGAAAAGAATCTTCAGATACCTTAAGGGTACACCAGGTTTGGGTCTTTGGTATCCCAAAGACTCAAGCCTTGAACTGACATGTTATTCAGATTCTGATTTTTCAGGTTGCAGGCTAGACAGGAAAAGCACAAAAGGTGGATGTCAACTTCTTGGTGGTAAGTTGATAAGTTGGTGTAGCAAGAAGCAGAACTCAGTTTCTACTTCTACTGCTGAAGCTGAGTACATTGCTGCTGGAAGCTGCTGTGGGCAGATTCTGTGGATGCAGCATCAGCTTGAAGACTATGGACTTGTACTTAGGAAAACTCCTACTCTGTGTGACAATACAAGTGCCATAGCTATTTCCAACAATCCAGTGTTTCAATCCAGATCAAAGCATATCGAAGTCAGACATCACTTTATCAGAGATCACATTCAGAAAGGTAATGTGGAGGTAAGTTTTATTTCCACTGATGAACAACTTGCAGACATTTTCACCAAACCTCTTGATGAAAACAGGTTTAAATACCTTGTCAGCAAGCTGGGCATGTTAAACAAAAGTGACTAAGTGTCCTTAATGTTCTAAGACTTTGTATGTCTCACACTGCTCAAGTTCTTTCAGAACAGCTTAGACAGAACAAGCTATGCATGTTCTATACTTAGCCGTTTTCTGCAAAACTTGAACAGCTTGAGCATATAACAGGATTGACAAATAACAGCTTATATGTCAAGACTGATCTGATGATCAATCCTCTACCCTGCTCATTCTCTAAATCTGTCATACAAGACATTGTCTTGTAACCTGATCAGCTATTGAACACAACCTGTTCTTACATAGCTGAACAGGTTGAAGGAACAGCTAGGAGAGTGAACAGCTTGTGATGACTCTGCTCATCACAGGTTTGACCATCAGCTTGGACTATCAGTTTAATTACCTTTCTTCACAATTAAGTTACTTAATTTTTGTTTATTTAACTTAATTACTGCGGATAATGTGGGTTTCGTGTGTTAGTGATTAAAAAGGGCTCAAGTGGTCTGACAAACGGTCTGACATAGACAACCATTCCGTTTTCCGTTAACGACCTTTTCAAATCAACCGCCCAAATGTTTCTCTCTCATACCCACTCACATTCAAATCCTATAAATACCCCATACTGTTTCATCTTCGTCTTCCACACTACTTCCATAAACCTCCTAAGAACCCTAAAAATCGACTAAGTGTCTTGTGCTTCTGCTACTCTCCGTACTTCCCAAATGGATCATAGAAACAACCCCTTTGTACCAGTATTTGTTGGTGATGATGTACAGAAACACTCATCAGTCACCACAATGCTCACACTGAAACCCACTAACTACATTGCCAACCTCACAATCCCCAAAAACTATGTGGGAAAAGGCTATGACCAAATGGTGGAGTTTTTGAAAGTTCATCCGTTGAAATACGCCATGACTGCAACTCCTGGTGTCCTGTACCAGGAGATGGTGTATGAGTTCTGGTAAACCTGTGCCTAGAACCCAGACACCAAAGTCATCAAGGGCACCATACTCAATGGGACTTAGACCATTGAGATCGACACTCTTCTGCTCAGGGAAGTTCTTCGACTCCCTGTGGTTGAACAATATGATCAACCACAGCCTGAAGATGAACAGATGAAGAATCTGCTGCACTTCTGTGGTGTAGCAGAACCAAAAGTTGGAGCAACGCTGTTCAGAAAGGATTTGTATCCTACTTACAACATCTTATTTGCCTCTGTGGTAATGTGCTTCAGCAGCAAAGATGGTTCCTTTGACCAACTGAGCCGTGATGAAATCCCTGTAGTTCTGCAGCTTGTGGATGGAACTACAATCGACATGGCAAAATGGATTTTTCTGAATTTGAGGGGCCTGGTGCAGCAGGAAACACGACCAGCTGCTGTTCGACATCCCAGGTTTCTGAGCCTCATCTTCAAGCATGTTTGTGGTGAGCACTTGTATAACTCTCAGCCTTTTACTTCATACTGCTGCATTCCCAGTAATAGGGAATAGAGTTTTCTATACTCCGGTTCTCCCAAATAAGCCTCCTCTCTCTACACCAATGAGAAGGCTGTTAGGATTGGTGGAAGGACCCTCTGATGTGAGGGTGGATCCAGAAGCTGCTCCTGCTGGAAAATCCAAATTCAGGGTCAAGTTTGTTAGAGGACCCTGGAAACGACTGAAGCTGGGCCTGTCCATAAGAAGGCCAAAACAGCTAAGTCTAAGTCTGCACCCTCAGCCTCTGTGGCTGAGGGGGAGCAGGCTCCTCACCCGGAGTCATTTGTTGATCCTGAAGCCTCTGTGGCTGGTGCCTTTGTGGCACCTGAGACTATGGAACAGGCCAACCCACCTGTTTCTGTCCCAGTCTCTTAATCTGTCCAATCTGAACCTCTCACCTCTCCAAAATCACCCACCTCATCTCACATATTATACCAACGCAAATCCATAGCCAGAAAGAAACCAGCAACCCAAACTAGCCCCTCTGTTCCCTCTCAACAGGGTTCAGTTGAAAAAGAAGCAACCCCTACTGCCTCTCCTATTTTGGGAGAAGAATCAGCACAATTGGAGCCTGCTTCACTCCACCCTGTGTCAACCCCAACTCAGCCTAGACCCTCTGGTTCCTCCCAACAGGAGCCAGTTGTACAAATGGAGACAACCACATCAACTATTCCAGCCTCCCAACAGGCTGAGAATATTGAAAGAAAGGAGTTCTTTCCACTCCATACTGAGTCCACACTGTCCCCACCTCATACTTCTCTACACCATGAGTCTGCACGAGGTGTCCACACTGCTGGCTTAGACCATCCAGCAGCTCAGCCTCCATTTTCTGTTCCTCATGATGCAACTGAATAACACCAAACAGCTGTTGAAGGACCAACCACTCAAGCTGATGAACCTCAGGGAATAGAACATCCCTTTGGTGAGGCTACTCCCTCTATGCAAACTCTATCAGCAGGTTTCACCACTACTGATGTTGAAATGCAAATTCCAACTCCCCATGATGAGGTACCTTTAAACCAAGGTACTGCAGAGGGAACCACCACTGGACTTAATGAAGGTACTGCAAAACATGCAGTGTCTGAAAGGCTACCATCCTCTACCCACTCTCCTAATGATGCAGCTACAGCCACTGCTGAAGGACCCATCGACCCCTCGAAGCTGGGCCACATTACTTTTGCCCAGGCTATGAAGCTTCTTTCAAAAATACCCTCCCCTTCTACATCACATCCCCATACACCAGCCTCATCCTCTTCATCTCCATCTACTCAATCCAAACAATCCACCCATACACCTCCATCCCCTAAAGACCTGCCTTTGAAGGATCAGCTTTCCTTGCTGACCAACAAAGTTGGATCTTTAGAATCTTCAATGTCCTCTCTACCCTCTCATTTCAGACTCTGTGTCTGAACAGCTTAGGGGTTTCTTTGATCTGTTCAAGGATTCCTTCCCTTCTACTCCTCAAATTGACAACTCCTCACAACTGCTTGCACTCACTGCACAGCAGCAAGATGTCTCCACATCCCTCTCCTCAATTCTTTCACTGCAACAGGACTCTGTGTCCTCTATGACAGCCATATCCCAACAGCTGTCATCTCTCCTCACTACTTGCAATTCTACACTTCCTGCCACTTTGTCTAGCTTAAACCCCTTAGTATGCTCTCTATCGAATTCTGTGTCATCAAACGTTGCTGATATGCAGGACTCTCTTAAGTTACATCTTGCACAGATCTAAACTTTGCTGTTCACAGCTTCTGATAGGGACAACATTCTTAAGCTGACCTACCTTGCTGATACCCAATCATCCTCTCTTCAAAACTGTCTTTCCCAAATTGCAGAGGTGAAGGACAACCTGGCTTTCTTAGTGCATAGTCTGGTTGGTCCCAAACATGCTGCCAAAACTGCTGGCAAGCCTGCTGAATTCGTTTCTTCAGGCAGACCCATTGTTGAAGGTGCTGGTACATCTTCTTCAAAGGGGGAGAAGTTGTCTGTCTCTAAGACTAAGTCAAATGGGGAGAAAACTTCTTCTCCTAAGGAGAAATCAGTATCCACTGGTCAACCAGCAGGAGAATCTGAAATGGCTACTAGTACAGTGGAAGGTGCTTCCCAAGCTGCTACTCAGGCTATATCTCCAAACCCTGTTCAGTCTAAGGGGGAGGAATTCATTTTTGAGGACAGGCCAAGCAGCAGAAGGAGGCATCTCATTTTAGAGGAAGTAGAAGAAGAGGAAGATACTCCTGAAGCTGTTATCACTACAGCAGCTAAAGGAAAAGAAAAAGCAGCAATTGATCCTGAACAGCAGAAAGCAACAGACTTAAAGTTTCACAAAGCCAGGGCAAAGGAAATGGGTCTTCCCATGGATAAATACTTTGAGTTCAGAGATGAACAACTTAAAGCCCTGGAAGCACTAAGAGAAGAAGAAGCCTCTGCCAAAGCTGCAAAAACTTTTGCACTTCAAGAGGCAAGCAAAATCAAAATGCCCTCTCTGGATGTGCAAAAGAAACTGATGGAAGCTGCTAAGGGATCAGCTGGGGAGAAGGAAGTTGAAAAGGAAATGGGTGCTCAGGTCTCTGTGACCAAATCAAAGCAAGCATCCTCTGCAAGGACCCAGTTCCATTTTGACAACTTGGCAAGTAAAAAGTTTCAGGATGTTGCTGATAGAAGGCTTGCCAAGGAAGCAATTGTCAAAGCTGTCACCGTATCAAGAAAAGGCAAACAGTGGAAATTTTAGATAACCAGAATGGGTGCAACAGGCCCAGAACTGGAAACTTATGACTACACTGATGTTGCACAAAATGGGTACAGGGAATGGGTTGAGCTGGCAGTTGCCCTAAGCCAGTCTAAGTCAGAAACAGCTAAGACTATCAGGGCATATATTACGAAGCTGATGGAGAGAGTGCAGGATCTTGGCCTGATCTCAAAATGTTGGGAAATAGTTTAAGTATGTTCAAACTGTTAGTTAGACTTCTCAGACTGTTAGTAGATTTTACATGTAAATACAAAGTTCATGCTGCTAGTTGAAGAAACTCGAGCTGCCAGTGTAAAAGTTCAAGCTGCCAGAGCAAAACAACTCAAGCTGCTCAGTTCATGCTGTCAAGAGATTCAAGCTGCTCAACAGTTTAAGAAACAGAAAGTGCTGATTTTCAGGAAACGATATCTACATGAAGATTCCAGCATATCTACTATCAGAGAAGTCATAGTTCGTCAAGGAAACATATCAAGAAGCAATATAAATACAGAGAATAGGTCGTTCTATTCAATAGAAGTTTTCTGCATATTTTTGAGTCTGTAATTGCTTTGTTGATTAAGTTTTCATAAGCCTCTAAGGTTGTAAAACCCTAAGAACAGTCTGTGTTCTTCGTCTAATCAAACATATTAGAGGTGATTATAATCATTGAATTCAGCAATACAAACAGTCTTGATTACTTCTTATGTTTTATGCTTTATTGGTTCTGAAAGTTTTTGTTAAAATAATTAAGTGTTATTCCGCAAACTTCTTAATTAAACTTTGATTCAAAGCAAGATTATTGATTTATACTCTGATAAATTTCAAATCAGTTAGTCTTGGTTATTCAGTTATAGATCCTGACAAGTGGTATCAGAGACAGGTTATTCTTTGTTTTTCAAAGTCGAAAACTTTCTTTCAAATTTTTAATCTTTTACAATGGAATTTAAAAATAGCAGCAGTGGATCTGGGCAAGGACTCAAAGTGCCTATGCTCAAGCCCACTGAGTTTGAGATGTGGAAACTCAGGATTCAACAGCATATTCAGTTCATTGATTATGCCATATGGGAAGCTGTTGAATTCCCTCCTGTAGTTGATCCCGAACTTGATGATGAGGGAAAACCAGTCAAAACTCCTCCAAAAACTGAACTTGAAAGGAAGGCTAGAATGAATGAAGTGAAAGCACTCACACTATTACAAATAGCCATTCCTAATGCTTATCAACATCAGTTCAAAAAGTTTTATACTGCTCACTCTCTTTGGAATGCCTTAGAGAAGAGGTTTGCTGGTAATGCCAGTACCAAGAGAAATCAAAAAGACCTCTTGAAACAGCAGTATGAAAACTTTTCTGGTGGCAAGAATGAAAACCTCACTCAAATCTTTGACAGGTTCAACAAACTGATAAGTGAACTGGAAAGTGCAAAGGTCAATCTGGATCAAGATGAAGTCAACAGAAAGTTTCTCAGATCTCTTGGAGAAGAATGGACAGTCTATGCTGCACAATGGAGAACAAAAGACACTCTTGATGAGATAGAATTGGATGATCTGTATAACAGTTTAAGAGTGTTTGAGACTGAGATTGATGCTAAAAAGAAATCTTTTTCTTATAATCACAATACTGCTCTTCTATCTTCTGAAAAATCTAATAACTGTGATTCTTTCTCAGGTGGTGATGGCAACTCTGCTGAAACTCACTATGAGGCCTTTGTTGCCAATGATGGATTATTTGCTCTAAATGTTGAAGACTTGGAACAAATTCATCCAGATGATCTTGAAGAGATGGATTTAAAGTGGCAACATGCAATGCTAACCATGAGGGCCAAAAGATTTCTGAAAAGAACTGGTAGGGCCAACTTTCAAGCCAAGACAGAAGGCAAACCATCTTTTGATAAATCAAAAGTGGAATGCTATAAATGCCATAAGCTTGGTCACTTTGCCAGAGAATGTAGATCTCAAGGTCAACAGCCATCAAGGACTTCACAGCCCATCCAAGCGTCCTCATCAACAGAACTTGTCTCTCAAAAAGACAATGTGTTTGATTGGAGTGATCAGACAGAGGAAGAATTTCAAAATCAAGCACTTATGGCAGAAACATCAAATGTCTCCTCCACTGAACTACCATCTGAGGTAAATTCTAAGCTCTGCTCTCAATCATGCAAAAATATGGTTAAAAAGTACAGAGATCATAATGAGAGCATGTGCAAAACTCTAGCTAAGATGGAAGAAAGGAGATATGCATACATGCAAGCCATAGAAGATCTGGAAAAACAGATCAATGATTATAAGGACAATGAGATTCAAATGGGTTATGATAGAACCTATCATGAGTGGGAGAAAAAGGAGCTAAATAAGAAAATAGAATCTCTAAATAAAAAGGTAGAAGAGACTGAACAAAAGGTGTTTGAGGCTAATAAGAAGCTAGAATCTGTTAACATAGATCTAGGAAACTTCAAGTTAGCAAATCAAAAGCTAGAACACCTAATGGAAGTTCAATTCAAAGATAGAGTGAAATCTCAGGTCAATCCCAAAGAAGGAATAGGATATAAAGCTACTCCACCTCCATACAATAACAAGTACATTCATCCAATGAGTGAGGTTGCTGATAGACTTGTCAATGAACCACTAGATGAGTCTATGACTATTGTAGATCCTATCCTTGATAACAGTCCTGAATTAAAAGAAGATAAGAGTCAAAATAGAGACTGTGACACAAAGAGTGCACCCATAGAAGTCCAAGCTTCCAGTAAGAAAGGAAAAGAGAAGATGAGTGTATGCAATGCTACTCCACAAGTTTCTGTACATTCTAACTGTAACACTGCATCTTCATCAAAAGGAACTAAAAGAGGTAAAACTGTTTCTATCTGCACATGCCAAAAGCATGGTGTTCAAAAGTTTCCTAAACAACAGCAGGTAAGAGGAAACCAGAGAAACAAGAACCAGAAATTGACAGAAAAGTCTGGTGTTCCAATTCAAACTGTCAAAAGATGCTTTCACTGTGGAAGGAAGAATCACTTAGCCAAGGATTGTTTTTACAAACCAGCTGTTGCAAAACAGACTGTGCATCACACAAAATCAAATCCTAATCAGGCAAAGCACTCAAAAGTGAAACCTTCCACAGCAGCTCCAAAGAAAACATTTGATCACAGATTCTCAAAAGTAAATAAAAAACCGTCCACACATCAAAAACAAGTTTTGGCAAAGCCTAAATCAAGTTTTAAACAAATGTGGTGTGTCAAGGACAAATCTGTTGCTCAAACTGCTAATGCAAAAGATCAGACTGCTAAGTCAAAATCTGATGCTGTTAGTGCAAAAACTGAAACTGTTAGCACTACAAACACAGCTCAAGCTGCTGGGCATCAATCTGGAGCTGCTAGTGAATTATCTGAGACTGTCAGAAGAAAAGATGATCAAAATAGTTGGATACCTCATATTATCACTAAATACTCTCCAAAGACTCCATCAGTTGATCTCACTAAATATAAGAAGTCAAAGACAGTTTTTAGTTATGTCAATGTACAAGGCCAACCCAAAACCAATTTGGTTTGGGTTTACTCCACTACTAACTAAGCTGTTATTTGTGCAGGGCAACCACAGGTCTCCTCATAGATCAAGATGGCATCTGGACAGTGGATGCTCTAGGCACATGACAGGCAATTCTGAATGCTTGTCAAATTTCAAAGGTTTTGATGGAGGTTTTGTTGCATTTGGAGGCAACTCAAAAGGAGGTAAGGTTACAGGTAAAGGTACTGTTAATGCAGGCAACATGACATTCCATGATGTTCTGTATGTTGAACAGCTTAAGTACAATTTATTGAGTGTCTCTCAAATCTGTGACAAACAAAACATTGTTCTGTTCACAGATTCTGAGTGCATTGTTCTTTCAAAGGATTTCAAAGTTCCTGAAAATCTTGTTTTACTTAGAACACCAAGAAAGGACAATGTTTACTGCCTGGACACAGATCTTTTACCTAAGTCAAATACTTTAAGCTGTTTAATATCCAGAGCATCATCAAATGAGTCTGCTCTTTGGCATAGAAGGATGTGTCACATGAACTTCAAGTCCATGAATATTTTAGTCAAAAAGAATCTGGTAAGAGGCTTACCACAAAAGGAGTTCATCTGTGATGATCACTGTGTAGCATGCCTTAAAGGTAAGCAGCACAAAACTTCTCATAAGGCCAAAGAAGTAAATTCAATCTCATCTGTTCTTCAGTTGCTACATATGGATCTATTTGGTCCAACTTCTGTTTTGAGTTTGAATAAAAGGGCTTACTGTTTGGTCATTGTTGATGATTTCACCAGATTTACTTGGGTTTACTTTCTTAGGTCCAAAGATGAAACTGCTGAACTAGTTAAGTCTTTTATCCTTACGATAGAAAACCAATCCAATTCCAAAGTTAAGGTGATAAGATCAGACAATGGAACTGAATTTAAAAATCTCATTTTAAACAGATTCTGTGAGTCCAAAGGTATTGCTAGACAATACAGTGCACCAAGAACACCACAGCAAAATGGTGTAGCTGAAAGAAAGAACAGAACATTAATTGAGGCTGCTAGAACAATGCTAGCTGATTCAAATCTGCCAATGACTTTCTGGGCAGAAGCTGTTAATACAGCCTGTTATGTTCTAAATAGGGTTCAAGTAGTTCAATCACAAGGGAAAACTCCCTATGAGTTATTCCATAACAGAAGTCCCCTAATAGCTTTCTTCAAGCCCTTTGGATGCCCATGTACTATCCTTCACACTAAGACTCACTTAGGGAAGTTTGAAAGTAAGGCAGAAGAAGGATTCTTTGTAGGATACTCAAGTCAAAGCAAAGCCTATAGAGTATACAACAGTGTGTCTAAAACAATTGAAGAAAGTGCCAATGTTGAATTTAATGAAAATACTGCTAATATCAAAGGCACTGGTCCTGATTGGTTGTTTGATTTAGATTCACTAACAAATTCTCTGAGCTTTGTTGAGTATACTGCAGAAGCTGATGCATACAGGATTGAAGCTGCCAACCCAAATTCTCATGCTGCCAATACAATTTCTCAAGCTGTTGGCACAAAGTTTCAGACTGCTGCAGATTCAACAAGTTGGGATGATTTCACCACTCTACCACTTCTGTCTTGTGATCCTCCAGGGGTCCTGAATGATACAAATCCAGACACTGAAGTGCCACTCAAAAGTTCTGAAAGAACAGCTCCAACACAACAGGAAACAGTCCCAGAATCAAGTCAAGCTGTTTCAGAACCTGAACCATTCACTGGTCTTGATGGAGATGATACAAATCTTGGAACTTCTTTTCAAACAGAGAGAGAGCCCACACTAAGAGTTCACAAGTATCACCCTCTCAATCAAATACTGGGTGATCCAAGCACTCCTGTTCAAACAAGGAAAATGGTTTACAATGAGACTGCTGCTGCTGAACAAGCAGTTTCTGAATTCAGTCTAGCTGCTTTTGAACATGCCTGTTTCATGTCTCAATTGGAACCTAAAAAGGCATCAGAAGCATTAAAAGATTCATCCTGGATTGAAGCTATGCAAGAAGAGCTTTTACAGTTCAAAATTCAGAATGTATGGACTCTGGTGGATCTTTTTAAAGGAAAAAGAGCAATAGGTACAAGATGGGTGTTCAGAAACAAGAAGGATGAGAGAGGGATAGTCATCAAGAACAAAGCAAGACTAGTAGCACAAGGGTATACTCAAGAAGAGGGAATAGATTATGATGATGTCTTTGCTCCAGTAGCAAGAATTGAAGCCATCAGACTGTTTCTAGCATATGCAAGTTTCAAAGGCTTTAAAGTGTATCAAATGGATGTCAAGTCTGCTTTCCTGTATGGGACAATTGAAGAGGAAGTATATGTGTGTCAACCTCCTGGTTTTGAAGACTACAAGTATCCAGACAGGGTGTACAAGCTAGACAAAGCTCTCTATGGTCTTCACCAAGCCCCCAGAGCATGGTATGACACACTGTCATCATATCTTCTACAGAATGGATTCAAGAGAGGCACTCTGGACAAAACACTCTTCACTAAATCCATCAAAGCTGAGATTCTACTTGTCCAAATCTATGTTGATGACATCATCTTTGGCTCAACTAATGATAGTTTGTGCAAAGAATTTGAGGCCCTAATGCACAAAAAGTTTCAAATGAGTTCAATGGGGGAACTCACATTCTTTCTAGGGCTGCAGGTTAAACAGAGGCCTACTGGTCTATTCATAAGTCAATCAAAGTATGTCAAAGACATATTGGAAAAGTTTGGCTATCAAGACACAAAGGTTGCAAGCACTCCAATGGATCCTCATAAACAGCTCCATACAGACAAAGATGGCATAGATGTGGATATTCATCTATACAGATCCCTTATAGGATCTCTCATGTATCTAACATCTTCAAGACCTGATATTATGTTTGCTGTCTGTGTGTGTGCTAGGTTTCAATGCTCTCCAAAGGATTCTCACTTGGTTGCTGTTAAGAGAATCTTTAGATATCTTAAAGGCCAACCACATTTAGGTCTATGGTATCCTAAAGACTCTCCTTTTGAACTAACTGCTTATTCTGACAGTGACTATGGTGGATGCAACATTGACAGAAAATCCACAACTGGTGGATGTCAATACTTAGGAGCAAGACTGGTCTCTTGGCAATGCAAAAAGCAAACAACTGTCTCCACATCATCCACTGAAGCAGAATACGTAGCAGCTGCAAGCTGCTGCTCCCAGGTAATGTGGATTCAAAATCAGCTAAGAGACTATGGTATGAATTTCTTATCCACTCCTATTTATATTGACAATTCAAGTGCAATTAGCATTGTGCAAAACCCAGTGAAATTCCCAAAAACCAAGCATATAGAAATCAGGTTTCACTTCATCAGAGATTGTAATGAAAAGAAGTTAATCCAAGTTACCAAAATACATACAGATGATCAGCTAGCTGATCTATTTACAAAACCTTTTGATGTGGGAAGGTTCACTTTCCTAATATCAAATATTGGTATGGTAAACATGGATTAATTGGTTTTCATTATTATCGACTCAGTATGCTAATTTAAGGGGGAGACACTGTTCCATTGAAAAGTTGCACAATTTTACACTAACAGCATGAGTATTTTCTCATGCTGCTAGTTCATTTTCTCGGACTGCTAGTTATTTTCACTTGATCTGTCAAAGTGTGCAGGGTATTTGGGTAATTTCTCAAATGTGTGCGCGGGACCCAACCTTTTCGAAATCTTTAAAGGTCCCAGCTTCGTTCAGTTGTAACTACCAGTTACATATTCTTCTTCCACGGCCTCTTGCTTTCTCTCTGAACGAATCACACATTCTTCTTTCAAACCCTAAACCATCGTTTCTTCATCAATGGAGTTTGTAAAAGAGCATAACTGCCTTCCATACACCCTAAAACACTCTGAACTTCAACCGTTTCATGTAATGATGGATTTCCTCAGGCACTCCCATATTCATTATGCCCTAACCATAAACCCTACTATATACATCTCCCATATAGAACAGTTTTGGAACCATGCATCTGTTCAAACCATCAATGGAGTGCCTACCCTCCTTTCCAAGATTCATGGAACTGATATCCATATCACTGAGGAATCCATCCGACATCACTTGCATCTTCAAGATGCCTCAGGTATGACCGACCTATCCTTTCAAGCTTTACATTTTGGTCTTCAAAATATTGGTTGTAGGGGCCCTGCTGATTCTTTTACTTTTCTTAAGGCACATTTTTCTCCTAAATGGAAATACCTTGTGCACATTATTCAGCAATGTTTAAGCCCCTAAAGAACTGGTTGGTCTGAGTTTTCTTCAAATATTGCCACTGCCTTAGTGTGCTTTTCTACTGGCCAACAGTTCAATTTTTCTAACATGCTTTTTCAGGGGATGTTAAGGCATCATTCCCTAAAGAATGGGAAATTTTTTATGTATCCTAGGTTTTTGGCAGAAATTATTGCACACACCTGCACATCTTCACATTTACATAAACGGATACATGTTTCCCATAGGCACTCACTGTCTTCAATCAAAAGGCTATTAAAGCCAAGTGCCAATTTTGTAAGTATAGATGTTCCATTGCCTTCTGCAATGATGAACATCATTCCACGAAACAGAGGAGAGGGTCTTGAGCAGGCTCAGCCTAACATTACTGCTACAACCTCAAGACCCCAACCCACTCCTCATGATACAAATATTCCCTCTGATCCTTTTGTACAGCCAACACGCCCACTCAGAAACATATACAAAAGAAAAAGGGGACCAGGAGCTCCTTCCTCCTCCTCCCATCAGCAAGAGCCATATATCCCTGTGCAGGAGGATACTCCTGCACAGCATATCCAAAGGGAACCACTTGAGGAAACTCCCATCCTCACTCAGGAGGTGAACATCTCTTCAGAGATGGTTCATATGGGTTCTGTGGCTGGCACTACTGATGTCTCTGCACAAGAGGCACAGGACAGTGCCAACATAGCTAAGACCACGCCCATGGCAACAGCAAGTGTGCAAACACAAGCTGGAAGTCCCCAGAACCAAGAAAAGAGGGGCCCAGAAGTTTCTACCTATGGTCTTAATGTCAGTGATAGATCACAAGCACCTCAGGTGTTCTCTGATCTTGAGGCTAGTCTGCAACAAATGCTCTTAACGGATCCCAGACTCAAACCTGTTGTAGCTATGTTGGACCATCAAATGTCCATCTTTGCTGCACAGGGGCTCAAATTTTAGCTCTCAAGCAGGCAGATGCTGCTCAAAATAAGCGAATGGATTATCTTCACAAGGGGTTCACCCTCTGTGGAAATAAAATTATGAAATTAGAGCAGATGATTCAAACCCAAGGGGTAAAGGTTGTAGGTCCTTCTGACCAAACCAATGCTTCCAAAAAGGGGGAGAATCAAAAGGTTCCCACATGAGTCCAAGCAGCTCCAACAACAACAGTCCAAGCAGCACCAACAGTTCCAGTTTCTAGGCTAGCAGTCCCAACAGCTTCTCAAGCTGTTAGCCTAGAAACTCATGCTGTTCCTTCAAAAGCCACTGGAGTTGTGATCAGAGAAGGAATTCAAGCTCCATCAAGCACAGTCCAAGCTACAACATCTGCTACAAAAGACAAGGGCAAGGGCATTCTCATTGAGTCTCCAAAGCATAAATTTTCCTCAAAAGAAGCCCAAATTGCCTTTGATGCTGAAGTTGCCAGAAAAATAGCAGAAGAACAAGACAAAGAATTAGAGCAGCAAGCCCAAACCCCAATGGATGATGATGAGACTTTAGGTGATTACTTAAAGGGGTTTGTGGTCAAGCAAGGAGCAAGGAAAAGAAAGATGCCAACAGGGCACTCCAAGGCTGAGCATAGAAGTTTTCTTATCAATTTTGCCTTTGCAGCAGGTATTCCAAAGAAAATGGCTCAGTCCATGTCTACTAAAAGGATGCAGGAGATTCATGATAAGGAGATGGACAAAAGACAGAGAACAACAGTCTCTCCAGAAGCTCAACCATCCCAAGAAGTCCAACCAACAACCCAATCAGTCCAAACTGAAGCTGGTGCCAGTGCACCTACTCCCACTGATCAAGCAGTTGTCCCTATTCCTTCATCGGTTAAGAGAGTGCTCTTTGAGCAACATTTGCAAAAGGCTATGGAGATAGAGAAGTTGATTGATCAACATGATTTCACAAAGCCTCAAATCAACTACTGGTTTGCTAAGTCACTGGATGAAAGAGATTTAAGGGTCAAGTTTGTGATAAGGAGAGAGTCTGGACCAGAAGAGGAGTTTGATACATTCTGGCAAATGGTTCATAAGGTGACCAGGGATGAACTGATAAAGATGTACAACATAGGATCTGTATCTCAAGTTAGATCTGCTCTTCCACAAGTAAAACAACTCATCAGAGATCTAAGTTCAGTTGCTGATCCTGAATTTGCAAAAGAAGAAATAGAAGATGCTGAGAAGAAAGGGAAAAAGGTCAAGGAAGTTCATATTTTTGTCAAATCCAGAACTTACAGAATCAAATTCACAGATGGGTTTGGTATTTTCTTCAATCTCGAGTTTTATAATTTTTCAAAAGATATGCTGCTCCAAATAAAATCAATTAGGATATCTTGTGATAAAGAAGAGATGAAGAGAGAATTTTTGAAGGTTATAGATCATAAACTTGCACAGTTGTAAGTTTTTGAAAGCCTTGGTTTGTAAATAACAGTTTACTTTTTCATTTCCATTTTTGTATAGAACTTAAAGTCTTGTGCAAAGAATTTAAGTTAGGGGGAGATTGTTGGGAAATAGTTTAAGTATGTTCAAACTGTTAGTTAGACTTGTCAGACTGTTAGTAGATTTTACATGTAAATACAAAGTTCATGCTGCTAGTTGAAGAAACTCGAGCTGCCAGTGTAAAAGTTCAAGCTGCCAGAGCAAAACAACTCAAGCTGCTCAGTTCATGCTGTCAAGAGATTCAAGCTGCTCAACAGTTTAAGAAACAGAAAGTGTTGATTTTCAGGAAACGATATCTACATGAAGATTCCAGCATATCTACTATCAGAGAAGTCATAGTTCGTCAAGGAAACATATCAAGAAGCAATATAAATACAGAGAATAGGTCGTTCTATTCAATAGAAGTTTTCTGCATATTTTTGAGTCTGTAATTGCTTTGTTGATTAAGTTTTCATAAGCCTCTAAGGTTGTAAAACCCTAAGAACAGTCTGTGTTCTTCGTCTAATCAAACAGATTAGAGGTGATTATAATCATTGAATTCAGCAATACAAACAGTCTTGATTACTTCTTATGTTTTATGCTTTATTGGTTCTGAAAGTTTTTGTTAAAATAATTAAGTGTTATTCCGCAAACTTCTTAATTAAACTTTGATTCAAAGCAAGATTATTGATTTATACTCTGATAAATTTCAAATCAGTTAGTCTTGGTTATTCAGTTATAGATCCTGACACAAAAGAAGTAAGTGAGGGTGTCTCTGTGACATACCCCAAAATAAAGGCCAGGAGGACAAGAAAAGATTCTGAGCTGAAGCAACTCCTCACCTTAATTGAACAAGGTGACTATGCTCTTGAGATGAAAGGAATGGACTACAGCCTGCCTAGTGGAGTAGAGTTTGAAGAAGGCAAAATTATTGAAGAACCTGAGTTAGGGGCATTTTTTGTAGATCCCCTAACATAGAAGAAGTGTTTTCAGAGAGCTTCAGATCTATACAAGGTGGATCTGAGACAGCTTCCAGCCTTCAGACTTGCAGCTTCATTCAGGCAGTCAAGCAAGTGGAGAGCAGCCATCTGGGATCAGCTCAGAGGCTGCTATGAGAGAGGAGAACTTCAAGATCCCAAGTTTACGATCCTCAGAATTGAAATTCAAGATCTAGAGGAAACAAGGGATGAGCTTGAAAAGATGTTTGAAGGACCACCACCACTAGAGTGAAGTCCATCTACCATCAGGGTAGGTGAAGAATGGAAGCTGTCCATCTGTTGGACAGGCTTGCCATTATCTGCTCCCAACATTAACAGTCCAAATTGTTGAATTGTGTTGTACATCTGTTGTACTTTGTTACATATGTTGTAACTTTTCTTATTTACATTAGTTGTAATATACATTAGTACATTGGTTGTACACTTGTAAAAACATGTGTTGTTTTCTGTAATCAAAATCAGTATGTATATAAACTGATATTTTACTTTACCTTGATGTTGTAATTTTATTTCAGCAAATGTAATGTAAAAATACATAGTGATTATTGATTAAATCAGCTTAGACTGATTATTGCAAATAGGGGGAGATTGTTAGGCACAAAAAGGCCTCAATCAAACCTGTTGTACATCTGAGGGGGAGATTCTTTAATCAAACCTGTTGATGCTCTTGAAAGTTGAATTTAAGGCCTGTTATATGCCTTATTGATACCTGAAAGTGATTTGCAATATCAGCCTAAAGCTGTTTACCATGTTGTATTCGTTGCAACAAAGGCAGTTTGTCCAAGCTGTTCTGTCTGCTGAACAGGCTGAACATAAACTGTCTACGCTGCTCTATTCTGTTGAGAAGCTTGGACAGTTTACAAGTGTTCTGTTCTTTGTGAACAGAACCTATTCTTTGTGAACAGGTTAAACACTTTATGGAATATGTTTCCAAGTCCTCATGTATTGTTTTTGGCTACAAGATCAGTTTACAAGTCGAAGACAAAGTGGAAAACAGAACTGCACAGCCTGCCCACGCTGTTTTGTCACATGAAGATAAACATATATTTGAAAAGGGTGACAGACCTTTTCCTATATCAAAATGGCATTAGCAAAAGAAGAAAGATGCAAAAATTGACATTACTCTTTTGGTTAAAGCCTTATGCAACAGTGACAAAAAGGAAAAGACAAAGATTGTGCCATGTGAAGACAAAGGTACTTTATCAGAACGTGCAGAAAGGTGTTTTGCCCTTTTGGAAAGACTCTCCACTATCTCTTCTGTCCAATGAAGAAGCTTCACTGAGATTCTCCTTTTGAGTATAAAAGGAAGCTTCTAAGGATAAAGAAACAATTAAGAGTGTGAAATCAGAACGTGCATTGAAGTGTGTTATTCTCATGCATGCAAGTCTGCTTATATAAAACAGTCGAGTGTGTCTAAGCTGTTCTTGTGTAAGCTGTCCTTCTGAATCTTGTAAAAACAGTGAGTGCTTCTAAGTGAGAGTATTCATTGTACCTAGTCTGAGTGAGTCTTAGATTAGTTAACCAACTGTTGTATCTGTCATCTCAGCTTGAACCCTTCCGCATTCAAGCTTGTTTGTAATTAACACTTGTTAATAATATACACAAACATTGAAAAAAAGATTGTTAAGTTTTAAAAAGCTGTATTCACCCCCCCTCTACAGCTTAGAACTATACACTTGGGAAACCTTTCGTGACCTACATTCCGCCTGAGGTATTGAAGTCCATGTCTCCTTTTTAGTATGAATAGCTGCAATTCTGTGTCAAAGAACCAGCTTATAATTCCACCAGATAGATTTTCGGAGCCTGAAACTCTCATTCTTCTCTTCATCTTAGGCTCTGTCTTCTTTTCTTCCTTCCGGAACCATAGATTCAACAATTCAGCCCTAGATGGCTCTCTCTCAGCTTCTTCAAGTTCAGAATCTTCAACCGAGGCCAATTTGATCTCATCAATATCAATCACATTATGATTGTCTTGGACATATAGCTCAGTGATAGGCTGTGAGTTTACAATCACTTCATCGACATTGTCGTCTTCATCTTCTATCACTTCATCATCTGATCTCCAATCAACTATGTCCTCCGACACGAACTCTCCTTCCTCCAACTCTTCAATCTCATCCTCAAAGTCAAACTCTATCTCTTCTTCCTCAATATCCATCAGAGCGTCTATCATCTCACTCTCAAAGGTCTTTGAGGAACTAGGCTCACCTCCTTCAGCTCCTGACTGACTCGGCTCCCCCTGAACTTCAGCGTGCTAAGCAGAAGAAAAATCTACTGGCTCACTGTCCTTTTGTGCATCGGGATCATTGCCTTCGTCATCTTCACTTCTCAACTCTTCAGTATCTCTGCAACTAGTCTCCCCCTGAGCCTTTAGATTTTTCATTAATTGCTCTATGAGGGACCTCATAGTTCTGAATTCTGCAGCCTGACCGGCGACGAATGTCTTCAATTCAAGATTTTATTTATCAATTTTTGTGTTATGCTGTTGAAGCTCGCCGACAGATTTAGTAAGTTGGAAGATTTGGACTTGCTGGAAATCCACTTTGCTTCGGAACTCTGAAAACCGTTGGTTGTCTGTGAAGGTGGATGAAGTGGATGGAGTTGATGTGATAGGAGACGGAGTGATTGGTGGTGGAATTGGTGGTTGAACTGATGGCTGAGCGGATGGTTGAACAGGTGGAATTTCAGGCTCTGAAACTGTAGCAGACGAAGCTCCCTGCATAAACCTATGCCTTTTGGCCCTTTGCCTAGGCACCAAATGAGCAGTATCTTCAATCTCAAAATCAGAGTCATCTTCATCAGAATCTCTAGATGCTCTCTTTTCTGCTTCTCGATTAATAACCACAATTCTGGATCCATATCTGGCTATTTGGACAGCCGGATCTTCCGTCTCTTCTCTTGGTGCCTCAACCTCGATCTCCTCAACTTCCTCTGATGACGACTTAGAGGTGGTCACTGCCTGACCCTCTTCCTCTCGCTGATAATCATCAATTTCTCGCATAAGGTCATTGAAACTAGCTGGAGGCTCCAGAATATCACCAATAACTCAGTAGTAATTTCTTCTTGGGCCTGAGTCCCCTGAGCCCAAATTTCTTCTAGAGTTTCTACTCGTGGATCTATTTCGGGGGCTACTCCCGACGGACCCGCAACATCCAATGAAGGACCTGCTTCCACTGACTCTTGCACTCTGCTTGTTGAAGGCCTTGAAGCCTGAGTCTGTCTTACTTGAGCTCTCTGCCTCCTTCTTGGTTGTTGTGGAGGCCTTTGTTGTTGTTGTTGCGGCTGCTGTGGCTGAACTTGTACTTCCCCAGCCCAATTCGCACCTTCGGGGGCCTCAAAATCTGGATTGACCACAACACCAAAAAGTGGTGCATCCAGTGGTCTAACCACCTCACCCCTACGGGCATTGTGCGCTTGACAATCAGCAACAATTCGCTTATCGATTACAGCGACACTCTGAAATTCTGGTAACTGCGGCAGGTTGGGCAAAAAACGTCTGATTAGCATCATGACAAACCTCGGATACATCAGAAACCTTTCTCTTGCCGGAGCTATTATTTGATGAACAAACTCCACAAAGAACATCTCGGAGTAACTGAACTGTTTGTTGTAAACTAACGCTATCATCGCGGACCGCATCTTTGACACGATATAGTCAAATCCGGCTTTCTTTGGAGCAAAGCACCCCATAAAGACATGTGCAAGATACCTCCATTGCCCTATTAGACCACTCTTCGTGTAAGATGCCTTAGCTACATCAAGGCCATACCCCATCCTCAAAAATGCTGCTTGCCTTACTTCCAAAGGGAAGTCAATAGGCCCAGCTTCCTGCTCGACTGATCCCAGCTGTAAAACCCTACGCAACATATCAGCGGAGAATACAAGGGGCTGCCCGACTATTCTAGTCCTCAACACTGTCAGAGTTACTGTACAGTCAACTTGCAGATGATCCCAAAATTGCCTAACGTAAGGCAGTACGATCTGCACATTGTGAGAAATGGCATACGACACCCTTGAATTAGCCAAAAAGTCCACCATCTGGCGAAATGCCTGAGCTTCAGGAAGCTCACGATCCGGTGACACGACCATATTATGCTTTTGAATAAAAGCTCTTTCCCGCATATCTGCACAATAAAGTATAAAATATATTAGAAGGGACAAACTAAAAATGAAACTTGTTTAAATTCAAATTTGTTTTATTTTGAACTTACATAAGTTCAAAATCCAACACATATGAATTTCTACAAGTTTGACGTAAAACTTATTCAAACATTTCGATTTTAATAGCAAATTTGAATTTAATTCGAGTTTAATGATATGTTCAAATTTAGGGACAAATTCGAAACATATAGACAAACTAGAATGTCGGCACTTTCAAAACAAAAATTCCAAGATTTAAACCATTTTAGACTTAGAAAATCACATTCACTAGTCCTAATAGGTTCTAATTGAAGATATTTGCCACTTATTTGAAGTTTCACCGGTTTAAACTTTGTGATTTTGAATCACAAAGTTCAAAACCCTTAAAACCTCAAATCTAGTCGATTTTGGCTCAAATTGAGTCTAAAACTTCCTAAATCTTGTATAATAGTGATGTTTATACCTAGATTTGGGTATATACTCGAACACAACGGACAAAACTTCGATGAATAAGTGAAAAACTCGAATACGATAAACTCGAACAAACAAACTCGAAATCACACAGGATAAACTCGAAGGTTTAAACTCGAATGTAGGTGAACAATGAATGTTCAGTGTTGACCTATATATACTAACAACCTTCGAACTTGTGTTAAATTCGAAGTTACAGACATTTTCGAATGTAAATTCGAATTTGCCTTAAATTCGAATTTAAATGAAAATTTTGAAAATCTTTGAATAAAATTCAACTTTTTCAACTCTTGTGTGTAACGGAAACAAACTATGCACAATTTATTTACAATAAGCACAAGATTTTCACGCAATGTTTGTTTATTCAACTAAGAATGCATCCTCCGTAATTTTGACCCTTTTCCTAAATAAAATAAAATATAGGAAAATAAAATAAAGTAAAATTTTGAACGAAATTTAAACTTAAACTAATCTACAATATTTTTAAAATTTACATCCTATACTTAACACTAACAGAATATTTTTGACGAGAATAGTCAAAGAAAGGTTCAATCAGATAGCGGTGTCAAAAACGCACTTTCAGTGTCTTACTTTCACACTTAGGAATTTTTGATTCCTTTGATTATTTGTCGTGACACGCATTTCTAGCCGATTGTTGGTATTATTTTCCCTTTAAACATGTTACACTTTGAAATATCCCTTGGCCTTTTTATTTATCAAGAAATTACCTTACGTGACTCATACTTAGATATACTTTTATGATCAAGGCATACACACAACGATTATAACTTTTCGGTATTGCAAACTTTCTTTAAAAGGAAAACATCAGACACAGTTCTGTATTTACATACAACAGAGTGTCTTAGTTTGTCTTAAAGTCTATTTTAAAGCTAGCAAGACAGCGGTGACAGGTCTGTACCGACGTACAACAAAGTGACTTATTTTGCTAACTCGAGTCAAACCAGAGGCAACAGGTCTGTACTTACGTACAACACAGTTACTTGTTTTGACTCTCAACTCAGTATCATGATTTTTCTATTATTTTCTTTTTTTTAAGATGTATCTCATGTTGCTATACATCCCCCAGAAAGTTTGCATACCTCATTTAGAATCAATGTCTGTATTTCTCTAACATAAAAATTAAGACCGTTTGGTCATACATCTAAGTTAGTGACACGTCTGACTTTTTCGTGAATATTTTTATTAGCCTTGAGACTCCCTTTGTGTATTATGCCTACCAACATATCAACCTAGACAATGCATAACACTTAGAATTTTAGGTGCATTATGTGTGAAAGTTTAACACTTAGAGATTGTAAAGACTGTGCTAATTTTCGTCACTTTGAACCTATGTATCTAAGACGAACTCATTTTCTGATATTCTCTTTTTTTTTGAATTTTTTATGGTTTTCTCTCTTTTTTCTTTTGTTTTTCATAAATAAGAGTAAGAAAATAAAATAACCTACTAACTTACTATAAAAAGAAATTCTCCTAAGCTACTAAACTTACTATAAAAAGAAAGAAACTCTACTGCTATAAAAGGAAATTAACTCTACTAAGGTCAATTTACTATTGATTACGCATTCCGTTTAGTTGAACTAAATACTCAAAACGTGACTTATCAAAAGCTTTGGTAAATAAATCAGCATTATTATCATCCGTTGCAACATTTACCAGCTTAATTAAGTTCTTTTCAGCACAATCATGTATAAAGTGGTGTCTTATGTCTATGTGCTTGGTTTTACTGTGTTTAACTGGATTATTGGTTACTGCAATAGTTGACTGTTTATCTATCCTAATAGGAGCATGAGTATAAGTCAAACCGTAATCCCGCAATTGTTGTTGTATCCACAGAACCTGTGAACAACAACTACCCGCAGCAACATATTCGGCCTCGCACGTTGACACGACTACTGAAGTCTGTTTCTTGCATTGCCTGGAAATGAGCCTCCCTCCTAGGAACTGACAACCTCTAGTTGTTGACTTACGATTCAAGCTGCATCCTCCATAGTCTGAATCCGTGAATGCCTCCAATTCCAGATCACCCTCCGCGTGATACCAAAATCCCAGCTTCGGTTTCGACTTGAGGTATCTCAGAATCCGCTTCACAGCTTTCATGTGCATCTCTTTTGGATTAGTTTGAAACCTAGCACAAATACACACAGCAAACATTATGTCAGGTCTAGAAGCAGTTAAATACATGAGTGACCCAATCATGGCCGAGATTATGATTCACTTGAATCGGCGTGCTGAAGTGAGCTGTCAGCTTGGTTCCTTCCATCCCGAAGCGCTCTAAGATGTCATAGACATACTTCGTCTGATGAATAAACATGCCCTCCTTCCTCTAATCGACTTGCAAACCCTGAAAGAAGTTTAACTCACCCATTGCACTCATCTCAAACTTAGACTTCATCACCTTTTCAAAGTCTGTGCACATCTGCTCGTCTGATGACCCGAAAATAATATCATCGACGTACACTTGTACCAAGATGAAATGTTCACCTTTTCTTTTCACGAACAGCGTACTATCTATTCTCCTTCTTTCAAACCCGTTGTCTAAAAGATGATTAGATAGAGTCTCGTACCACGCCCTCGATGCTTGATGCAATCCATACAAAGCCTTATCTAACAGATACACTCTGTCTGGATATTTCGGATCTGTAAACCTGGGCGGCTGTTCCACATACACCAGTTCCTTCACTTTTCAATAAAGGAAAGCACTCTTAACGTCTAGCTGATAAACCTTAAATCCCTTGAAGGAAGCAAAAGCAAGAAACAAACGGATTGCTTCAAGCCTTGCCACTGGCGCGAACACTTCATTGTAATCGATTCCTTCCTCTTAGTTGAAACCCTTTACCATAAGCCTTGCTTTGTTTCGAGTGACTATACCCCGATCATCTCTTTTGCAATTAAAAACCCACTTGGTTCCTATTGCCACTTCTCATCGAGGTAACAGAACTAACTCCCACACTTCTAGTTTCCTAAACTGTGACAGTTCTTCCTGCATCGCTTCAACCCAAGAGTTGTCTTTTAGTGCCATTTGCACGTTTTTCGGCTCTACTTGCGAGATGAAACATGAGTAGAGGCAAGTATGAAAGGCCTCGGAGTCATTGATCATCGGCAACAACACTGTGTTGTTATTCAAACTACTCCTAGTCCTCACACCAGCATTAGGATTTCCTATGATACTCTCAATAGGATGATTCTTATTGATCCTAGATGTTTCTATCTCGTCAACTCTAAGATTATCTCCCAAATTTGATCCTATCTCTCCTAACGGGGGAACGACTTCAGACTCCACATTTTCTTTCTCATGGACACTGTCTTCAGAGTTAGAACTTGTTGTCTGATTTTCATTTGTAGGCATTTCAGAATCATTTTCTTCTGGAGATCTGTGTTCAGTTGATGTAGGCTCGGATGTTGATGGAAAGGTGGTCCTCGGAAAACTTTGACCCTCGTCATTCAGATTTAATGATGACATGTCCTGTTCGATTGTACATGCATTTCCATCCAAAGGAATGTTAAATGACTCAAACAATTTGTCATAATCAAATATCCATTCCGGACCAGTTTGGGGTTCATGTGTATAACTTGTGACATCAATGTTATACACAATCTCTACAGTACCATTTGATTTGTTAAAAACACGTTTGTTTGGTGAGTTCGACACATAACCTAGGAAGTATCCTTCGTCAGCCTTTTCACCAAACTTAGGTTGATGTTTTGTTTTCATTAATGTACATGATACCCCAAAAGGTTCGAAGCTAGTTAAATTTGGTGGCCTTTTATTCAAAACTTCATAGCAGGTTTTGTTCAATGATTTGATAGTAAGGACCCGGTTTAAAACATGGCACGCGGTATTCACTGCCTCCTTCCAAAACATGGTAGGAAGCTTTGAATCCGAAAGCATGGTCCTTGCTGCCTCAATCAAAGTCCTGTTTTTCCGTTCTGCCACCCGATTTTGTTGTGGGTCATAAGGTGCACTAAATTGATGAACTATGCCCTTTGATAGGCAATATACACCAATAACCGTGTTTTTGAATTCTGTTCCGTTATCACTTCTGATTCGCTTAACCCTCGTTCCGTAAGAGTTTTCCACTTGGTCTAAGAACCCGACGAGCTTTGCAGCAGTCTCGTCCTTTGTACCTAAAAAGAAAACCCAAGAAAATCGTGAGTAATCATCAGTATTAACCAAACGATACCAACTACCACCTATGCTCCTTTTGTTGATTGGTCCGAACAGGTCCATATGCAACAAATCGAACGTGGCAGCTATTGAGTTCTGAGTCTTGGACTTGTGTGCCTTCTTGTGTTGTTTTCCTTTCTTGCACGGTAGACACTTGTCCTCGAACTGAAAACTCTTCATGGGAACACCTTGCACCAATCCATTTTTAGTAATGTAATTCATCTTTCTTAGGTGCAAGTGAGCCATGCGTCTGTGCCATAAAACCGATTCAGTCTCCGTTGGTGGAATGTATCCCTCGTCTATACAAATCCACATCCGCATATCATTAAATCTTGCGAAGTCGGCGAACCTATCCTTCCACCAATAGTAATCCTCCAATTTCATCAACTTTGGTGGAGAATTCGCTTTCCCAACTTCGTGGTCCATCTCAATAAACCTCTGTAGACTTGTCATTGTTTCAAAAATTTTTGAATTCAAACTTAATTAATTTAATTAGAAATGAATTTAAATTAAAACTTTCGAATTTGAGTAAATTCGAATCTAATTAAATTTAAATTTGTTTGGAATCAAATTCGAAATGAAGTTTGAAATCCAACTATGTTCGAAATTAATGGCAAATTCGAAGGTCTATTAAAATCGAATGTCCTATATTCGAATTTATACTAAATTTGAATTCTGAGCAGAATCGAAATGGCCAAACTCGAATCAACCCTAAGAAACCTCGAAAGGAGCGTATTTTCTGACAAACTCGAAAAGTGAGTAAACCCTAATACCCCCTTAATAAACTCGAGCGCCGCAAGTTTGAAAAACGGCTAATACTTCGAGTTTTTCAAGTTTTCAGATTAAACCAATATTTTTACGAGTAAAAAGATTGATTTCGATCAAAAACTTGAACTAATACAAAGTATTATCCGATATCTTACTTGATAAACTCGAAAAACCTCCAAAAACGTGATTTTAACCGTCCAAAATGTCAAGAAACCTAGGATGTTGCTTATGAACACGAAGAACATGAAGAACACCAACTAGTCTATGATACAACTTGTAAGGTCTGCTGACTACGGATTTATCTCGACGTGACACCTTCCAACGAGTGCGGAATCCTCGTTAGCGGCTTGACGGTAAGATCACACATACGGAAACACGGAGACTACCACGGTGATAGACGAACGACTTAGAACGCCCCTACACGGTGATTCTCTCCGAAACGACTCTCTGGAAACTTGCAAGTTCGAGATCGCCTTTGCTAATCGCTCTGATAAACGTATGCCAAAGTCTCATAATTAATTGAATAAACCCTTAATTATAATAAGCAATGTATAGTCCTAATAGGTTCTAATCAAGTTTATTGAGGATTAATTTTAAGTTTCAAAACCTAAAACTTTTGATTTATACCACTAGTCTTTAGATATTTTAAACTCAATTTTTTTTTTTTTTCGATTTTAACAACTAACAAGTCCTAAAATCCACTTACATAGTTGATTGATGATGAATAAAAACTAAGTGCTTGTGTATGTTCGAGGTACTGTTGAAAGATTCGAGGAATGATTTACAAAATCGAAGTTGCGACAAGTTCGAGAGAGAAGAAATTCGAGAGTAGGTGCATTAAATGAACATTGTTGACCTGTTTATATTCAATGTGATTCGAACTTACCTGAAGTTCAAACTTATCTTAAGTTCGAATGAGATTTCGAACTTAAGCATACTTCGAACTTAATTGAAAATTTTGAAAATTTTTGAACAAAATCCAACTTTTTTCAACTTTTTCATTTGACGGAACATTTTCAACTTTGCGAGACATTCACACTAAGCTGCAAATTATCACACAATTTTGTTTCTCCAACTAAAAATGCATCCTAGTAACTTTGACCTCGTTCCTATTTATAAAAAATATAATGATCTAAACTAAGATAAAATTAAGTAAACTTAGAAATAAAATAAAATTAAAATAAAATAAAATAAAATAAAATAAGGTATAGTTAAATTAACTAAAAAAGAAATTACATTGCAATAATTTAAAGATGAAAATACAAATTGAATATTTTTGCGAGAGAGTCAAAGAAGGTTCAATCAGATAGCGATGTCAAAAGCACTTTCAGTATTTCACTTTCACACTTAGGAATTTTTTATTCCTTTGATTGTTTGTCGTGACATACATTTTAAGTCGATTGTCGGTATGTTTTTCCATTTAAACATTCAACCCTTTGGAATTTCCTTTGACTTTTTTATTTATCAAGAAACCACCTTACGTGTCCCATGCTTAGACATACTTCTATGATCGAGGCAGACACACAATGACTATGACTTTTTGGTATTTGCAAATTATCTTTAAAAGGAAAATGTCAGAAACAGGTCTGTATTTGCATACAACAAAGTGTCTTCGTTTTTCTTAGAGTTAATTTCATGTTAGCAATACAACGGTGACAGGTATGTACTCACGTACAACAAAGCGACTTATCTTGCTAGTTCAAGTCAAAACAGCGGTGACATGTCTGTACTCACGTATAACAAAGCGACTTGTTTTGACTTCCTTTTCTATACAAAACTTTTTCTTTCTTTGTTTAAGATGTATTTTGATGAATCTATACATCTCCCAGATAAATTTGCATACCTCATTCATAGTCATTGTCTGTATGTCTCTAACATAGAAATTAAGACCTTTTGGTCATACATCTAAGTTAGTTACACATATGACATTTTCTTAATTATTTTATTGGCTTTACGAAAATTCTTCATGTCTTATGCCTACCAACATATCAGACAAGAATATGTATATCACTTAGATTTTATGGTGCATTATGTGTGAAACTTTAACACTTAAAGTTTGTTAGACTGTGCTAATTTTCGTCACTTTGAACCTAAGACTCCAAGACTTCTCACATTTTTCAATATTCTCTTTTTTTTTTTTTTTTGAAATTTTTTTATGCTTTTCTCTCTTTTTTCTTTTGTTTTTCACTTTTAAGTAAAACACCTAATAAGATAAACTAAAAATTAAAGAAAACTTTAAAGAAACATCTACTGAGGTCAGGTTACTCCGGATTTCGCATGCCATTTAGTTGAACTAACAATTCAAAACGTCTATCAAATGCTTTTGTGTAAAGATCCGCATTGTGTCTTACGTTGTGACTTTTACCAGTTTAATCAAGTTTTTCTCAGCATAATCACGAATAAAATGATGTCTTATGTCTATGTGCTTAGTCTTACTGTGCTTAACTGGATTATTCGTTATGGCAATTGTTGACTGATTGTCTATCCTAATGGGAGTATGAGTATAAGTCTAACCGTAATCCCGGAATTGTTGTTGAATCCACAGAACCTGTGAATAGCAACTACCCGCAGCTACATACTCGACCTCACACGTTGATACGGCTACCGAAGTTTGTGTCTTGCATTGCCAGGATACTAGTCTCCCTCCAAGGAATTGACAACCTCCAGTTGTTGACTTTCTGTTCAAGCTACACCCTTCGTAGTCTGAATCCGTGTAAGCTTCCAATTCCAGATCTCCAGCAGCATGATACCAAAGTCCCAGCTTCGGTTTTGACTTTAGATATCTCAGAATCCGCTTCACAGCTTTCATATGCATCTCCTTTGGGTTAGCTTGAAACCTGGCACAAATACATACAACAAACATTATATCAGGTCTAAAAGCAGTTAGATACATAAGTGACCCGATTATGGCCGGATATAAAGTCGGTTCCACATCAGTATCACTATCTGTACCCGGTCTGAGATTATGATTCACTTGAATTGGAGTAATGAAATGCGCCGTAAGCTTTGTTCCTTCCATCCCGAAGCGCTCTAAAATGTCATAGACATACTTCGTCTGATGAATAAACAATCCCTCCTTTCGTTGTTCAACTTGTAAATCGAGAAAGAAGTTTAGCTCTTCCATCACACTCATCTCAAACTTTGACTTCATGACCTTTTCAAAATCCTTGCACATTTGCTCCTTAGACGACCCGAAGATGATATCGTCCACGTACACTTGTACCGGCATAAACTCTTCACCTTTCCTCTTAACGAATAGTGTACTATAAATTCTCCCTCTCTCAAACCCATTGTCTAAGAGGTGAGTGGATATTGTCTCATACCAAGCCCTAGGTGCCTGATGCAATCCATACAAAGCTTTATCATGTCGATATACTCTGTCAGGATACTTGGGATCAATAAACCCTGGCGGTTGCTTGACATACACCAACTCCTTCACCTTGTCGTACAAGAAGGCACTCTTGACGTCGAGTTGATATACCTTAAACCCTTTAAAGGACGCGAACGCTAGAAACAATCGAATCGCCTCGAGTCTCGCCACTGGTGCAAACACTTCGTTATAGGCAATCCCTTCTTCCTGGTTGAACCCTTTGACCACGAGTCTTGCCTTGTTACGAGTAACTATTCCCCGATCATCCCGATTACACTTAAAGACCCATTTGGTCCCTATAGCAACTTCTCCTTGAGGCAATGGCACTAACTCCCACACTTCAAGCTTTCTGAACTGTGAAAGTTCCTCTTGCATAGCTTCAACCCAAGAATTGTCTTTCAGAGCCATTTTCACATTCTTTGGCTCTACTTGTGAAATGAAACATGAGTATAAACACGTGTGAAATGCCTTGGAGTCATTGATCATCGATAACAGCACTGTGTTACTATTCACACTATTCCTAGTTCTCACACCAGCATGTGGATTCCCGATGATGTCCTCAACTGGATGATCCTTATTTATTCTCGATGTCTCAATTTCATCAACTTGAAAATTATCTCCTAAATTTGATCCAATTTCACCTACTGGGGTATGACTTCAAAAAGAACAACTTCCTCCTCTTGATCACTATCTTCGGAGGTAGAATTACTTGTCTGATTCTCATCCGTAGGTAACTCAGGTTCATTATTTGCTGGAGTCCCATCTTCTAATGTTCTAGACTCAAATGTTGATGGAATGCTTGATTTTGGAAAACCTCTACCCTGGTCGTTGAGATTCAGTGATGAAAAGTCGTTTCCACAGATCTTGCATTTCGACTAAACGGTATGTTAAATGATTCAAACACAAAGTCATAATCAAATAACCATTCTGGACCATTTTGGGGTTCATGTGAAAAACTTGTTACGTCAATGTTAAACATAATTTCAACCGTGCCATTTGTTTTGTTAAAAACCCTCTTGTTTGGTGAAATAGGAACATAACCTAGGAAGTATCCTTCGTCAGCCTTTTCACCAAACTTAGGTTGATGTTTTGTTTTCAATAAAGTACATGGAACCCCAAATTGTTCAAAGCCAGTTAAATTCGGTGGTCTTTTATTCAGAACTTCAAAATAGGTTTGTTCAGTGATTTGACAGTAAGGACCATGTTTAATACATGACAAGCGGTATTCACTGCCTCCCCCCAAAACATGGTAGGAAGCTTTGAATCCGAGAGCATGGTCCTTGCTGCCTCAATCAAAGTCTTGTTCTTACGTTCGCCACCCCATTTTGTTGTGGCTCAAGGTGCACTAAATTGATGCACTATGCCTTTATATAGGCAATATACACCAATTACTGAGTTCTTAAACTCTGTTCCGTTATCACTAATGATACTTTTTACCCTTTTCCTGTATGAGTTCTCGACATGGTCTAAGAACTTAATCAGCGTGCCTGCTGTCTCGTCCTTCGTACCTAAAAAAGAAAACCCAAGAGAAACGTGAGTAATCATCAGTAATGACTAAACGGAACCAACTACCACCTATGCTCCTTTTGTTGATTGGACCGAAGAGATCCATATGTAGCAAATCAAAGGTGGAAGCGATTGAGTTTTGAGTCTTTGACTTGTGTGACTTCTTATGTTGCTTTCCCTTCTTGCATGGTACACACTTGTCTTCGAACTGAAAACTATTCAGTGGAACACCTTGCACAAGGCCATTTTTCGTAATGAAATTCATCTTCCTTAGGTGCAAGTGTGTCATGCGTCTATGCCACAGCAGAGATTCGGATTCTGAAGCCTTTGATTATAGACAGATACTTCCCTTCGATGAATCTGCTACACTCATGTCCATCATGTACAGATCATTCACCCTTGGGGCTCTCATCATAATCCACTCTTTAGGTATATTGAATCCCGACTTCAGCACTAACGCTTCTTTTTCAGTAAAGATAACTGAATTCTTCTTATCACAGATCTAAGAGACACTACTGAGATTGTGATCAAGTTTATCAACGTGCTAAACTTGATCAGGAGTGATCGTCCCATTAGTGACTACTTCTGTTCCAGTGATATTCCCTCCCTTGTTCCCAGTAAATGACACAAAACCCTTATTCCCACCCTTGAAGTCTGTCAGTAGACTTCTTTTCCCAGTCATGTGACGAGAGCAACCACTATCGACGAACCATTTATTGTTAAGACATGTAGTTAGCTCCTGCACATGAAAGAAAACAAGTTAGTTATCACGGGGAACCTAAGCCATGATTGACTTGGTAATAACATTCTCATCCACATATTTGAACTCTTTCAATTACCCATCTCTCCTTTCATGTGACTTGGGTTTTTGATTAAAAACTTGTTGTGGTGCTGAGTGATTAACATTCACTCTTGGCCTTTGGGCTGTCATTTGCGGTGGAGCCCTAGAATAATTTTTGTTATAGTGTATTTCATTGTTATATCCCTGGGCTCTTCCTGGTGTCTGTTGTCTGATAGGGGTATGTGACCTAACTGGAGTGTAAGTCCTCTTAGGTGTTGTACTCCTATAGACTGGTTGGGTCCTGACCTAGGTTGACTAGGGACTCTATTCGGTGAATTAGTCGTAATCACTTCATCCTGTCTAACCGACACCGGTATTTGTTTAGTACCTACTCGAGGTGTTGCATTCAAGTTCTTCTCAGTATATTGAGAACCACTGGTACTTGCAATACTAGGTACTGACTTTAAGGCTGGTTGGTCTGGTTTGCTTACTGTCAGTGTAGGATCTACTTTCTTATAAGGACAACTAGACACAACATGACCTTTTTGTGACATCTGAAGCAAGACATATTATCAATTGGCTTCTTATAAGTACCCTTTGACTTAGGTGTCTCACTAGTGTCATATTCTTTTGGTTCAACTATAGTGTTTACAACCTCTTGTTGATTATCACTTACAATTTTTGCTTCTTCTAGTTTAGTGTCACTAGTAGACTGCACAAACTTAACTTTTTTAATCTTAGGGGTTGTGGTTGACACCTTAGTTGAATTTACCTTTTCAGGTTCAGTTACAATTGCTACCTCTAATTCGACCGTTTCGGTGGTCTTATCTTGAGGCTGAGGCACATAGTTATTGTTGAACGATGGATGAATTTCCTAATAACCTAGGCCCATTGATTTCTTAGACTGCCTTTGAGCTTCTAAGATTTTCCTAGATTTAGGGATGAGTTCCTAAACTTTTCAAGTTTGCTATTGAACTCTGCAACCTTAACTCTTGCTTCAGCTAGTTCTACATCCTTAAGGGTGATTTATTTGGTCAATGATTCCACATGCGCATACATTAGTTCTATCCTAACACATTGTTCACTAAATTTATCTTTTAGAACTATGACATCCTGAGCATCAGCTTTCATCTTGGACCTTAAATCCTCCTTAATATCTAGAAGACTAGCATGATCAGATTTTAATGATTGGATGTTAGCTGTCATGGTGGTATGTGTTTCTAGCACTAGATTTAATCTATCATTTATTGTAGCACATAAAACGCATAGATCATGAAATGTAGAAAAGTTAAGAGTTACCTTTTTGCGATCTGATTCCACGTTAGCCATTAGAGCTGCAAACTCCAGAATAGTTTGCTCCTCCGACTTTTCCACCAACAAAGGAATTGAATCTGACTGTTGGGTGTCCTCCTTTTCTTCTTCAGCTCTTTCCCCGGTCCCAATTACCTCAGCCATAAAAGCTCTGGCATTTGACTCCGGATGAGTACTCCAATCATATGTTCCATCTAGCTGTCTGTTTGATGACACATTCGTTAACAGACCAGTGATCACCGCTTGATTCCCTGAACTTCTAGAATGCTGTCTTCTCTGATTCTGAAAATTCTCAACCTTTGGCCGTTGACACTCTTTGGCAAAACTTCTCAGTCCTTCATAATTGTAGCACTCTACCTTTGACTTGTCAAAACCAACGTTGTTGCTCACACTCAGATTCCTACCCGTTCTCTTCATGAATCTCTTGACCCTTTGCATTACCATGGCCAGTTGCCATTGTAGGTCCATCTGCTCCAAGTCGTCCAGATCTACCTGATCGTAGTCCTCTTCCCACAGAGCTGGATAGTTTATTTTGCCTTGAACGCAGTTGCCGTAAGCTGCGACAAATGAAGCTAGAAGTTTTAGATGATCTTCAGCTGTATTTGCGCGCATAGGCATCTAGGTATAGCCTTGAGAAGTAGATGCTGAGTGTTGTGGTTTTCTTCCGGTTTAGAAAACCCTAAGAATGCTCTATTACCAGATTCTTCAGCTTCAACTAGTATTGGCTGTTGTCCAGAAAAGATTGTTGTGGCCCCTGACTTCTGTTCACTAGAAGTTGAAGACTTTGACTTCCCGAAGTACATTTCCGGATCTTGTACTTGATCAAATTCTCTTTCCTTCTTTTGCAACTTAAAGTTGTAAGCCCTTAGCGTTCCAATGACCTCTTCCAGAGTGAGAGTTTCAAATTTGTTTTCATCATGCTTTATAAGTGTCGTGTACATCTCCCACTTAGCAAGTAAAGCATCCAGAAGCTTTTCTATCTTTTCTGTTTCTTGATATTCAGCACTGTGATTATCAAGTTCAATCAGCAGATGATAGAATCTAGTAATGGTTTCATCCAAAGACTCATTCTTCAGTGCCTTGAATATTGCAAATTGTTGCTTTAACATTTCCGTTCTTCCCTTTCGTACCCTGGGATTTCCCTCACACCTCTTCTCTAGAGCGTCCCATAGCTCTTTAGAAGTCCTATGATTTCTAAGTGTGTGTAGAATATCCTGAGGTAGGGTCATTCTAATTGATGAAAAAGCTCTATTCTCGGCCTCATAAATCTTTTTGTCATCATTTTTCATATTCTGATACATCAAAACTTTTAATCGGCCCTCAAGCTCTTGTGTTGGGGGAACGTATACTTCGTCAATGCATATCCACATACGCATATCGTTAAATCTTGCGAGGTCCGCAAACCTGTCCTTCCACCAGTAGTAATCTTCTAACTTCATCAGATTGGGTGGAGAGTTAGCTTTGCCAACTTCATGGTGCATTTCCAAAAAATTGTTCAAACTCGACATACTTTAAAGATTTTTGTTTTTGAACTTAAACAGTTTAATTTAAAAATGAATTTAAGGCAATTTTTTCGAACTTATTCAAGTTCGAATAATTTTAAAGTTAAATTAGTTTGTGTCTTAAGTTCGAATTCAACAAGTTCGAAAGCCTGAAAGTTCGAGAAACCCTAAACTTTCTGACAAATTTGAACCAAATCAAGTTCGAGAAACCCTAAGAACTTCTGACAAGTTCGAAACAGTTCAAGTTCGAAATCCAATTAAGTTCGAATCCCAGATAACTTCGAAATCTTCTGACAAATTCGAAACCCAATTAACTTCGAGAAACCCTAAATCAAGTTCAAGAGGAGCGTATTCTGACAAGTTCAATTAACCCTAATACACTCCTTATGTTCGAGCGCCGCAAGTTCGAGAAACGGCCAAAAATTCGATTTTTTCAAGATTTTAGATTAAACAAATGTTTTTAAGATTAAAAACACTGATTTCGACTGAAAAGATGAACTAATATGAACTTTTTCCCGTAACCTTGCATGTAGAACTCTGAAAACTTCGAAAATATGTGATTTATCCGAGAAAAAAGTCAAGAAACCTTATGAACGTTCACCAAACGCGAAGAACACTCACGATGGCTCTGATACCACTTGTAAGGTCACCACGTCTACGGATCTGATCTTGACGCGACGCCGTCCAACGAGTGCGGAATCCTTGTTAAACGCTTAACGGATCGATCACACACGGAAACCGGAGCCGAACACAATGATAGCCGATGCAACGAACGACCCAACACGATATATTCCTCCAAGACAAACTCTATGCAAATGCTTTCTAGCTCGCACGTGCACTTGCAAAGCTTTGAAACTCGTATTTCTCAAAAGTGTTAATCAAACGAATTAACATCTAAGTATACTAATTAAGTTCGTTTAGGCCCAAACCCACGAACATGCCCAATACCCTACGAACTTAGTCTCACTAAGTTCGTCTGGGTTGGGATAAATTCGAAGCTCAGCCTTAGAACTTATCCTCACTGTCTAGAACTTATTTGCGCCTTCTAGAACTTAACTTGATAATCTAGAACTTATCTTGATACTCTAGAACTTATCATCACAGTCTAGAACTTAACATGCAAATGTAGCATCATACACAATTATGAATTAACACACATAACTTGTATTAATAAAGTCTCATCTATTACAAATGACATTCTGTTACATATCTAGACTGTTATCGTCACACAGGGTGTACCAACATTTTTATAAAGTTTTCTTGTTTTGTTAAACCTTAATGATGCAAAATGTTTTATCCGTTCTTCATTTAAGGGGGAGTAAAATATGTTTGGACTGAAGAGATCATTATCACTTGCTCTTCATGCAAATCAGAATACATTCGTTCATTCTAAATCTCTTATTCTAATTCTTTTCTGACTGATCGGATCTCACGATCTCAATTCTCAGAGATTCTTTCGATTCCATGTTGAATCGTTTAATATCTGAATCACCTTTCATTTCTATCTCATATGTTCAGATTATTCTTTCCATTCTCTGATATTTCACATCTCCTTGAATCCTGAATCTCATTCACATCAAAATTTTTCATTCATTATGATTCTTTCTGATTCATTCATCTCCGTACTCATCAGATTCATTTCATTGAGTTCATTCTGTGAACTTTGAAGCAAATTTTCTGAGTATTCTACATTATCTGCTATTTCAAGAACTTAAAGGACCTCCTCTTTGATAACATTTGCTGACTTTAGTGCACCACATGAGTGTATAGGCATATATATCACTCCTATGGTCTACCCAGAACCGGATGACCTACCCATGGAGTAATCCTTTTAAAAGATGAGAGGTAAGGGTCTTCTAGATCTAGTTGAGGAGGATCAACCGCAATGGGGTGTTGATCGGGTCGAGAAAAGAAAAAATGGAAATGAGAGGGGTATATATTAAATGAGATGAAGGTGCATCAAATCATGCTTTACTGATGAAAATTAGTTGAAGGGAGCTTTAGTTGAAAAATATAAATTGAGAGCTTGAGGGGAGGGAAATGATTAAAAGAAAAGAAAATCTTATCCAAACCTACAAATAGTTGGGTTTTCTACATATGCTATCGAATCTTATTCATTGAGATTTAGTATTGAAGAAGACGTCATGCACCCATTGACGCAAGTACTTAACCTTTCTAGCTACTCGGTTGCTTCTCAAAAAGCTACTATATCATTTCTCACGGAGATATATCATATATGCTATCGATTTCTCATTCGGAGTTAATTGATATTGAAACAGGAAGACATCTGCTCCGGTCTCAGAACTTCATTTGATTGCACATGAGGACACTTATCGAGTCATGTCTGTGTGACATTCCATTTCTTGTCTAAATGTGACAAAGCCAGAACAACTATAATGGTACTTAATATAAGTATTTCAGGATGATTAGTTGGAAATCCTACCAGTGCTAACATTAAGCCAAAGCTGAACGTCGGTCACATAATTCATAACTATTGTGTTAACAGGAAACCTAAGTGGTTCTCGTTGTTATTTTTCCCTCTAATTTTGATTCAATGTCACAAGTCGCAAAGCTTAATGATAATTGTGATGATGAAGAGTAGGTATTCACATTTTAAGGGAAGTAAGCTTCTTGCTAATGATAACTGAGGAGTTTACATGATGATCAAGATTCTCTTAATCATCATGATGGGGAGATTTCTGAAGGTTTGAAAGTTAAAGAGACGACGAAAGATAATCAGGGGGAGCAAAGCTAATATGAAGAATTCCATGCTTGATTGAAGAATTAAGGGGGAGAGAGATTTGAGAAAGTTAAAAAGATTCTACGACGGTTCACGAGCTCAAATAATTAAAGCTTATCAAAGGTCAAAGAAAGTTGAAAGGATAAAGCCTATCAAAAGTTCAAGAGTTTAAAAGCTTCAGGAGTTTCAAATAAAGTTGAAAGGATAAAGCCTATCAAAAGTTCAAGAGTTTAAAAAGCTTCAAGAGTTTCAAAGATTCAAAGCTTCAAGTGTTTAAAAGATTCAAGTTAAAGTTGAAGCTGAAGTTTATTAATTTGAAGCTTATTCAAGTTGAAGTTTATCATCATGATTCTCAAAGTGATAGTGTCTCATTGCCAAGTCAACTGAAGATTCTTATCAAAGTTGAAGATCAGTTAAAGTTCAGTTGAATGTGTTCACTATTAAGAAATCTCCAAAAGTTGTTTAAAGAAAAGATCATAAAAAGGAGAGATTGTTCATCTGAAGATAAAACTTATCTTGAAGGTTCCAGACTTGATCAAAAAGGGGGAGATTGTTGGACTTTATTTTATTGTAATCAAGTCTGGGGGTTGATTTTTAATTATTTAATAGTTAATCAGTTAATTATTTAATAGTTAATCGGTTAATTTGTAATTATTTGAAGGTTCCAGACTTGATCACAAAAGTTGTTTAGGTTTTTAGTGTGTGCAACTTAAGGTGAATTAATAGGAGTATCAAGGTGAAAGACATTTGGTTGTTCGCGTGATTAGCGAGAATAACCTTCATGTTCTTCGTGTTTCTCATTCAAGGTTTAATCTATTCATATTGTTCTTATCGTTCATCTTGATCATTATTGTTATTATCATTGTTGCTTGAATATTTGGGACTAACAGTTACAAAACACTAGCTTACAAACTAACAAAGATGACTCTAAGTCACATTTAGGGTACATAATTCGTTTTAAAAAGCGGTGCTATGAGCTGAGACAGTACAAAGAAAGACACTATAGCTGACTTGACTACACTAGCAGAATATATTGTTTGCAGCAAATGAAGGAGCTTGGCCGGAGAACTTCATCATGAACTTAGAAGTTGTAACCAGTATCTCATTATAGGACCTTTGCGAGATCAACGGAAGATATGATATCAGGATTATGAAAGGTTAAATTGAGGACAACGTAGCAAATCTGTTGATCAAACCACTTTTTCAAGTCAAGCATAAGCGCAATGGGACTGAAAATGTTAGAATAGTTGTTTAGATGTGTTTTTAATTCAGTAAACAACAGTAACATTAGATATGGAATTTATGTGTTATGTATGATGATTTTATTACATAATTTATTTAATGTTGTTTAAATGTGCATGATTTTGTTATCCAAGAATGAATTGGATGCATCCTAAACTTTCTATAACTGCTTATTGTCAATACAATAGGTCAAAAGGTTACCGTGAAATATTGGTTGATGTCTTTGGAGATAGCATGTCAAGGAGTTGGAAACAAATTTCCATGAGTAATTTTTTGAAAAATTATTGGAAGACCCACATTAAGATCATTTCATAGAGCTTAATCATAAGTCATCTCACCTGAGATACTTAAGATACTGAGCGTGTGGAACACAAATCTTAGCTAAACCTAACATTGCTTCGTAATTGGGTAATTATAAGGGTTTAGAAGTTAAGTCCAGTGTGAGGCATGACTTTGGGGTGAAGGTAGTCAAAATGGAATTTGCATCTTTATTTAATTCAAAAGAGATATTTTCAACCCACTCAACGATTGATGTTATCAAATTGTATCTGTTTATAGTCAGTCGAGATTAAAAAACTAAGGAACATAATCTAAGTATCATGAGAATGATTTAGCTCCATGCCTCATGCTTCAATTGAAATATCATGATGCAAAATGACTAAGCCTAGTATTATTTATAAGCGACATATTTATGTGAGAATATTACTCAGAACATGTAACATCTGGGAACTAGTAGCAGGTATGTGGAATTTATTTATTGGCTTTAATAATAATCCTGACGTGTTGGTTGAGTTTAATTGGTCAATTACATGTGAATTGATAAAGTAGATTGCTATTACGTGTAAATTTGAATAAGTTGAGATAATAATTGAATTAGTAGTGATTGGGGAATTGAGGTTGTTTTAATGAGTTAAATAACATTCTAAACCCGAATTATTAATTTGGAGATGATCAAGTTAACAGATGTTTAATTAGTGAGTATTGAGTATTATACCCGTTTTAATGGGGTTCGGAACCAAAAATGTATATAAGGTCGAGTCTTTACAACCCCTAATGGGTTTTCAATTTGAATGAAAACCAAAATCGGCCCTAAATATGTTAGTTTTTTAATTTCAAAACGAACGATATGTATATTTTTTGGTTTTTAATACATCATAAATATACTTATTTACAAACCTACTGACATGCAGCTGAACTCGACAAGAAGATAACTATTTTAAATCCACATTCATTTAAAACGTGTAAACTTTCACTTTATTATTTGATTATTTCTATAAAATATAAGTGTTTTGATTTTTGGTTATAACTTTTAGTATTTTTACGTTTATAAAATTTGAAATATGTCATTACGATTGCATTACTTCTATCTAGATTTCAATATAAAAATTATCTTTGTCCAAACTATTCTTCAAAAAGTGATTTTTTATAATATTTAAGATTTTTATATAGTATACAACCATATTATTTTCTATTATAACAGTTAATATTTACTTTTTAATGATATCCGAATATGTCGTTATAATCGCAATATTTTTATCTACATTATGATAAATTTTATTATCGTCATGGATATTTTTAAAATTTTTGTGAATAGTGAACCACCTTAGCAAGTAGCTTAATCAGACAAGCAGGGAATTGCTTTAGAATGTGTTTGTAATGAATGTACAGGATCATGGTATGAGTTTGGAAATAAAAACATACATATAATATATGGATATGAATATAAGGATAGGGGTTTGAAAACCATGACTATGAGTATTGTATTATTCTCATTCTCCATACCCGCATCAATGATAGGGTTTGAAAACCCATTCCCATAACAATATTAGACAAAACTTACGTTCTAAACAAAAAATTCATTATAAAATAATTTTTCACACAAAATGTAATTACAAATAACGAACTTGTAACAATACATTAATTGTTTAAGAATGAATTAGAAAACATTATGAGATTTACTAGTTTTTAAATGTTTAATATTGACTATAGAAGTTGTCCAACGATGAATAGTGTTGTATGTAAACAATTTTTCTGTTTCAACGGCAATATATATATACAGTTTTTGGTTGTCGCTGGAATTTAATAGTTGATTTCATGTAAATTTATTTCCCTAGTTTTGAAACATAAAAATCATAAAAATAAAATTTTATTGTATTCCCATAGTAACAAACTAAATGACAATTTTAATATGACATCAAAACTTATTATACAAACCAAACAATATGTTCCAAGAAATCATCTTCATTCATTTATCTGTTTACTTTCAAAGTCATACCCATAATGATTAATAGTTGCAAACCAAATGCTACCTTAAGTCTTTATTCAAAAATCACTAATTTATTTTATTATTTTATTATTTTTATTTAACATATAATTTCTATATAACTTTTCATATATATAATTTTATAAAAATTCAATAATATTATCATGATCATATTATTTTTATTTATATTTTTAAAATTTATTATTGTCTAAACTATTTTTAAAACGACTTTTTATATATTTAAAAATGTATATCATGTATAACTTTTTTATTGTTAAAACTTTTAATATATTTTGTTTTATATATATTTGAATATTCCGTTATAATTGTATTTTTTTATCTATGTTCCAATATGAAATTTATTGTCGTATAATACGTAACAGTTTTATAATAATAGATCTAAGTGAATCATAACATGAACAATAATATCAATCACTACCGAATGATTATATTGATAATAGAAAGATGTTACATCACAATGTGGTTTTCTCTCTGTTCTTGATTTCTTGCACAGAAATCAAATCTCCTAACTGATCAGTACTGAATTGTGCAACTCATGCGTACAAAACTACAGCAACTAACTTCTATTTATACACATTACAAGTTTTGATTATTTACAATATTCACCCCTAACTTTTACAATTAAGATTGTTTTCAACTCTATACATAAATGTTCCTAACAAAGTAACAATCTCCCCCTTAGAGATGAAAGCAAATTTTCAAAATCAAAGTTCAAAGTTGTTCTTTAAAAATTATTTTTCATTGTCTCTCTTTGATCTTCATATCTATTATTCTCTGATAGACTCTCCCCCTTGAATCATGAATAGGATTTGATTCTCTCCCTTGATCAATCAAATACAACATATCATCTTTCATCTTGAACTCTTCTGCAGTTGTCACAATTTTCTTTAGCAGTTGTTGCAATTGTCTTCAAACTATTCAGTAGTTGCCTATGAAATTCAACTTTTCTCCCCCTCATGATGATCATAAGAATTATGAACGTCATGCAAAATCTTCAGAGACACAGATGTTGTGAAATTACAATTGCAGACATGAATACAGACAGAAATACAACAACAATTATAACTCAGAATTATTACAAGTTTTCTCTCTTCCCCTCAAAATGATATCCTTTCTTTCAAATATGTCCTCTCCCCCTATTCTGAACAAAATTATCACTCCCCCTCAAATGGGTAGTCTCTCCTTACAGAAACACGTTCATATATAAGAAATAGAGTCCAGATTTACATAGGATTCCTATTTGCACAATATAATAGATATTATCTACGTGACCTACGTTCAGCATTGGCGTGATATTAACATTGATAGGATTTTCAAATAGTCACCGTGAAATCCTATATCATGAAAGAATCACTCTTATTTGTTCCGGCTTAGTCACTTTGGACTAGCAGTTTATAGTCACGCAGACTGTTAGACTCGATGTGTCCTAAAAGTGTATATAATCAGCTCTAGACACAATGCGCATCAAATGAAGTCGGAGACCGGAGCAAATGTCTTCCTTGTTTCAATATCAATAATATCCAAATGATATATTGATAGATATGTTCTTATCTCCGTGATTATTGAAACATAAATCTTTTGAGAGAAAACTGAGTGGTTGGTGGGGTTAAGTGCATGTGTCACTGGGTCCATGACGTCTTTTTCAATATCAAGTCGCCTAGGGCTTGATAGATTATGTGGTTTACCTAGCAGACACAGTGTATGTAGGATTATAAATTCTTCAAATCCTTTCTCAACTCTCAACACTTTTCAACTAGGCTCCCTCCGGCTCACTTTTGAGAAAATTCAGTCTGCTTTATAGCGAAAGCATGATCTGATGCACCACCATCTCCTTTCACTATACCCCTTTCATTTACATTTTACCTCTGCTCGACCCTGTTAGTATCCAGTGATAACTGACACTTCTCAACTAATAAACCTAAAGAACTCTCACCCACACAAACTATAGATGACTTGCTCCTTGGGTAGGTCTTCCGGTTCTGGTTAGACCATAAAAGCAATGTTTATGCCTATCACACAATTTTGGTGCATAATCGGAGTTAGCAGATATAATGTTCAACATTTTAGCTCATGGAATATCACACAAAGAATGATTAGGATTTTCAACTGAGATGAAATAGGAGATGAAATTCAGAATGAATTTGGGGAATGTTGAGTTGGGAGATATCAGAGTGAAAGATAAAATCTGATATAAGATATGAAATGAACCAGATTTTATGAAAGAATTAGCTCATGGGAAATTCAGTATGAATGAATTGGAAGAATTAAGAATGCATGGGAGAATAACGAAGAGAATCTCAGAAGCAATGAGATTATGAAAATCAAAGAGATTAGAACAATTAACCTCAATGATATCAAAGAATCAGAAATTATAATCCTTAAAAAATTGTTCTTTTCAACTCAAAAAATCTTTTTAAGTGTGCACAAAATATTTCATTAAAAAATTGCACACAACTTTTTGAAAAAGATATATTCGTCAGAGTGCATCTGAAACTTCGCCTGGAAATAAGCACACAAAGTTAGTCAACTCATAAAAAAATATATCGAGAGCAAAAAATTATAAAATAAAACTCTCTCTTTGTCAATACAGCTTCAGAGTTGAATTCAGGGCAGGAATTTCAGAAAGATTCATCTTTCAGAATCGGTGTCTAATCTGAAGTGATTAGAAGCCTTTGTTGCGGAAGCTCGGATTTCAGTCTGAAGTAACTGAAAACCATTTGAATGAAGTACGGGTTCTGCACTGATGTGTACAGAAACCATATGAGTGAAAAACGGGTTCTGCACTGATGTGTACAGAAACCATTTCCAATGAAGACCGGGTTCTAGTCTGATATGACTAAAAACCAATTGAGTTAAGACCGGGTTCTAGTGTGAATTAACTAGAAACCATTTAACCTGCAAATTTAAGAAGTCTTTGGTATCCAAACATATTTGGATCCAAGCTTGTTAGCGCTCGTGGGTACCCATTTCAATACGGGTTTAGGTAACCATTTCATTACAGGTTTAGGTACCCATTGCAGAACATATTTCTTTTCTTCTTTCTCAAACTCAAGAAACAAATTTCTTTTAGTATGATAAAATTTTATATCTGATTTATGAAAGAAACTTGAATCTGAATGAACAAAATTATGCAAACTTTTCTTTCTAAAAATCTATCCGGTGCTAGCCTGTTTCTGATAATACTTGGTATTAGTCTTGAAAGATTTCTGCTGAGAAGAATAGCTAGTATTTTCAGAAACTTTTGAAGACTTTGATTCAGAAGATTCACCAGGGTGAATCTTTACCGAAAGTTTTTCCACTACTTTATCCTTGCGTTTGTTTATATTTAAAGATAAATCAGAATGATTTGTCTTTGAAAGTGTTTATTCAAGATCTTTAAATTTTTTGTACAAAACAGATCGTTCAGGCAAAAGATTTTTTAGTTGATTTGCATTCTGAAAATTCTCTTGTTTAGAATCCTCAAGTTCCTTTGATAATTCAGATATTGCACAATGAAGATCTTTTTTTTTTTTTTCAGAAATCAAAACTTCTATTTCACATTCATCAGACTTCAATTTTTTCAAAAGTTCAACATTTTCTTTAGTCAACACTTTAACTTGATTTTCAGCACAAGCTAAATTTTCTTTAAGTTTAAGAACCAGTACCTGATCAAGCTGTAGCTTTAAGTTCTTGAATTTGAATATCTTTGGTTGTTCAGTTATCTTGAAACATCCTGATGATATTAATGAACAAAAATCAAATCAGGTAAAAAATTGAAGTCAACTATGGTAAACAGAATTCAACAATGTCAAATATAATCCAATGAAAGATCAAAAAAAATATTAACAAGTCGAAGGTTGTTCGAGGATAGAAATCCAAATTTGAAGCTCTGACAGATGTATATGTGTTTGATGACTTGGTGAAAATCAGCTCTGAATTGACTTTTAGACGTTGAAATTTCAGCTTTTCTGCAGAAAAATGCCTGTAACTTTTTTCTGGAGCCGAGTTAGGCCTTGAAAATTGCCCAAATCAGATTTACATATTCTAGAAATCTTAGATCTCAGTTCAAGCTTCGTTATGGCGTATGGTTGACCTTTTAACGATGTTCCAGTCAAAAGTTATGGCCAATTGAAGCACCAAAGGTCATACGGTAAATGATGAATTGAATCTCGAATTGTAAAGGATGAAACTCGAATGAAACAGAGTAAATCTCGATTAACGAAGAATGAAACTCGAATGATGTTTGATGAAACTCGGATAATGTAAGACTAAACTCGAATGAAATATGATAAATCTCGGGTGAATCTAGATTAAACATGGTTGACACTTGATAAAACTCGAATAGAGTGTGACCAAACTCGGTTGAAAAAGGAACAAACTCGGTTTAAACCTGATCAAACTCGATTGATGAATGAACAAACTCTTATGAAAAGGGAACAAACTCGGATGACTCTGTATCAAACTCGGTTGAAACAGGAAACAAACTCAAATGTAGAGTTATAAATCTCGAAAGAAGTGTTATAAAACTCGGTTAAAGCTTTATAAAACTCGCACAAAGCGTGATAAAAACTCGATGGACAAATTGTAGAACTCGATCAACACTGAATAAAACTTGGGCAACTCATGATAAAACTCAGGCAACACTAAAAGTGCAGTTCATCCCGAGATTCAAGTCCTAATCCACTAATTTTTTCAAAAGTTGCATGAATTGATCTACAAAGCACAACGAAGGCTCGTTTTGATAGCAGAAACAAATTGTGTGAAGTCACTTTGGCCAATTCCCGATTAAAAACCTAAAATCAAGCAAAAACCTCAAGAACACACATTTAAAAAAAAACAGATTATCTCCAATTAAATTTCGTGTGTTTTGAGATGGAATTTTAAACTTATATCATTAAAATCGCCTTTAAAAATGTCACACTCGATGATAAATAGAAGATCTAACACTTTATGAATCAAAAACCAATCGACAAATTCGGATTTTGAGTTTTTTCGGAAAAAATTCTATAGAACAGTAAAAATCAGAATAAATCACTCAAAAATTTTGAGATTGATTCACCCCCTATGCTCTGATACCAATTGATAATCATAGATCTAGGTGAATCATAACACGAACACACATGATATCAATCACTACTGAATGATTATATTGATAATAGAAAGATATTACATCACAATGCGGTTTTCTCTCTGTTCTTGATTTCTTGCATGGAAATCAAAGCTCCTATCTAATCAGTACTGAATTGTGCAACTCATGCGTACAAAACTACAACAACTAACTTCTATTTATACACATTAAAGTTTTATTATTTACAACATTCACCCCTAACTTTTACAAATAAAATTGTTTTCAACTCTATATATAAATGTTCATAACACAATTTTTGTTTTTCTCATATAACTCTTAATATACGTTGTTTTATAGAAAAATGAGTATCTCATTATGTCGTATTATTTTTATCTAGGGCCAATTACTAAAAATAACAACTTTTTGATTTATTTATCATTTGTAGTAATATTTTTTTTATCTTTTATCATTAATAGCATCAACTTTTGTATATTTCATATGAATAATATCAACTTTTGTATTCTTTTTATCATTTATAGCAACAACTTTTTAAAGTTTTGCTATAAATGATTAAAAATATAAAAGTTTATGCTATTAATAATACAAAATAAATAATGTTGCTATAAATGTTAAAAATGCATTAAGTTGTTTCTATTTTTAGCAATTGGCCTTTTTAATCTATCTTTTGATATAAAATGTACTACAGTCCAAACTATTTATTAAAAAACAAAATTTCTGTATTAAATATTTTTTATATAGTTGTTTTGATATTCTGTTATAACATTCAGATAAAATATATTATATAAAAATTAAATATATCACATATGATCCCGCTGCAATGCGTAGATGTTAAAAAAGCTATTTGCTTATGTAATTGTATTACTAACATTTTGCAAATGGTATCATTGTTGGTGATTATGTGTTCGAATTAGAGGATGTGACAAATTGAATTGATAACTCAGTGAATCAATAGTGTTGTGCTAGCTTAAACAATTACTATAGAAGAAAGAGTAAATGACTAATGTGGTTGTATAATGGTGTATCCTTTACCTGGAACCGGCCAACGACTCCAATAAAAATTATGGATTCTTATCAAATGGTGTAGGGCAGTGGGAGTGGAAGGAGCCAAACGAAGCACCTTATTGAAGCGACAGTCGCTGCTAAACGCCTTCTTCAGCATGCGTCTGAAAGTTTTCTAGTGGCATTATAATTTTATTGCTTGATTTCTTTTTATTGTTTTATTCTATATAAGTGCATGAATAAATTTATCATGTTATCACATGGTCTATTGTTCATCGGTGAATATGAGGGGGGGGGGGGGGGGTGTGCAAATTATAGCTGACGAATGGAGAAAACAACGACGATGCACAGTAGTTATTCGTCGGAACAGAGTCGTTTGGTCCTGTTAGATATTAAATTCGATCTTGTGGATTTATTTTCGTAATAATTATTTCTAAAATAGTTTGTCTTGTAATTTATTTCATATTTAGTTTATTTGTATTTAAAGTTAAGGGGGCCAAAGTGCAATTCCCTTAAAGTTGAATTAATTCTCCTAGGTATATAGGGCCTAGGGTTTTGTGAAAGTAAGGTTGACAATCAGAATTGAATTACACAGTTATTTTTCTTCCAGCCGCCGCCTCTCACATTGAAAATATTCTTATTGGCTTCTTATAATCATTACTCAATCATTGAGCATAGTTTCTGTTTGTGAGTGATTATTTGAGCATCTATATACGATTGTGTGCTGATATTATCTGGGAATCAAGATTAACAATTGGTATCAAAGCTCCAGGAGGTGGATTTAAACTTGTTCGGTCGGATTCTGCTGTTGTTTCATCGCTGTTCTTCCTTCTTTCATACGGTTTGATCTTCTTTTCTTCGAAAAATTTCTGTTTTCGTGTTTTTCTTTTAGTATAATCATCTAGTATTCATTCTCTACTGATTTAGAGCTATTTAGGTTCAATCTTTACATCATATTGTCCATTTAAATCCGTTTTTAATATCTTGAAAAAACATGGGTTTTCTAGTTGTTTTGGTCCATTTTTAAAGATTTTTACGTGTTTTGGTATATTTTAAATACTTAAAAGTTTTTAAAATAATTTTCCAATCATTTAGAAACTATTTTTAGGCCAAAAATCTGCTAGTTGTAAATCTGGACAATTTCAGAAAAATATCATAACTGCTGTATTTCGAATCCTTCTCTGTTGCATTTCGGACCTATTTTGGACCCCATCCTGGACCAATTCGGACCATAGTTCGTTCCACTTAGGACCATAATTAGGTGCCCTTCGGACCAAATTTTCCCCACTTCGGACCACACTTCAGTCTAATCTGAACTTCGGACCCTTCGAAGTTCAGATCAGGCAATTTTAAAACACTTATTTTACCTTGTGCTTTCATTTTGTATTTTCATTTCAGACCATTTGAATCTGGTCCATATCCGAATTCGGTGTTTCCTTCTTGAAAAATTTTCCAAGTGTTCATCCGCAATGTATACTGTTCATCCGAATTCGAACCATCCGAATTCGGTTCTCCTGATCTTGGTCCATCCGAATTCGATTCCATCCGAATTCATTGTTCATCCGAATGCGGTCCCTCTGCAGTTCTAGGTCAACCAGTTCTAGGTCCCATTCGAAGTCACTGTTAGTCCGAATTCGGTCCCATCCGAAACAACTGTTCACCCGAATTCAGTCCAATCCGAATGCAACATTTTATCCGAATTCGTACCATCCAAGGTACTGTTCATCCGCAGTTCAGCCTATCCGAATCCAGTTTCCACCTTCAAGATCTCATTCTTCCATATCAGCAATATAAATCATGTCTCGAGAAGCCCTTGTCCTCGGATCCGAGAACAGACCACTTGTTCTGTATCCGAATGAGTATGAGCAGTGGAAGTCCCGATTTCTCAAGTTTTTCGGTATGAAACCAAATGGCAACCTTATGCTCCAATCAATTTCCAAAGGCCCAGTAATCTATTATCGGGAAATTGCTGCTAGACCCGAAGTTGACCCACCTGTACTCGCATCTAAAGTTGAACGCGAACCTGCAAATAAGGCAGAGCGAGACAGGCAACATGCTGACAAGCGGGCTGAATATATGATCTATCAGGCCCTGCCCACTGATATCCTTGTAGGTGTTAACAGCAAAATGTCCGCTAAGGGAACGTGGGATGAATTGGAGGTTCAAATGGTAGGGGCAGACTTAGATGGCAGAGCCAAAATTGAGGAGGTCAAGGCAAAGTTTACCGAATTCAGGGCCAAAGATGGGGAGTCCCTACAGGCCACGTTCACCAGATTCTGTGCAGTTCTCAGTGAACTTAGCAAACTGCACATCAAGAAAGACAAGGATGCCATCAACATCCAGTTCTTCACTGCCTTAGCCCCCGAATGGCAAATTGCATGCCGAGCAACGCGACGAGTGTTGGACATCCCCAATGTGTCTATTAATGTGGTGTTTAAAGAATTGAAAAAGTATTAGGGTGACGTCGACCTTTAGAAGCAGATGGCCAATCAGTTAGCATCCTTGTTACTATCTGCCAATACGGGCATCAAACCCACTGATTCTCTGGCCTTGATCTCCAACAAGAACATTCCCACTGCATCTTATACTCAAAGCTCATCATCATCCCAGTGCCGATATGCTTCTCTGCCGCGTAAGATTATAGATGAAGAAGAAGCAGCAATTCAGGAACAAATATCCTTATGGACTAATCGTCTACAACAATGACGTTTTTCCAATAAGACTAACAATTAGCTCCGCTACGACACCGGTCCGCGGAGGTACTCGGATGATAGACGAGATGACAGAAGGGATGATTATCGTAGGGACGATTATCGAAGAGATGACAGAGATGACCGACGATATGACGATAGACGGGACTATCGGGATGACCGTTGTTATGAAAGTCGAGACGATAGGAGAGATGATCGCAGGGATGATAGACGCGATTATGACCATAGGGATGATTGTCGGGATGACTGACGTGACGATCGAAGGGACTACGATCGTCGGGACAACCGAAGGGATGATAGTAGAGAACCTCGCCGTGCCGACAAGATGCCGGTTGAGAGGAGAGATGACAGGGAAAGAGCAGAAGAGCCTAAGGGAACCGAAGAACGTCTGTGCTACAAGTGCGGTACACCAGGACACTTTGCTCGGGAATGCAAAAACAAGTTCGAAAGGGACGTCAGTTATTATGAGCGGAAGCTGGAAGCCGCCAAGAAGAGGACGGATGCTATGGCTCTAGTTGCCCAAGAAGATTATTGGGATGCAGAGGATACTGATGACAAGGATGACAAAGGCAAAAATTGCTACACGGCGGATCGTCTAGGATTGGACGACTATGCTACATTAATCGATTCAGATTCAGACACTGCTGCTGAGGAGGAGAAACCGCAAAATCCACCAGCATGTCTGATGGCCAGATCCGATGATCCAGAATGTTCGTCATCATATTCTGAGGCACGATAGGTACATTCCTTTTACATTACAAAGCATGTAAATAATCTATCTGTACATAGTGAATGTAAATTGCACATACATATACTTGATTTGAAAGCTAGGTTAAATGCTGAAACATAAAAGTGTGTGCAGGCTGAACATCTAGCCCAAACATTAAAAGAGTCATCTGAGTTATATCAATCAAAGTGGTTAACTAATCATAATGTGATAAAACAGATGCTAATTGAAAAGGTAGATGTTCAGGATAGGTATACGTATCTAGAATCTTGTATGGATAGGTTAGCAAATGAAAAGCTCTCATTAAAAGAAGAAATATATGTTCTATCAAAACAATTAGAGACGGTAAGTATGGAAAACATAGACAGCTTAGAAAAATACAAAATGATAGCATAAGAAAGAATAAGTTTGTACTCTCGAATAAAGACCCTTGATGATGAATTTTTTAAAACGGGGTCAAACTGAACAAACTATTCATTTGAATCAGCCCAAAGAGACTAGGTTTTACCATTCTAAACAAGGAATTGGTTTTAAAAATCCTAAATATTTGGAAAAGGCTCAAAAAGTTTTACCTCTCTTTTATGACATGAATTACATAGGTGTTGGGCTTAAATATTTCTTTTTTGAGTCATCAAAAGAAGTCTTAACCCAAGAAGATGAGAAACGTATTGAAAATAAAGAAAAAGAAATATGTTTTAAATATGAAGAACTAAACGAGAGTTATCCTTATAGAGTACCCACTCTAGAGGAAGACTTCTTGTCTAGTTATTCTGAAGCTGAAATGAAAGCAAAACCAGTAAAACCAATCCCTCACCTTTACATTCCTACAAAAGTTCTTCAGCATAAACTTAAAGTTTTAGAAAAGGAATTAAAGGCAACTCGAAAGAAAGCTCTTGATTATCAAGAAGCTCTTCTTAAGAGTGAGTAAAAATTGGTAAATCAAAGTTTTCAGCAATCTGTAAAATTAACTGTCTACAGAGAAAAATTTGACATGGTTTCTCAAAGATTAAAAGATCATTTAAAAGAGCCAAGAGTTTCTCGTCCTACCAAAATCCCACTTGTGTCATCTAACAAAGGTAAAACTAAAATTGAAAATTCTTCTATCAGTTGTAAAGGTAAGTGCTCAAAACCTTTTAAAGCTGAGGTTTCGAAGAAGACTCAGATCCAATCCAAGACTTCTACGAAACCCACTCACCAAGAAAAAGAAAAATCTTTAAAGTCTAAGTCTTCCGTGCGTACTGACTCTCGTTGTTTTGTTCCTACAGATCATGTGAGAAGAGTGCCAAAAACAACCATGCAAGATTTTACGAGTTTTTTTTTGTGAAGAAGGCTGTTATGCCAAATGATTTCTTTTCTAGAGATAGGTTGCATGTAATTTCTGAAAACAATGTTTGTAATGATGTAACGAATTCTATTGCTTGAATGAAGTATTCTTTTAGTGACTTGTTTAAATTATGTCCAACTCGTTTTAGACGCCAAGTTCCTGAAATGAATGCTTCTTATCCTGCTAAAAAGAGTTTGTAAAAAGAAAATGAAAAATGTTGCATTATCGGCCATCACGAAGAATGAGACTAGTACTTTGCCTAGGTCCAAAACCAAAGCAAAAGTCAAACAAGGCTCAAAAAGTCAAAAACCGAAGGTAATTTCATCGCATAAGGTTCCAAAGCCTGATAAATCCAATTTTCAATGGATTCCAAAAGGCTATGCATCTGGTCCACACATAACTGCAAAATGGGTTCCTAAAACTGCGAACGTGCCATATTCACCTGGAACTCCTAACCCAAAAGGACCCATATTAAGATGGGTACCCAAAGTTGTGTGATCTTAATGCAGATGGTTCTTGGTTACTTCAGATCAAGACCCTTACTTCAATGAATTGGCTTCTAGTTATCATAGGCTAGGACCCGTTCTTCTGTTTGTCGGTTGTGCTTAAACCGACACGTTTGGCTTCTGTGCACACAGCTCAGGACCCGGTCTAAATTCATCATGTTTTCTGAACATCTTGGTTCAGAACACTGTTTGATTGTCAATAAAAGATGGATCTGTTTGAATGCTTATAGATTTTCATTATATGTACATCCTTAATAATTAATGATCTTGACAAATTGCTATATGAATTGTCCATCAATGAGTGGGACGCAAAATTTATTCAGGTTTGTCTGTATCTTTAAGGTTGAAAAATGTTCAAGAAATTTATCTGAAAAAGAAAAAGAAGAGAATAGATGTTTATTTGAGGGGGAGTATAATTAGGATGTTAGTTTTTATAATTTTTGTTCTTTTTAACTTGAGCAAATGATCAAAAATAGTAACAACTTTTGATATTATTATCATTAATAGTAATATTATTTATTTTTTATCATTAATAGTAACAACTTTTTATTTTTCTATCAATGATAGTAATGGGTGACCTGCAAACCTGTTTAGCAGGTCACCAACTTTTCAATTATCAAAAATAGTAACATCTTTTCAGATTTTTATCAATAATAGTAACATATCAAATTAAAAACATAATTTTTTTATTTTTTTAAGTTTCCTAATATTTCATAAACACCAAAATAAACCAAATTTTTATTCCGAAAATTTACGGATAGATAATATTCGATTATTTATTCACAATTATATATAATATGAATAAAAAAAATACTATGAATCATTTCAACTTTCATTTTTTCTAACAAAAAAACTACGAACCATCATTTCTTAGTTTTTCCGAATAAAATAATACAAATCGTTCCATGTTTTAGTTTTTTTCCAATCTAAATGAGTCATAGTTAATACTTGATTATTTATTCACTAAACTTATTTAGTTATTAATTACATTACTATATTCTTTAGTGACTATTTTTTAGTTTTTTTCCATTTTTAGTTATTAATTACATTACTATTATCTTTAGTGACTATTTTTTAATTTCATTAAACTTATTTGTTTACAATTTTTAATTTTTCATAACCTTATAAAATTTTAATATATATAAAAGAATATTTATTTACGTTTAGATAATACTTGATTATTTATTCACAATTATATATAATATGAACGAAAAAATACTACGAATTGAGAAGTGTTGTGTGTGTTTGTAAGAGCAAACAGAAGGAAAAAAAGCTGTAACGGATCGAATTGAGCTGTGAACCTCTAATTTAAATGAGTTGATTGTGTTATAAGCTGCTAAATTATGGAAATTGGTTTAGCAAATTTTTTGCAAGTGGTTATGTATCGTTTTTATTGGTTGCAATATTTTTCATTCGACAAAACTATAAACTGGAATAATTCACAGTTTTTTTCGTTGTTAAAAACACAAAAATAAATGAGTTGCAATTATTTTGTACGAAAAATCAAGATGATTTATAGTTTCTTTGTAAAATAATCTAAAACATGATTGGGTCGTAGTTTTTCATTCGAGAATCTAAAAGTTGAATGGTTTGTAATCAATTTCGTTTGGAATTTACTAAAAAACCAATCAATTTGTAATTTTTTATTATTCTAAACTAAAAGTACTACGAATGAAAAGTACTGCGACCCATTCATTTTTTATTTTTTTATGAATGGAAAAACCATGACTCATTGTGGTTTATAGTTTTAAGAATGAAAATATTGAGACTCATTTTGATTTTTTGTTTTTTAAATGAAAAAACTATGACCCATTTAGATTGAAATAAACTAAAAAATAGAACGATTTGTATTGTTTTATTCGGAAAAACTAAAAAAAGGATGGTGCGTAGTTTTTTTGTTAGAAAAAGTGAAAATTGAAATGATTTATAGTAATTTTTTTCATTCATATTATATATAATTGTGAATAAATAATCGAATATTATCTATCCGTAAATATTTGGAATAAAAATTTGGTTTATTTTGGTGTTTATGAAATATTGAAAAACCTAATAAAATAAAAAAATTATGTTTTAAATTTGATATGTCACTATTATTGATAAAAATCTTAAAAGATGTTACTATTGTTGATAATTGAAAAGTTGGTGACCTGCTAAACAGGTTTGCAGGTCACCCATTACTATTATTGATAGAAAAATAAAAACTTATTACTATTAATGATAAAAATTAAATAATGTTACTATTAATGATAAAAATGTCAAAAGTTATTACTATTTTTGATAATTTGCCCTTTTAACTTCTTTATAATGTTAAATTTTAGGTTGTTTAATTTCTTAGATTTTAAGTTTAATCTAATATGTAAGAAAATCAAAAAGATTTTATTTGTTTTAAATACATCAAAAAGTCAAAAACATTTTTATTTGCTATTTTATTTTATTTTATTTTTTTCTTAACTTAGTTGTTAAAGAAAATCACAAAAATATTTTCATTTTTACATTTACTTGTTTTATTTCCTAAGGAAAATACAAAAAGATTTTGTTAAAATTAATTGGGCTAAATTTTTTCTTTCTTAAAATCTGTTTTTGTTTTTTGTTTGGTTAATGCCCATCTTCTTTTTAATAAAAGAAAACCCGGTGGCCTATTTACCAATCTTTGGGCGCAGATCTGCTTCACCCGACCCGACCCACTTTCACTTTAAGTAAGCGGGTCAAACGGTCACCACCACTTTCTTTATCTTCAAGATATTTCATCTCTTTCCTTTCTCTCTCACCGTCGCACGAACCCACCGTCCCATTCCACCATTTTCGCTCTTTCAAGCTACTCAAGCTACGGTTTTTCTTCGTTTTTCTTGCATTTTTGGACTTTGGCACTACCAGGTAACTATATTTTAACTTTATTACAGCTTTTAACTTACTATTTTGTGTGTTTGATTTTCATATATTTAAAGTTTTGTTAATTCGGTTTTTACTAGATTTAGGACCCTAAATCTGTTCTTTTTAGATTCTTGTAGTTAAATAAAATGTTCATTGCATATTTTTAGACTAGGATCTGCATTTTCATGCATTTTTGATAATCACGTTGCATGGTTGCATGAACTTGAACTGCTGACTGTTGAATTCGGTCCTTCCAAATTCGGACCACCCACCGAATTCGGATGAGAATACTTACAAAATTTTCAAAATATTTCAACTGTTCTGACCGAATTCGGACCACTGTGCATCCGAATTCGGACAACTGTTCATCCGAATTCGGTCACTGTGTATCCAAATTCGGTCCTCATAAGCATGTTCAAAATTTTCATTTATTTTTCTAAGTTTCATTTTTCATTCACTATGCATCCGAAGTCGGATAGAGCCCGAATTCGGTCCCCATCCGAATTCTGATTTCATCCGAATTCGGACCTTCTCATTTTCATATCCATTCATCATCATTTGGATTTCGGATTGAACCGAATTCGGACTACTGTTCATCCGAATTCGGCTCACCCGAAATTCAACACTTAGATTTTTTTTTTTGTTTTTCATTTTTGCATTTTCATTCAAAATCAAAAATCCAAAAATATTTTCAGTCCTGTGCACCATTGGTTAGAGTTAGGGTCATTGTTTGAGTGAAAATGTCTGTTCAAACATTGGTATCTTTACGATTGAGTTTGGACTTTATTCAGTAGAATTCCCATTCTACTAATAAAGACCCAATGCTTTAAACAGAACAGACAGTCTCTATCTCACACACATCCAAGACTTCGTATCAATGCCATATTTTTTTAAGTCTTATATTCTAACCCTAATGATTTTTACAGGACTCATGAAACCAGCAGTTGCTATAACCATGCCCCAATCCCCAATCCCAAATAACAACGCCCAACTCCAAGAAGAATCCATATTACCCCAATCCTAGTTTGTCGAGTTCTTTGCCCATAATTGGCAACTCGACGTATCAACCCTTCACCGTGAAACTGAGAATATTGCTTTTGATATTCTCAAAAACCACCTCATCTACTACTCACTATCCACCGCCATTTCCGTTCCATAAATATACCTCCAACAGTTCTGGCATCATCTTCAGTTCGTTGCTGATGCCGAACCATACTTCACCTCCACCATTGACTGTGTCCCAGTCAAGATCACAACCGCAGCCATTCGCCACATTCTACGCCTCCTAGCCGAAGCCTATTCCTTAAACCGACTTCATTTTGCCCCAATCCCTTCTCCACTCGAAACCTTGGAAGAGATTAAGTCTCTGGGATATGATGGCCCACTGACAAAGCCATCAGACTTCCGCACCAAGAACCTTCAGGCACATTGGAGGGTTCTCTTCGACATAATCAACAAGTGCTTCACTGCCAAACATGCTGGTCATGACTCAGCATCCATCCAAGTCCTGGCAATGTTTGCAGCTTTCGCCTACGACCGACATTATGACTATGCTGCCTTTCTGTTCGAAGAATTAAAGAGAGTCAACCTGAGAGAAGCACAAAGAGTGGACGCAAATACATACCTCTCCAGTGTTTTCTTCAGCTGATCATCCAATACGCAATGGACAATGACGATGACATCCATGAGCGTCCCGAGGCCGACGTGTACATGACAGCTGCTATTCAAAAGCTGAATCTCCCAAAAGGGATATCCCACTGTGCCCATGACTATTCCACTATCTCTACTTCAAAGAGTGGTACAAACAGATCAGGTTAGGGCTTATCTAAGGGAATTCTATCTGGATGAGGCTCGGTCAGAACCAACTGAGCCTACCCAATCCGAAGGTGAGGTTCGAGCGAGTAAGGCTAAGGGAGATGAGGTGGAAGTTCAACAATCACTTGGTATGGGTGAGAGGGAGATTGTTCTTGAGAGAGAGGGTGTTGCAGGTGAGGAAGCAGACGGTGGATTCTGAAAGGACTGTCTCTGTTTTACGAGGGCTCGAGGTAACATCAGAGGGAGACCTAAGCCCCATCAGCCCGACAACCCATCAAAAGACCATCAGTCCAATGGTCGAATCTACCTCACCACCCACTTAGTGTCCTCTCAAAAGGACATTACTTCATTCCACGGGGATTTACCACATACTCCATCACCCTCTCACTCGGAGAGTCGTGGTGTTGAATTAGGTCACATTTCGCCCCAAGTGACCAAACTTCCTTCGCCCACAGCTCACTCCCCACCCCCACACACAATGCACAACGCCTTCGTGGTGTCCCCCGAATGAGCTGCCTTCGTAGCAGCTCCCCAAACTTCCGGATCTGCGCATCCCGTTGCGGAGCTAGAAGTAATGGAAGGAAGACCTAGAGTTGCTTCAAAAATGCCGTCCACTTCAGGCCATCTGGAGATTAATCTCGAGATGCTAACGACAGCTTTACGTGCTGCCGGAGTTGTTACCCGGGCTGACCTGGATGCCCAGGGAAGGAGGTTGCTGAAGAACATCATACCGCCTTTTTCTCATTTATTAAGGGTAAGGGTGTCGATTCTGAGGATCTGCCTCCATCAGGATCCCGTTCAATCCAAGCACAGATTTTGGAGCTTTCAGACAAGATAGACGCGCTAACCCGTTTAATTCTTCAAGTCCAGGAGCAGCTCAACTCCAGTTTGGACCGTCTTGAGTCTGCCGTCATAGAGCTGCAATGCCATTCTCAGGCTGAGTCCCAGAAAAGGAAACATGATGATCAGGACGACCCTGATCGCCATGAGGGGGAGAAACGCAGAAAAACTCAGTCTGAGGACCTCATCATGATTGTAGGGGGAGCAGAATCTGAGGGAGCAGACATACAAGGGTCCGGGGAACAGAGGTATGGGGCTCAGGAAATGTTAGAAGACGAGCCGTTGGTTGAAGGTCCGGCTCCGTTGGATCCGATGTCAGCTATGGTCGAATTTGAGCCCGTCCACGAAAAATTCAAAATCATTTTGGTGTCTGATTCAGACTCCGATATTGATGATGACTATCTCTTACTCACCCCAAAACCTGAGTCACCACAAAAATCATCCTCATCATTTGAATTCCTAAACTCCCCGCCCCACGTACCACAACAAGAAATCATATCCTCAATGCAAGCTCCCTCCACTCTAAAACAATCCCCTCTAGTCCAAAGCCCTCCCAGAATCCAAAGTCCTCCCCAAGTCAAATATGTACCTCAACCACAAACTCAAGAACCAGAGCCCTCAGGAGCTAAGCTTGTACACAAATTTGATGAGCCACCTGATAAGCATGGTATCCATGACGACAGCGATCTTTACTGTGTAAGTTGGTACACGAAAGGTGGCGTACACTCTCTGCCACCAGAACTAAAAGAAGAGCTCAGGCAAGAACGCAGGGGGAAGATTTCCAAACTACTTGAAGCATAGAGAGCTGAGATAGAAGATTCCCCCGTTCAAGGCCTGCAGGAATTTTTGCAGAAGTTCCCAATTGAGCAGTTCCAGAACCCTTTTCTGGAAGAAAGATTCAAGATGGTCTTTAGGAAGAAACCAGGGTCATTCAGCAGGTGCTTACTGATGGAACTTACAAATGTCTTGAAAGCTGAACAGGCCGAGTATAATCAATTGATGCTCAGGGAGAAGAGGTCAAAAGTGTCAAAGTCAAAGATAAAGAGGCTTCTCACCATCACGATGTGCAAAAGAGCGAAAGTATTCTATCCAGCTTTTCAGGTGGAAAGAGAAGATGGTACAGTTGAGGAGTTTTATGAGAATGACCTAGACCATGTAAATGTGGACGACGTCGAGTTTTTGCACGAGAAACTGAAACATAGAATCAAAAAACGTCTGTCTCACATGACCGCCGTAGCCGCACTCACACGAAGCATGAACCTCCGCTCGATCATCATCCTGCGTATAGAGTTACATTTAGAGGAGGCCCAGGAGTTATATTTTTGAACCAAAAAGGACAGAAAAGATTCATGCGCTTCGAGGATCTCCCTTGTTACTCCGATGGAACAATCAGATTAGTCAGAGCTGATCTTACAAGAAGAATACAAAAATTCGATGCTCAGCCTAATCCAGAACTCAGACGCTCACCCAAGGAGATACAAGACATCCTCAGCGGCATTGAATACCTGAACGAATGGCTACATATGAGGCAAGTGGTTAGACGATTCGAAGTCATCCTTGGCCGCCAAGAAACAACTGACCATGCCAGAGTTCCGCCTCAATGATCAAAAAGGGGGAGATTGTTAGATATTAAATTTCGATCTTGTGGATTTATTTTTGTAATAATTATTTCTAGAATAGTTTGTCTTGTAATTTATTTCATATTTAGTTTATTTATATTTAAAGTTAAGGGGGCCAAAGTGCAATTCTTTAAAGTTGAATTAATTCTCCTAGGTATATAGGGCTTGGGGTTTGTGAAAGTAAGGTTGACAATCATAATTGAATTACACGGTTATTTTTCTTCCAGTCGCCGCTTCTCACATTGAAAATATTCTTATTGTCTTCTTATAATCATTACTCAATCATTGAGCATAGTTTCTGTTTGTGAGTGATTATTTGAGCATCTATATACAATTGTGTGCTGATATTATCTGGGAATCAAGATTAACAGGTCCACTGATGAAGACAAACCTATGACGATCAAGTCTTAATTTGATGCATCAGTGGTAGTTGGTGCACGATAATGACCGGCGAATGGAGTAAAAATTTCAAACTGAAAGTTGAGGTTATGACGTTCACTAGTATTAACAACTTTGATTTCCAGTATATTTTGCACTCCAATACATAAAACCAAACAATTTGCATTAATAAATATGAAGACTACAAAGAGAGAAATTGTGCTCTCAATCTCTTTGAACTTACACACTCTAAAACACAGACTTAGGTGGAGGCTCCTTTTCGAATTCTCCTAAAAATCTAAGAGAACAATATTATTTATACCTAAGCTTAGTTTGGGAGTTTGTCCAAACACTCCCCTCAAAGACTAGGAAATTAAGATTTCCCCCATACTGACCGAAATACCAAGAGACATGAGGGGTAATACAGTTGCACGATGCTGGAGCAGAGGTTGTTTCGTTCGATGGTGTCAGGATAACTTGGTGTTGGTGACCGCCTGACCGGTGAGTATCAAATAATAGAATTGGTAGCTCAGTAAACCTTGGGGACTATTTTGAATTTAATAGTATCTTTTTCCATATGCTAGCATTTAATTTACTTGATTTATATTTTGACATATTTTATGACAATTAATACATTCAAAAACAATATGATTTAAAATAGATACGGTAAATTATTTTTATATCTATTATCATATTAATCTTTTATAATATTTTTGTCAAGATCAAATCACCTAAGATTAACTAGTTATGACTAGATCAGAGTTAAACCAATAATCTTGTTTTGAATCAAAGTCCAATTAAGAAGTTTGCGGAATAACACTTAATTGTTTTAAGAAAAACTTTCAGAATAGTAATAACAGAATAAGTAAAGTAGAAAACACTATTAATATCAAAACCTTTGTATTAACAACCACTGATTACAAGAACCTCTAATCTGTTAGATTAGACAAAGAATACAAATTGTTCTTAGGGTTTTTTAACTTTAGAGGCTTGAGAAACTTAATAAGAATACGAGTTACAATTTCAATTGATAACCACTGATTACACAAGAAAGACCTAGTCTATCTCTATTTATAACCTTTTGATTTGTTTCCTTAATAACTGTGATTTCTCTTCAGTAGATATCTTTAGAAGATCTTCAAATCTTGAAATCTTTATCACTTCCTGATTTGTAGCACATTCTGTTATCAACTTCTGAAACAGCTTGAACTTTAACTCTAGCAGCTTGAACATTTTGAACTAGTAGGTCGAGTTTCTTGAACTAGCAGTTTGAACTTTGTAATTACACAGAAATACTACTAATAGTCTGAGAAATCCTAACTAACAGCTTGACATACTTAGATTATTTCCCAACAATCTCCCCCTAACTTAAAATTTTAACCAAGAGTTTAAGTTTCTTTACAGGATCAAAAATTAAGGAAATATATATAAAGTAAAATTGTTATGTACAAACTAAGGCATCCAAAATCTTACATCTTTACAGTTGTGCAAGTTTCTGCCTTAAAGCCTTTATGAAGTTTATTTTCAACTCTTCATTTTCACAATTTATCTTCACTGTATTCATCTGATGTAGCCACTCTTTTGGAAGATCAAGAAATTCAACACTATGGAACCTGCTGGATCCATCTGCCAGTTTGAGTCTATATGTCATCGATTTTTCATATAGATCAACCTGTATAATCTTCATTTCCTTGGCAGCCTCTATATCATTTCTTGAAGTCTCTGGTTTCATGATGCTTTGAAGACCTATTATGACATTCTGAACTCATACTATTGGAGATCTAGATTGACTAGCCTTCCAAATATTGTACATTTGAGTCAGCTCAGCTCTAGTCATCCTTTGAACAATCTGAAACAGGTTCATATATTCTTCATCTTGACCCGCTTCTCTTTTAACCACAAGATGATGTACCAAATCAATGTTATCCATTGGGTTGGCATACCATATAGTAATTGGTGGTTTTGAGAAGTTATGCTTATTCATTGCTTTTTCTATCTCCATGGCCTTCTGTAATTGCTGATCAAACATAACCCTTTTCACTTTGTCAAACTTTGCTTGAGAAATTTCTTCTGGTTGAGACATAGCAGCAGATTGAGAAAGTTCCTTTGATTGAGGCACAACGTCGGTCTGAGCATGTTTTTTGATCTGTTCATGTGCTTTGGCTTTGGCTTTGGCAGTGGCTTTGTCATACAAATCCTTGAGTTCCTCTGTAGTCCATGTTTCCGCAATGGCTCTTGGAATTCCAGCACTTGCAGAATGTACTTGCCAATTTATTAGAAATTTTCTATGCTCTGCCTTTGAATGCCCTGTTGGCCTCTTTCTCTTCTTTTGTCCCTCTTTGACAATGAACCCATGTAGATAGTCACTAAGGGTTTCATCATCACCCATAGAAGCTTGAGCTTGTTGATCAAAAATTTGGTCTTGTTCTTCTGCAAGCCTTCTAGCCAGTTCAGCATCAGCAGCAACTTGAGCTTCTTTAGAAATAAACTTTATCTTTGGCTCTTCAATTAAAATGCTTTTTCCTTTGCCAGAGACTGTTGCTTGCACTATTTAGGATGTTCCTTGCTTTCCTTCTTTGATTAAAACACCTCCTGAGTTTTTAAGATGAACAACTTGAACATCTGAACTAACAGTTTGAGAAACTGGTGGAACTGTTAGCCCAGAAGTTGGAACTTCTAGAGGTGAACCTTGGACTGCTTGGACTGAATGTGGGATCTCCTGAGTCTCCCCCTTTTTGGATGCATTGGTTTGATCAGAAGAACCAAAAATCATTGCTAACTGGGTTTGAATCTGATTCTCTAGTTGGACAATCTTGGTACCATAAAGCTTCAACCCTAGCTGGAATTGGGCAAGCTTTTGTTGTTGGACTTTTGAGAGCCTTTGGAGTGCAAGAATTTGTGATCCCTGTGCAACAATAGTGGACTTGTAGTGTTCCAAAATAGCTACAACAGGTTTCAGTTGGGGATCCGTCAAAATCATTGGTTGCAGACTAGCCTCAAGATCTTCAAATGATAAAGGTATTTGAGAACTATCATTAGCACCAATACCATATGTATTATTAGCATATGGGCCCCTCTGTTCTTGGTACTGGGGACTTCCAGAAGGTGCTTGCACACTCTCTGTTGTCATGGGTGTGGTCTTAGGGATGTTGGAACTGTCTTGTGCCCCTTGTGCAGAAACAGCAGTAGTTCCAGCCACAGAGCCCATATGAATATCCTCAGAAGGGATGTTCACCTCCACATTGAGGTTGGGAGAGTCCTCAGTAGGTTCCCTTTGGATATGCTGTGCAAGAGTATCCTCTTGCACAGGGATATATAGCTCTGGCTGTTGGAGTGAGGTGGGAGGAGCACCTGCAACCCTTTGTTTCTTTTAGTGTATATTTTGAAGGGTGGGGCTGAGGAGTTATGTCTGACAGAAGGTTCAGAAGGGATATTTTTATCATGGGGAGTGGGTTGAGATCCTGGGGGTGAAGCAATTATGTGGGGTTGATCCTGCTCAGGATCCTCTCCCCTGTTTTTTGGAATGATATTTAGCATTGCTTGAGACAATGAGACATCAACAACATGAAAATTTGCACTCTGTTTCAAAAGTCTTTTTACAGTTTGTAGAGAGTGCTTATGAGAAACATATATATTCTTATGTATTTTAAAGAATTGCAAGATTTTCAATTATTTCAGATAAGAATCGAGGATACATCAAAATTTCCCATTCTTTAAGGCATGATGCCTTAACATCCCTTGAAAAATGATATTTGAAAAATTAAATTGTTGGCCTGTTGATAAGCAAACTAAAGGAGTTGCAATATTTGAAGAAATTTCAGACTAACGAGTTCTCTTTGGACTCAGACGTTGTTGAATAATATGACTAAGGTATTTTCATTTGGGGCCAAAATTTGCTTTGAAATATGTAAATGTATCCGTTGGTCCCCTATACCCTATCTCAAATAAACCTTCGTGCAAAGGAGTTAAAGGAAGATCATTGATACCTTCAGCATCTTGCAGTTGCAAGTGCTGTCGAATGGAGTCCTCAGAGATGGTGACTGATTGACCACCAATGGTAGAGACAAGAGTTGTGACTCCATCGTTTATGGTCAGACGGGATTTGGTCCAGAACTGCTCTATGTGTGATAAAAAGATTGTAGGGTTTACTGTAAGAGTAGAGTAGATGGATGAACTACGGAGAAAGTCCATCATCTCATGAAATGGTTGCAGTTCATCATGCTTTAGGGTGTAAGGAAGGCAGTTGTGGTCTTTGACAAACTCCATTGGTGCTCAAGAACGAAAATATTTAGGTCTGGCTTGAAGATTAGGGAATCGCAAAGAGAGGAAATAAGAGGGCTCTGGTTTGATTTTGAGAAAGTGGTAGTTGTAACTGAACGAAACTAGGACTTCTAAAGGTTTTGGATTTAAAAAAAATATCTAGTCCCGCGTTCAAATTCCTTGGAAATGACTGAAATGCCCTGCACACTTAACAGACCAAGTGAAAACAACTAACAGTTTGAGAAAACGTACTAGCAGCTTGAGAATATTCTCAAGCTGTTAGTTATACACAGAGCAATATCTATAGGAACAGTGTCTCCCTCTTAACTAAACACATAAAACAAAAAATTTACACAAATTACAAGAGATGGTAATTTAAGGGAGATTAATCCATGTTTACCATACCAATATTTGACACCAGAAAAGTGAATCTTCCTACATCAAAAGGTTTAGTAAAAAGATCTGCTAACTGATCATCAGTATGAATTTTGGTAACTTGAATTAAATTTATTTCATTACAATCCCTTATAAAATGAAATCTAATACCTATTTGCTTGGTTTTGGGAAACTATACTGGATTTTGTACAATGCTTATTGCACTGGAATTGTCAATATAGATAGGAGTAGATAGAAAGTTCATACCATAGTCTCTTAGTTGGTTCTGAATCCACATTACTTGAGAGCAACAGCTAGCATCTGCAACATATTCTGCTTCAGTGGATGATGTGGATACTGTGGTTTGTTTCTTGCACTGCCAAGAGACTAGTCTTGCTCCTAGATATTGACATCCTCCAGTTGTTGACTTCCTGTCTATATTGCAGCCTCCATAGTCATTGTCAGAATATGATGTTAATTCAAGAGGAGAATCCTTAGGATATCATAGGCCCAATTTAGGTTGGCCTTTTAGATATCTAACGATCCTATTAACAACATACAGGTGTGAGTGCTTTGGGGCACATTGGAACCTGGCACAAACACAAACAGCAAACATTATATCTGGTCTAGAATATGTTAGATTCATAAGTGAACCTATCAAATATCTGTACAAATGTATGTCCACATCTACTCCTTTATCTGCATCAAGCTGGCTTGTGAGTGTCCATTGGAGTGCTTGCAATCTTTGTATCCTCGTACCCAAACTTCTCAAGAATGTCATTCACATACTTTGACTGACTGATAAAGAGACCAGTGGGCTTTTACTTGACTTGCAAGCCTAGAAAGAAAGTTAATCCTCCCATTGAACTCATTTGAAACTTTTGGTGCATCAAAGTCTCAAATTCCTTGCAAAGCATGTCATTGGTTGATCCAAAGATGATATCATCAACATAGAACTGAACAAGTAGGATCTCTGTTTTGATAGTCTTTGTGAAAAATGTCTTGTCTAGAGTACCTCTCTTGAATCCATTCTGTAGTAAGTAGGAAGACAGAGTGTCATACCATGCTCTAGGAGCTTGGTGTAACCTATAGAGTGCTTTATCTAGCTTGTAGACTCTGTCAGGATACTTGTAGTCTTTAAGCCCAAAAGGTTGAGACACATAGACCTCCTCATCAATTGTACCATGCAGGAATGCAGATTTTACATCCATTTGATACACCTTGAACCCTTTGTAGCTTGCATAGGCCAAGAACAGTCTGATAGCTTCAATCCTTGCTACTGGAGCAAAGACATCATCATAGTCTATTCCTTCTTCTTGAGTTTAACCTTGACTACTAGCCTTTCTTTGTTCTTGATCACTATACCACTTTCATCCTTTTTGTTCCTGAAAACCCATCTTGTACCAATTGCCCTCTTCCCTTTAGGCAATTCAACCAGTTGCCACACATTCTGAATCTTGAACTGTAGAAGCTCTTCTTGCATGGCTTCAATCCAAGAAGGATCCTTCAGTGCCTCAGATGCCTTCTTTGGTTCTAACTGTGACATGAAACAGACATGTTCAAATGCAGCTAAGCTGAATTCAGGCACTTCTTCTTCAGAAACAGTTGTGTCCTTGTGGATAATGTTCCTTGTCTGCATAAGTGTGCTTGGATCTCCCATGATATGGTTTAGTGGATGATATTTGTGAATCCTGAGAGTAGGTACCTGAATTGTGCTTCCTAAATTGGTGTCATCACCTTCTGCACATCTTGATGATTCTGCTTCATGAGTAACAGTTTGATCTGGAGTTGGGACTGCTTCCCTATTTGGTGGAGCTGTTACTTCAGGACTTTGGACTAGTACCTCAAACTGTGGACCTTTGTCTTGTTGATCAGTCATGACCCTAGGTGGGACATAAGTAAGAAGGGGTAAAATGGTGTATTCATTCCAACTATCAAAAGCTTCAACAGTTTGAGTCTTTGTGCCAGCAGTCTGAACTTTTGTGCTGGCAGCATGAGGATTTGTACTGGCAGCATGAGAATTTGTGCTTCCATTTTGAGCATTGTTTTCAACTATTCCTGCATAATACTCATCAAAACTCAGAGCATTTGTTAGTGAATATAAATCAAACAACCAATCAGACAGTGCCTTTAACATTTGTAGTGTTTTCATTAAACTCAACATTGGCACTTTCTTCAATGCTTTTAGATACATTGTTATAAACTCTATAAGCTTTGCTCTGTGTGGAGTATCCTACAAAGGATCCCTCCTCAGACTTACTCTCAAACTTGCCTAAGTGAGTTTTAGTATACAGGATAGTGCATGAACAACCAAAGGGTTTTAGGAAGTTAACTAAAGGAATCCTATGGTGAAACAACTCATATGGAGTTTTCCCTTGTGACTAGACAACTTGGACCCTATTTAGAACATAACAGACTGTATTAACTGCCTTTGCCTAGAAATTCATTGGCAATTTGGAATCTGCTAACATGGTCATAGCAGCTTCTATTACTGTTCTATTCTTCCTTTCAGCTACCCCATTTTGTTGTGGTGTTCTAGGTGCACTATACTGTTTTGCAATTCCTTTTGATTCACAGAAGCTGTTTAGTTCATGATTTTTAAACTCAGTTCCATTGTCTGACCTGATCACCTTTACTTTTAAGTTTGATTGGTTATCAAAATTTAGAATAAATGATTTAACTAACTCAGCAGTCTCCTCTTAGCCCTAAGAAAATAGACCCATGTAACCTAGTGAAATCATCAACAATGACAAAACAGTAAGCTCTTTTATTCAAACTCAAAACAGATGTTCGACCAAAAAGATCCATATGAAGAGGTTGTAAAGCAGTTGAGATTGAATTTACTTCTTTGGCCTTATGAGAAGTTTTGTGTTGCTTGCCTTTGAGGCAGGCTACATAATGATCATCACATATGAACTCCTTTTGTGGTAAACCCCTTACCAAATTATGTTTGACTAAAGCATTTATAGATTTGAAGTTCATGTGACACATCCTTCTTTGCCATAGAGCAGACTCATTGGGTGATGCTTTGGATATTAAACAACTTAAGGTATTTGCAGAAGATAATTTCTTAGTGTCCAAACAGTAGACATTGTCCTTTCTTGGTGTTCTAAGTAGAATAAGATTTTCAGGTATTTTAAAATCTTTAGATAGGACAATGCACTCAAAGTCTGTGAATAGAACAACATTCATTTTGTCACATACTTGAGACACACTTAGTAAATTATACTTCAGTTGTTCAACATACAATACATCATTAAAAGTCATGTTACCTACTTTGACAGTACATTTACCTGTCACCTTACCTCCTTTGGAGTTTCCTCTAAATGCAACATATCCTCCTTCAAATCTTTTGAAATTTGACAAGCACTCAGAATTGCATGTCATGTGCCTAGAGCAGCCACTATCCACATGCCATCTTGTCTTATGTTGGTTCCTGTGGTTGCCCTGCACAAATAAAACCTCAGTTAGTAGTGGAGTAAACCCAAACCAAGCTGGTTCTGGGTTGACCATGTGCATTAACATAACTAATACTGTTTGTGTCTTTTTAAACTTAGCAAGATCCTGTTAGGCACAAAAAGGCCTCAGTCAAACTTGCTATACATCTTAGGGGAGATTTTTAATCAAACCTGTTTGATGCACTAGAAGGTATCAATTAAGGCCTGTTAATGACTTATTGAAACCTGAAAAGTGATTTGCAATATAAGTCAAAGTTGTTCACCCTGTTGCATTTGTTGCAACTAAGGCAGATTGCCCAAGCTATTCATTCTGTTGAACAAGCTGGACATAAACTGTCTACGCTACTCTATTCTACTAAGTAGCTTAGACAAACTCTGAGTGTTCTGTTCTTTGTGAAAAGGCTAAACACTTTATGGAATATGTTCCAAGTCCTCGTGTATTGTTTTGGACTACAATATCAGTTTACAAAGTCGAAGACAAAATGGAAAACAGAAGATGTAAAAGCTGCCTATGTTGTTCTGTTACATGAAGACAAAGTGGATATTTGAAATGGGTGACAGACCATTTCTTATACCAAAATGGCCTTAATAAAAGATGAAAGATTCAAAGTTGACATTCCTCTTTTGGTTAAAGCCTTCTGCAACAGAGACAAAAAGAAAAAGACAAAAATTCTGCCACATGAAGACAAGTCTGCTTTATCAGAATGTGCAGAAAAGTTGTTTTGTCTTTTTGGAAAGACATCCCACTATCTCATCGTCCAATGAAGAAGCTTCACTGAGATTCTCAGTGAGAGTATAAAAGGAAGCTTCTAAGAGCCAGAAAGTGCAAAATAACCAGTAACTGTGAGTTGTAGATTTTACTTTAACTGCAAATTATGTGAATTGAGACTTTTGTTGCATGATCCTGATTTTATTGGCATTCTGATCTTATTGAGCATATTGATAATTGCCATGATTACTATGAATTGTTGAGCCGATCATTTATTCTTGTAGCTTCTATTCTTTGACGAGTCATTTGATTGTTAAGCGTAACACCACCACTATTGCTCAGTGTTGGGTTAATGTTAGGCTTATGATGTGCTGATTTACGTGATGAAAGCACAGAGGATAGCTAGAGCTGAGCATTCTGATGATACCCATATAGCAATTACTGGTAGCTAGCCCAGTACGTGGCTGATCCCCACTAATGATGCGTGTGTATGGAGTTATCATCATCCGAGCATTCCTTATGATATTGTCTAAAAGTCTCAAGAGCAACAACAGTTTTATAACTGGGAGCTGAGCAAAGTCGCGCATCTAAAAGAGCATTAATTGGCCAATCTCCCTTCGAGATTGAGCTGTGCATGAGCCTAGTGCAGTGCATAAGCAATAGAGCTGAGCCTTGCATGAGCCGAGTGCAGTGCATGTGCTTCCGTGTTCATAATTGCATGTTAAATGTGAAATTCTACATTCTCACTAAGCAAATTAAGCTTACCCCGTTGTTGCATTATTTTTCAAGTAAAGGCAAAGGATTGGCTGGACCTAGTTCATAGGTCAGGACTTTGAAAGAGCTTGAAGTGCTTTAGAACCTGTTTCAACACCTTAGTACTTGATTGATGATTGAGCTTTGGGGTTCGGGGCTAGTTTACATTTGTGCTTTGATGAAATAGTTTAGAAGTCGGTACCCTATTACTTAAATTTTGTCTCTGTTTGTAATTAACTGTATTTCCGCACTGTTAATTTTATCTTAGTTTCATGATTGATATTGCGTTGCTACTGGGCCTAGACTTAAGACCTTTGAGAAATCTTGGGTCTCACAACACCCGAACTTCAAGAATATCAACAGACTCTGTAAGAAAGAGTTAGTAATAGGTTTTCCTTCTATAACCTTTGTGAAGGATAAATTCTGCACAGCCTGTGAGAAAGGCAAACAGAGAAAAACATCTTTTAAATCTAAGCATAATTTCTCTATTGATACTCCTCTCTTCTTAATCCACATGGACTTGTTTGGACCAATCAGTGTCCCAAGTCTTGGAGGTAGAAGATACACTCTAGTAATGGTTGATGAGTTCTCCAGGTTTACATGGGTGATCTTTCTGAAGAGCAAAGGAGAGGCTGCTAGAGAAATCATTGGATTTATCAAAAAGATGGAGATGTCGAACTCTGCTAAAGTTAAGCAGCTTAGAAGTGATCATGGTACTGAATTCAGAAACAATACTCTTGAGGACTTTTGTGAAGAAAGAGGGATTTCACAAAACATTTCAGCTGTAAGAACTCCACAACAAAACGGAGTTGCTGAAAGGAGAAACAGAACTCTCATTGAAGCTAGAACCATGTTGTGTGCATCAGGTTTACCTTCATCATTCTGGGCTGAAGCTGTCAACACTGCCGGCTTCACCCAAAACAGATCCTTGGTGGTGAAAAGGTTCAACAAGACTCCCTATGAGTTAATCAAAGGGAGAAGGACAAATAGTAGCTATTTCTATGTGTTTGGATGTCCCTGCTTCATTCTGAATCAGAGGGACCAGCTGGCAAAATTTGAACCCAAAGCTGATGAAGGTATGTTTGTTCGATATTCTGTTATCTCCAAAGCCTATAGAGTATACAACTACAAAAGAAAGGTGATAGATGAATCTATCAATGTCACCTTTGAGGAGTCTATGAGTGCTTCCACCAAAGCTGTTCCTGAATCAGTTTCAGGAGAGTTCAGCTTTGATGATCTCATGCATTCCATTAATGAAGAAAAGGACTCAAAAGCTTCCACTACACCCAGAGTGGAACCTGTTAACCACAATGGACATGATGATGACTATGTTGATACACCCTGTTTGAATAAGTGTACTGACATAATTACAACACCATGTCCTGAACCAATCAATGCTGATTTTCCTGGATCCTCTGCTGATATGTTCAACAATGGAGAGTCATGTACAACAAGTGAACAGGCTCAAGATAACAGTGTGTCTGAAAATCTTGAAAGTTGTTCAATAGGATCTATTGAAGATGCAAAGGACACAGGAGAATCTTCATTGAGACAAGATCCTAAGTGGATCAGGTGTCACCCCAATGATCAAATAATTGGTGCCATCAACAAAGGGGTGCAAACAAGATGGGACAGCTTAGGAAACTTTTGTATGTATTCTTGCTTTGTGTCCCTGATGGAGCCTAAGAAAGTGGATGAAGCACTAAACTATGCCAATTGGATCACTGCCATGCAAGAAGAGCTCAATCAGTTTGAGAGAAACAAAGTATGGAAGCTGGTCCCTGCTCCTAAAGGTAAAACAATAATTGACACTAAATACGTTTTTAGGAACAAAATGGATAAGCAAGGTCATGTTATTAGAAATAAGGCAAGACTGGTTGCTCAAGGCTACAGACAGGAAGAAGGCATTGACTATGATGAAACATTTGCTCTAGTGGCCAGGTTAGAAGCAATTCGTTTGTTTCTAGCCTACGCTGCCCACAAGAGTATGAAGGTATTTCAAATGGATGTAAAGAGTGCATTTTTGAATGGAAAGCTGCAAGAAGAAGTGTATGTTAAGCAGCCTCCAGGCTTTGAAAATGAACATCACCCCGGTTTTGTCTATAAGTTGGACAAAGCCCTCTATGGTCTAAAACAAGCCCCTAGAGCTAGGTATGACACTCTAACTGATTTCATTATGAGCAATGGTTATTCCAGAGGTAAAGTGGATACCACATTGTTCATAAAGAAGGTAAAGTCTGATATTATGTTTGTTCAAATTTATGTGGATGACATATGTGAAAAATAGTTTCTACCAATTCAATCAACAATATGCAAATAATAAGAACAATGGAATTAATCAACACTAACCAAATGATTCGATTGATGAACTTGCTGATTACAAAATGATTTCAGGAATGTTCTTCGTACAGAGCAGCTTTCACAGAATTGAATGCGTACAAAATTGATTCTCTGACAGATTCTCCTATTTTAGAAAGTCAACATGACTATTTATACAAAATTACAAACTATAAGGAAATTACACATTAAGTCCCTAGACTTTGATATTTCATCAATTAAAAACATATTCTAACAATCTCCCCCTTTGATGAAAGTAGCAAAGTCTTCAAGTTGACAAGCCAAGCTTCTGTTCAAATCTTCTAATACTTTTCCGATCTGACAGTCTTTATTCAATTTTAGAAATAAACTCGACCATGAGTTTTCGATCGTTAACTGATAAAGCTCCTTTCTTTGTCTTCCTCTTTTGATTTGCAGCTAGCTTGCCTTTCAGTCCATTCAACACCTTAATTAACGTTCCATCAGAAAACTTGTTCAGTTCAACACTTCTCATAGCTCTCAATCTTTTATTTCTATCTTTGTACATGACAGCTGGATGCTTCACCATTATAACTTGAAACTCTTTAAGCTCACCAGCAAATTTAATATCTCTGTGAGGTGCAGTCATGTTTATCTTCCTCATGCCTCTCTCAACTCCAATCTGTAGATCTTGCACTGACATTAATACCAGTTTGGTATGCATAAAATGAAACAATGTCTTCAGCGCAAATCTACAATGTTCATTCCTTTTATTCCTGCACAGTTCGTCAAAAAGATCTTCAATATCGACCAAGTGCATGTTGAACATGTCAGTTTCTGTGAATACATATGTGTTTCCATCAGATCTGGTTACAGTAAACTTCGGATAAAAAATCTTAACAAATCTTTCCTTTTCAATCATCACCAGATCCACTATTCTGAAATCGCTCTTCACCTTCTCAACCTCTTGAGTCTTATTCCTCAGGAAACTGGCATAGTTAACCAGATTGGGCATATTCGGCTCTAAAACTCGGAATAACTTGTGAAATGAGCAAGGAGCTTGCTTTTTACAAAAGATCTGTTTCTCTAAAATGTCTTCAATGTACGGCATCTTGTTTCTTTTCCTTATGAACTCAGCAGACCTGTTCTCTGGTAGTTCAAGCTTTTTCACCTTTTTCTTACTTATCTCATCCTTATTCAATAGAGTCAACATATCTTGAATCTCTCTCTGCACCACTTGTTGTGCTTGAAATCTTAATCTGTGTTGCTTCTTTGATTCATCAGCAAGAACAAATTCATTAAAGAATCTATCCATCACTTCCACTTCATTTAAAACAACTGTTTCTTGAGCGATACTGGTCTCAACAGGGAACTCCTCAAACTCTTCCTTAATCTGTACAACTACCTCAGGCTTTTCAACCGTTGGTGTTGATTCAACATCTTTCATGATTTCTTCAACTAACACCTCCTCTTCTTCTATTCTTTCAGCTCTAAAGTCAACATCAGTTAACGCAATTATGTCATCATCTTCAGACAATTCAATATACTCTTCTCTTCCTTCTCCTATCTCTAGAATACTCAGCTCTTTCTCTTTCTCTTGTACATCTTCCTCAGAATCAATATATTCAACAAACTGATAGATATCAGGCTGAGTGTTCAAAGGAACTGGAACATCTTCATAAAGAATCAATCCCAGTTCTCTCTGTTCACCAGCTGACTGTTTGGATCCTCCGGCTTCTTTCCCTTGAGTTTCTGGCTCCTTCTCTGGATATGTCAGCATTAAAATCCCCGGCGTCGGTTGATCAAGCTTTCTCCTCTTCTCCCCCTCATGAGGAGCATCATCGGAGTCTTCGTCATGCTCATCATGTTTCCTCTTTGACGAGGAAGCTTGAGCCTTGCAGGTCTCTTCCACTGCAGCTACTCGTTCAGACAAATTACCTAATGCCGTTACCACTGTATTTTCCAAACTGATCATGCGTTCTCTCATTTCGTCAAATTGATCAAAAACAAAATCTTTTAACTCTTCCTTCAACTCTTCTATTGCTTGTTTTGATTCATTTTTCTTAACTGACTCCTCCGCAACATCCTTTCCCTTCAAGAACTTCTGAATGTTGGTCATTTGCGCCATTACCTCTGCCAGTTGATTAGATACGTGCATGTTTACTCCAGAAACAACTTCATCTAACGCATTTTTCAAGGTAGATTCAATTACAAAAGGGGATAAATTCACCACTGGGTCACTCAGACTTCCAGTTGTCACAGCAGTCGAACTTGTATAAAGAACTTCTGCGTGGCCAATGCTCAGAGTTGTTATTGGCATTTCTCTGACTGGACTTCCACCCTCTTCAAATGACGGAGCAACAAATGCTTCCGTTACTAAGGGTGTTCCGGTGGGAACACTAAGTTCAGCCACACTTACTTCAACGAATGAAGTTGACTCAAGTGTCCTAAATTGTATAGGATCTAGACTTTGTGATTCAAATGAAGTCATACACACGGGCAGTTGTGCACTTGTTTCAATATCCATCAAGTCCAAGTGACTTTCGGATAGATCGTGTGTTTCATCCCGGTGTTCAAATGAAACAATCTCCTGTTGAGAGGAGACTGAGTGGATAGGAAGGTGTGCAGTCGTCAGTGGGATACTGACTTGTTCAATGCTAACTCTCATAGGAGAGCTAACAGCAGATGTAGCTATTTCCCGGCTTTCTGGGCTTAGGACCTCCCTCACACTCTCTTCAGCTATCTGTACTATATCAATCATCAAACCTCCTCCCTCATGATGATCACCTCATCATCATCATCATCATCATCATCATCAGCTCCTTCTCCCTCTTCTTCTTGAATATCAGATAATGTCCTCTCAGAATCTGACTTTTCTGCTTCTTCCTCACCACCCCTCACACTTCCTACTCCCTCACTCACAGACTGGGCAACCTGAACTTCAGCCCCTTGCTGAGGTTCCTCGATCCTTAAAGCTCCTGGGCTAAGAGAACTCGGTTCCTGAGTCTCTATAGGAGCATGATCTATTCTGTACAATTTCACATGTTCACTTTCTTGATCTGCATATTTGAGTAATGACTCTGGAATTGGCATTATGTTAGCATTCGGGGAGTCTGGCACTTCATGCAAACTCATCATGACGTAGTCTGGGCATCTCTGAGAATTGGCTCTCTTTGGAATATTTTCATTGGCCCGTAAGATCCCTCGGATCAGAATCTGGATAAACCTTTGAAGAGGAACGAACTTCCTTGCTCTATTTGTAGTCTTAGCCAGTACTATCTCCTTTAGATCCTCCCAGATACACAGAGCAAAATCATAATGTTTGTTGAATGCGATCCCATGAAATATCCTTAGGCAATGGATGCTGCATCGGTCAATTCCAGTATGCTTTGAAGTCATGCAACGATTAATGATACCAAACAGTGTGTACCATTCGCCATTTAAACCATTTCTGTGAAATTTAGAGCTTTTCGGAAGTGGCTTTGAGTAGCCTAGACAAATCAAATCATGGACAAGCTCTTCGTCTGAAACAAAATCTTCAAAATCTGCTAACTCTGGAAAGTTCACAGTGTCTATCGTCGTGGAAGAAATAAATTGTGACGTAGCCTTGCAAGAGTGATCTTCGTCTTGAATTGATCAATCGTCACTTTGAAATGGTGATTACCATCCGCAGGAACAAATTTGACAGTATGCCAAAATTGTTGTAAGTACACTTGTGGAATAGACGGCTTATACTGAAGCAGATAACCAAGAGGATGGCCTTTTAGAATGTCCACAATGATCGGATGGCTTACTTTTATAACTTAGGGATCTAAACGGTGGTTATTGTCCCTGAAAGGAAGGCAATGTTTTGGCTTGACAAGTTGATTATCTGGAATAATATGGGTTTGTGAAGAACGGGCTACAGAGGTTGATCTGACTGGGGTAGAAACGAGGGTATGATTTGACGATGAATGAGAATCAGAGGAATTAGAATTCGGGGATTGCACTGGGGATGCCATTTGAACACCTGTAAAAATAAAATCATGTTAGTCTTAGCAAGTACACAAATGACAACCTTCAAAATGTAGAAAAACTTGTAACATTTTATCAGAAATTGTAAAAACTTGTGATATTCTTTTTAAAGCATCGGGATTCCTGACAATAATTGAAAATTATTGAAAGGACTCCAAAGTCAATCGTTTAGAGACCAATGTTAGAAAAACACAAACTTATAACAATTTCTTAAAAAATGTGACATTTTTCTTAAAACACAAAAATCCCATACTTAGAGAAAAAAAAAAATTTTGATTAAACTCGACTGAAATAACAATTTTCTCGAATTATGCTTGATCTATGTCGGATGATACATTAGACAACTCGAATGATGTCTATGAAACTCGAATAAAACTCTGTAAAACTCGAATAAAGAGTCAATGAAACTCAAATAAGTCTATACTCAACTCGAATGAAATTTGACTCAACTTGAGTTTTCTCGAATGATGAAATTTAAAACTCGATTAAGTCTCTACAAAACTCGAATGTCATATACATGAAACTCGAATGTAACATGTATTAAACTCGAATGGAAAATGGGATCCAACACCCAACTCGAATGACTAAGTCATTTTCTCGATTAGACCATAGTCCCAACTCGAATATGCTTGAAGCACTTATGTTCTGAAAATTTTCTAAGTGTTACACCCACACTTGTCAACTCGCATGAAACCCAAATATTTCTCGAATGAGTCATGATGCAACTCGAATTATTCTCAGATAAAACTTGAATGACACATATAGGCAACTCGAATGACTATACAGGCAACTCGAATGACATACATATAAACTCGAATGACTCTGTCATTCAACTCGAATGACTCTTTGACAACTCGAATGGAACTGTTGATCAACTCGAATAACACTTTCAATAAACTCGAATGGAACTGTTGATCAACTCGAATAACACTTTCAATAAACTCGAATGAAGCTTTATTCAAAAAAGTTATTTTTTTTTTATTTTTCTACAAGTCTAAAACTCACTTATTTTATGAATTGAATTTCAGAGATGTTTTTCAGTGTTTTAAACTTTGTACCCCCCTCGAAAATGTGTTTTAAACACATTTGTTTTACTGAACTTTGAACAAAAACAACTTTAAAGTTGTTAAAAATTCAAATTTCAGAAAAATCAAAAATGCGAAACTGTTCTATTGAAAAATCGATGATTGTGTGTGTGTGAATTGAAAATGACTTATGAAACTTCATATTCATAGTCATATTGTCATTATGGACAACAACACACACTTAATTTCAGTTTCAAGAATCATTCAGATGATTCACCATTAACGGCTATGAATGCAAAAAAAAATTTACATACGAACAGATACTCACATTTCAAACTAATACACTGAAAATATGTATATACTAACTGAAATAATAAAGAAAAACAAAGTTTGACTCACAATTTTGATGAAATGAAATCGTCGGTTGGTGGGTTTTTGAGGTTTCTTCGAAGTGAAGAAAGGTTGTGGAAGAAGATGAAATGTTTTTGAATTTCCGAAAAAGTGAATTTGAATTTGAAAATTCAAATTTATACTCACTTTTTACCCGGCCCACTTTACAATTCAAACTCTCGGCCCATATTTTAAACCAGATTAGCCCATAAACCATCTTTTCAATCAAAATTTGTGAGTAAAAAAATTTGAATATCAAAAAAAAATAACTACACAAAAAAAAATTTTAAATGGACTAAAGAAAATATTCTTGAAAAAAAAATAAAAATAAAAAAAATTTCACAAGAACATCACAAAACAAAACAAAAAAAATTAAAATGAAAGAAAAAAAATTCACACAAACAACAAAAATTATTAATCAACAAACAAAACAAATACTAAAAAAAATAACAGTATTAACAAAATGTAATTGCTCCTCCTTGAATTTTTGAATGTTGCTCCCCCTCAACTTATTATTTCATTTTTCAAATCTGCTCCCCCTACAAAATAACAGATAATTTTTATCAGATTTATGCAAAATCAGATAAATTGCTTTTCTGCTCCCCCTGCACATGACAATCCAGATCTTGTTAAAATCCAAAGTATATAAACTTTTATAATTCATGAATTTCAACATCAGATAAGAATCACTTAAAAATGAAATTTTAAAATTATAATTTTGAAACTACTGAATTATTAAATCTTAACGATTCAACATACCTAATTTGTATACCAAAAAATTAAACCGTTTTTCATCTAACGCTTTGGTAAACAAATCAGCTAGTTGATATTCAGTAGGTACAAAATATAATTCTATATTTCCATTTTCTACATGATCTTTTATGAAATGGTACCGAATGTCAATATGTTTCGTTTTTGAATGTTGCACCGGATTTGATGCAATAGCGATTGCGCTCTGAGAATCACAGTATATTGGAATCTTCTTTGGTGTAAACCCGTAATCACGTAGTTGGCTTTTCATCCACAACACTTGAGAACAGCAAGAAGATACAGCCATGTATTCTGCTTCAGCTGTTGACAATGAAACACAGTGTTGTTTCTTGGATGACCAACATACGGGTTTGTCACCTAAGAATTGTACTGCTCCTGACGTACTTTTTCTGTCCATCTTATCACCTGCGTGATCAGCGTCAGAAAAAGCAGTCAGATGAAATGAAGACTCCCTAGGATACCACAAACCAAGATTTGGAGTACCTTTGAGATATCTTAAAATTCGTTTTGCAGCTGTTAAGTGTGATTCTTTTGGATTTGCCTGATATCTAGCACAGACACATGTAGCAAACATAATATCTGGTCTACTGGCTGTTAAGTACATTAATGACCCAATTATACCTCGATAATGGGTTACATCTACAGGTTTTCCTGAGATGTCCGCATCGAGTTTTGATTTTGAATCCGGAGCCATGGGAGGTTTCATAGGAGTACTATTGACCATGTTAAATTTCTTTAACATGTCTTGGATATATTTTGACTGATTGATAAAAATACCATCAGTCAATTGTTTTACTTGTAATCCTAAGAAAAAATTTATTTCCCCCATCATGCTCATTTCAAATTTCTGGGACATTAAAAATGCGAATTTCTTACAAAATTCTGGATTTGTAGACCCAAATATTATATCATCTACATATATTTGTATTACTATGATATCTGGCCCCTGACGTTTTATAAACAGGGTTGTGTCAACTGCACCTTTTGTAAATCCACATTTCAACAGATATGTTGAAAGTGCATCATACCAAGCACGAGGTGCTTGTTTAAGGCCATACAGTGACTTATCCAAAATATATACATGATCAGGTTTCGAAGGATCAGTAAACCCTTCAGGCTGATATGTATATACTTCATCTGTTAGCTCCCCGTTTAAAAACGCAGTTTTGACATCCATTTGATATACTGTAAAATTTTTATGTGCGGCAAAAGCTAAAAACATCCTTATAGCTTCAATGCGTGCAACTGGTGCAAATGTTTCATCATAATCAATTCCTTCTTGTTGACTGTATCCTTTGGCCACGAGATGAGCTTTATTTCGAATAATGACACCGTGTTCATCTTTCTTGTTCTTGAAGATCCATTTCGTGCCAATTATGGATTTGTCTTTTGGTCGCTCAACAAGTCTCCAGACCTTTAACCGTTCGAACTGGTTGAGTTCCTCTTGCATCGCCACAATCCAATCAGCATCCAGAAGGGCTTCTTTTACATTTTTAGGCTCAATCTTACTCAAAAATTTTGAAAATAAGCATTCATTTATTGTAGCCCTTCTGGTTTGGACTGATGAAGATGGATCACCAATGATATTCTCTATTGGGTGATTTCTTGTCCACTTAACTGTATGTGGAAACGGTTCTATTGGGTCTTGGTTGGGATTGGAATCGAAATATGGTTCGGGAGTTGCTGCAGATGTTGTAGGTGGAACATCTGAGGTAGGAGCTTCTGACTGTTCAGAAGTAATAGGGGTTTCAGAAGTATGTGGAGGTTTAATTGGTTGTACAATCTCAGTAGTTGACTGCACATTTGCTGTTGAAGCTTCTCCAGTTTCTTCTGAACTTTGTTGTTGAGAAAGATCTGAAACTACGACTGGATCTTCAGTGATCCTGTCAGGCACCAAATTTTGAACATTAGATTTGGGAGTTTCAAAATAATCATCATAAAAGTTCTCAAACAACTTATTTAATTCATGTTGTTCAACATTTTGTCTATTTGACTCCAATGAAGTCTGCATGTTAGGTCCGGGTCCTGAACTGGTGTGTTCAGAAGCCATTACCACTCCTTCGTCAAATTTAACATTTATGCTCTCGTTGACTATCTTGGTTCTCTTGTTGTATATTCGGAAAGCAACCGACTCCTTTGAATACCCGATGAAGATTCCTTCATCCGCCTTTTGATTAAACTTTCCCAGATTGTCTTTATCATTCAATATAAAGCATCTGCAACCAAAGACATGGAAAAATTTAACATTAGGTATTCGTTTATTGATCAGCTCATACGGATTCTTTCCGAATCTTTTATTTATTATTGAACGGTTTTGTGTGAAACATGTTGTTGCAACCGCTTCTGCCCACAAGAACAATGGTAAATTGGAGTAGGCCAACATCGTCCTAGCTGATTCCACTAGTGTCCGATTTCTTCTTTCAACAACACCGTTTTGTTGTGGAGTCCGAGCAGCTGAGAATTGATGTGTAATTCCTACTGAATTTAAGAACGAGTCTAATGATTTGTTCTTGAACTCTGTTCCATTGTCTGAGCGAATTGTCTGGATGGTGAGTTGCAACTTTACTTGTATTTTTCGGATGAAGTCGATGATAGATTCGGTTGCATCTGATTTGGATTTCAGGAAAAACACCCATGTGTATCGTGAGTAGTCATCAACTATCACCAATACATATCTTTTCTTATTTATACTTTGTACTCTCATTGGTCCACACAAATCCATATGCAGTAACTCTAATGCTCTTGTGGATGAGTGTGTTGTTTTGGATTTGTGTGTGGCTTTTGTCATCTTTCCTTTTTCACATGCCGCGCATAGTTGCTCTTTTTGAAATTTAAGCGCCGGCAGCCCTTTAACTAACCCTCCTTTTGCTAGGTTGGTCAGTTCATTGAAATTTAGATGTGAAAGGCGACGATGCCACAGCCATGCTGTTTTAGATGTTTCTTTTGACAATAAGCAGACATCTTTCTTCAGATTGATCGAGGCTAAATCAATGGAGTATAGATTTGTTTTCCTGTTTCCTGCTAGAATTTCTTTTCCTTGTGCTGATCTGATGCTGCACCGATTGGCTTTGAAGTTGACTTCTAACCCCTTATCACACAGTTGTCCAATACTGAATAGATTATGACCAAGACCGTCAACATAAAAGACCTTTTGGATTGTGATTTTGTCATACTTCAGACTTCCGTATCCCTTGATCGGACAAAACTGATCGTTTCCAAATCTTACCGTCCCACAGAACTTTTCTACAAAGTCCGTGAGTGTGTCTCGTTGTCCGTTCATGTGTTTGGAGCATCCCGAATCAAGGTACCAGACATGGTTTACCTATAAAACGTAATAGCACATGAGGTACCCACTTGTAGTTGGGTACTTTAGTTTTAGGTAAAACATGCATAGTATCATTTGTTTTTCTAACTGATATGGCTTTAGGCTTATCGTTTGAATTTATTTTAGGTACCCATTTTTGAATTGTTCTTTTGGGTATCCACTTTTGTACAATTCGCAGTGGAATTGTTTTTGAAATTTTTTATCTGTGGATCCTTTTTCTGTTCATACAATGGGTCCTTTTTCTTTGGTTGCCATACAAGCTTATTATACTTCCCAGTTTCAGACTTACAAACATAAGAATTCAAAGCAATTAATTTCGATCTTCAAAACTTAATACAAGAATTATTAACAATTTTATCATTATTACAGACAGAATGTTCAATTTTGCTATTTCTATCTGTAACAATTTTTTCTTTCACGCGCCATTCTTGTTTTATAATCTTGTTTTTCTCTTCTCTTTGCTTCTTTCGCCACACTTGTTTTCTCGACCCGTTCACAACGTTATCTGACATAAAAGAAGTTTGAGAATTAGAAGATTTAGATGCTTGTTTTTTTCTGTAACCTTTTCATACCTGTTGAAGATTTGACTTTACGTGCAAAATAGTCCGTTGATGAGGATGATTCACCCTTTTCAAAACTAGGAGACTGAACAAACAGTTTTGTTTTCTCCTTCTTTTGTTGCACTGATGGTGAATATTCAGATGGTTTTAAAGAGTCTGTAGTCTTTCTTTGCAGAATTTTAACAGATTCTTTATTACCAGTTGATAGTTTGTTAGTCAAAGGTTTGATAAATTCACCAATTTTACCAAATCTTTGATCTAATGAATTAACATCAGAGTGCATGAACAGATCAAATTCTTTTTCTGAATTTATAGAATCCAGAGAAATAGATGAATGTGGATCAGACACATTTATGTGTTTAGACTTCTCTTGCAACTTTTGTTCTATTTTTAGTAATTCAGACTTGAGTATTCCATTCTCTGTCTCAAAACTTTTAATTTTCAATTCTAAATCAGAATTTATCTGTTCTAAAATTGAATTTGGTAAATATAGTTTTTGAGACTGAGTTGGTAATTCAGACAAATCCTTTTCAGAATAAGTTTGAATGTACTCTTCTTTAGTATCAACAATGTTTCTGATTTCATTTATCTTGGTATAGTCAACATAATTTTGCATTTTGTCTGATCTTGACCTTTTGATTTCTTCACTGGATTCTACTTCTTCAGATGCTTTCAAGAATGTCATTTTTAATCCTAAATTCATGTATCTGACATCATATAATGTTGGTGAATTTGATATAGCTTTTGTCAGATACTTAGGATTTTCCCAGCCAATACCAGATTTAGAGTTATAAAACTCTGTATCTTTTGGTTGATTTAAATATATTGTTTGATCTGTTTGCCCTCTTTTGATAAATTCATCCTCCATCTTTTTTATTTTCTCATAAAGTTTAGTTCTTTCTTCAAATATGGCATGATATTTTACAGAAAAGTTTGAGGCTTCTAATTCAGCTATTCGCAGACTTTCTTGTAAATCAGATATTTTGTGATTCAGATTGAGTATATTGCTTTGAAGTTCTTTTTCCTTATCTTGTAAGTCTGAGACAGCTCGTAAAGCTAATGCTTTATCTTTGGAAAAATCTAGGACTAAATTGTGTTCATTTAGAAGTTTGTTTTCCAAAGAATGAACCTTTTTCTTTTCTGCTTTTAAGGATTTTTCAAACTTTTTAAGCATGAAAGCCATATTAGTTAGTTTTTCTTCTAATATGCATGAGTCGTCAATATCAGAATCTGAAATAGAATTTACCTCCTGTCCTTCTGAATCCTCTGAGTTATCAGACTCTGAATCCTCCTCATTTTCAGCTTTATTTTGACCAGATGCCATTAATGCAATTTCTTCTTTTTCTTCCTCTTCATCAGAATCAGATTCTCTTGTCTCTTCATCCTCTTCATCCGTCAGTCCAACCCACACCTCATCTTCAACTGATTCACTCAGTTCAGATTCATTGAAGATTTCTGACTTTAAACAGATATGGGCATCTTCATCTAAAATGTCATCATCTTCGGATAACTGTAACCAATGATCATCCTCCGCCATAAGAGCTTTGCCTGACTCTTTCTCTTTGGCTAAGAGGGCCTTTCTTGTATAGTAGTCTGAATTTTTGACTACTGGAGATCTGCATTCCCGGGCATAGTGACCTGGTTTTCCACAGTTATAGCATTTCTGTTCAGATTCCTTCTTGGTTGATTTATCTGACTTCTCATATTTGTCAGACTTTCGTGCACTACTTTCTCCAGCCTTCTCATACTTATCCTTTTTCTCAACTTTCCTTGAGCCTGTTTTGTAGCGCATTTTGTTGTTTGTTGGCTTCCTGTAAAATTTCTTCTGAAATGCCTTCGTAAGCAGTGCCATCTGTTTTTTCATCTCTTCAATCTCTGAATCTGCAGATGAATCTGATGATTCTGATTCTGATGATGTACTGCTGATTACAGCTCTTTTCTCCTTTTTGAGCTTGTATTTATACTTTTTCTCCGCCAGTAGAGCTAGTGGATCAGCAGTTTCTTTTTCCGCTTTCTTCTTTCCAGATATTTTCCTCAAAACAACTTCTTGGTAGTTGTTGAGGTTTTAAAATAGCATATGAAAATCCATCTCCTCTATATCTTTCGTTTGTTGGATGATCATAGCATATTTTTCCCATTCTGGATTTAGGACATTTAAAAATTTGACATTGATGTCCAAGTTGGACTTCGTCACTCCGTTTCTTTTTACTTCACTTACCAGATTTACAAATCTGAGATAAGTGTTTTCCAGAAGTTCACCTTCACGGGCTCTAAAGTTCTCAAATGTCATGAGACTATTCCTAGCCCTATTAGTGGCAGCTCTGTCTTATCCCCTCATGATTTTGCATACTTCATCCCAGATGGACTTAGCGGTCTTTGTATTTGTCAGACAAGTGTATATTTCATTGGGGATTGAAATCAACAATAACTTTCTTGCAGTCTTGTCCCCTAACTTTCTCTTTTTCTGGGCCTCTGTTAGGTTTGTTACCTCAACAGTCCTTGGTGGTATTGGGGGATTTCCAGTTGGTACTCCTGGGATCGTTTCCATAAAAATTGCTGGTCCTTCATTTAATGATTTCAGCATTTCTTCAGATAAATCATGGAAACTGATAAATTCAAGAAACCGCTCCCGCCATTGAACATATTTCCCTCTGTATAAGATTGGGGGTTTGGTTTCTGATCCCATAGCAAGTGCATCTTTAGACATGTTGATTGTTTGTTGGGAAACTTTGACCAAGATCAAATG